>PVIU01001913.1:151887-190984 GCA_004026605.1 Ondatra zibethicus | reverse complement strand
GTTCCTGATTTTAGTGGAATCGCTTTGAGTTTCTCTCCATTTAATTTGATGGTAGCTGTCGGCTTGCTGTATATTGCTTTTATTATATTTAGATATGAACCTTGTATCCCTAATCTCTCCAAGACCTTTATCATAAAGGGGTGTTGAATTTTGTCAAATGCTTTTTCAGCATCTAATGATATTATCATATGTTTTTTTTCTTTCAGTTTATTTATATGATGAATTACATTGATAGATTTCCGTATGTTGAACCAGCCCTGCATCTCTGTGATGAAGCCTTCTTGATTATAATGGATGATCTTTTTGATGTGTTCTTGGATTCTGTTTGGCAGTATTTTATTGAGAATTTTTGCATTGATGTTCATGAGTGAGATTGGTGTGTAATTCTCTTTCATGGTTGCGTCTTTGTGCAGTTTTGGTATCAGGGTAACTGTAGCTTCATAAAAAGAGTTTGGCAATGACCCTTCTGTTTCTATTATGTGAAACACCTTAAGGAGTATAGGTATTGGCTCTTCTTGGAAGTTTTGGTAGAATTCTGCATTTAAACCCTCTGGTCCTGGCCTTTTTTTTTTGGTTGGGAGGTTTTTGATGACAGCTTCTATTTCCTTGCGACTTATAGGTTTATTTTAATTGTTCACTTGGTCTTGATTTAATTTTGGTATATGGTATTTATCTAAAAAACTGTCCATTTCTTGTACATTTTCCAATTTTGTGACATACAGGCTTTTGTAGTAAGACCTAATGATTCTCTGAATTTCCTCAGTGTCTGTTGTTATGTCCCCCTTTTCATTCCTGATCT
Organism: Ondatra zibethicus; assembly: GCA_004026605.1. Lineage (NCBI taxonomy): Eukaryota > Metazoa > Chordata > Mammalia > Rodentia > Cricetidae > Ondatra > Ondatra zibethicus. The sequence goes on along the minus strand of PVIU01001913.1, from coordinate 190,185 downwards.
TGTTAATATGAATATTCTTTCTCTGCCTTTTGATTAGTTTGGATAGGAGTTTGTCGATCTTGTTGATTTTCTCAAGGAACCAGCTGTTTGTTTCATTGATTCTTTGGATTGTTTTCTGTGTCTCTATTTTGTTGATTTCAGCCCTCAGTTTGATTATTTCCAGTCTTCTAGTTCTCCTTGGTGAGTCTGCTTCTTTTTTTTCCAGAGCTTTTAGGTGTGCTGTTAAGTCACTAATGTGTGCTTTCTCCATTTTCTTTATGTGGGCACTCAGTGCTATGAACTTTCCTTTTAGCACTGCTTTCGTAGTGTTCCATAGGTTGGGGTATGTTGTGTTCTTATTTTCGTTGAATTCAAGGAAAACTTTAATTTCTTTCTTTATTTCTTCCTTGACCCAGGAGTGGTTCAGTAGTTGACTGTTCAGTTTCCATGAGTTTGTAGAATTTCTGGGGGTGAAGTCATTTTTAAATTCTAACTTTACTCCATGATGATCCGATAAGACACAGGTGGTTACTCCAATTTGTTTGTTCTGAGTATGTGATCAATTTTCGAGAAGTTTCAATGAGATGCTGAGAAGAAGGTATATTCTTTCCTGATTGGGTGGAATGTTCTATAGATATCTATTAAGTCCATGTGATTCATTACATCTGTTAGTTCTCTTATTTCTCTGTTAAGTTTCTGTCTGGTTGACCTGTCCATTCATGAGAGAGGAGTGTTGAAATCACCTACTATTAGAGTGTGGGGTTTGATGTGTGCTTTGAGTTCTAGTAATATTTCCTTTATATATGTGGGTGCTTTTATATTAGGGGCATATATATTCAGGATTGAGACTTCATCCTGATGGATTATTCCATTTAAGATTATAAAATGTCCATCTCCATCTCTTCTGATTGATTTTAGTTTGAAGTCAATTTTGTTCGATATTAGTATAGCCAAACACGCTTGTTTCTTAGGGCCATTTGACTGAAAAACCTTTTCCCAACCCTTTATTCTGAGATAATGTCTGTCTTTGTGGTTGAGGTGTGTTTCTTTTAAACAACAGAATGTTGTATCCTGTTTTCGTATCCATTCTCTTAACCTGTGCCTTTTTATAGGTGAATTGAGTCCATTGATATTAAGTGATATTAATGACCAGAGGTTATTAACTGCGGTTATTTTTTTAGGGTTGTAGAGTTTGTGTGTTTCCCTTCTTTGAGTTGTGCCAGTGGACGGCTGTTAGATGTCTGTGTTATTATGGGTGTTGCTTGCTTCCTTTAGATGTGGTTTTCCTTCTAGTATTTTCTTTGAGGCTGGGTTTGTGGCTATGTATTGCTTAAATTTGTTTTTATCCTGAAATACCTTGTTTTCTCCATCAATGGTGAATGAAATCTTTGCTGGGTATAGTATTCTGGGCTTGCATCCATGGTCTCTTAGTGTCTGCAGCACATCTATCCAAGACCTTCTGGCTTTCATGGTTTCCATAGAGAAGTCAGGTGTAATTCTGATTGGTTTACCTTTATATGTTACTTGGCCTTTTTCCTTTGCAGCTCTTAGTATTCTTTCTTTATTCTGTATGTTTTGGGTTTTGATTATTATATGGCGAGGGGATGTCCTTTTTTGATCCAATCTATTTAGTGTTCTGTATGCTCATTGTACCTTCATAGGCATATCCATCTTTAGGTTGGGAAAGTTTTCTTCTCTAATTTTGTTGAATATATTTTCTGGGCCTTTGAGCTGTGCTTCTTCTCCTTCTTCTACCCCTTTTATTCTTAGATTTGGTCTTTTAATGGTGTCCCAGATTTCCTGAGTGTTTTGTGTTAAGAATTTGTTGGATTTGTTGTTTTCTTTGATCAATGAGTTTATTTTCTCTATCGTGTCTTCAGCGTCTGAGATTCTTTCTTCTATCTCTTGTATTTTGTTGGTTATACTTGTCTCTGCTATTTCTGATTGTTTACCCAGATTTGGCCATTCTAACTTCTTCTGTTGAGAATTCTCTATTCAGATCTTTACCCCATTTTTTAATTGGGGTATTTAGAATTTTAAGTCTAGTTTCTTGAGTTCTTTGTATATTTTGGAGATCAGACCTTTGTCTGATGTGGGGTCAGTGAAGATCTTCTCCCATTCAGTAGGATGCCTTTTTGTCTTAATGACTGTGTCTTTTGCTTTACAGAAGCTTCTCAGTTCCAGGAGGTCCCATTGTTCATTGTTGCTCTTATTGTCTGTGCCCTTGGGGTTTCACACAAGAAGTGGTCTCCGGTGTCCACGTACTGCAAGCTACTTCCCACTTTCTCTTCTATCAGGTTCAGTGTGGTTAGATTTATTTTGAGGTCTTTAATCCATTTGGACTTGAGTTTTGTGCAGGGTGACAGGTAAGGGTCTAATTTCATTCTCCTACATGTTGATATCCAGTTATGTCAGCACCATTTGTTAAAGATGCTTTCATTCTTCCATTGTATAATTTTAGCCTCTTTGTCAAATATGAGGTGTTCATATGTTTGTGGATTAATATCCAGGTCTTCGATTCAATTCCATTGGTCAACGTCTCTGTTTTTATGCTAATACCAAGCTGTGTTCATTACTGTCACTCTGTAATAGAGTTTGAAGTCAGGGATGGTTAGTGTTACCCCAATATACTTTATGCTATTTGTGGCTATCATGAAATTTGATGTTTCTCTGATTTCCCTCTCTGTTTCTTTATCCTTTTTGTATAGGAGGGCTACTGATTTTTTTTTTGAGTTGATTTTGTATCCTGCCACTTCACTGAAGGTATTTATCAGCTGTAGAAGTTCTTTGGTAGAGTTTTTGGTTTCACTTATGTACACTATCATATCATCTGCAAATAATGAAAGTTTGGCTTCTTCCTTTCCAATTCCAATCCCCATGATCTCCTTATTTTGTCTTATAGCTATTGTTAGGACTTCAAGCACTATATTAAAGAGGTATGGCGACAGTGGACAGCCTTGTCTTGTTCCTGATTTTAGTGGAATCGCTTTGAGCTTCTCTCCGTTTAATTTGATGTTAGCTGTCAGCTTGCTATATATTGCTTTTATTATACTTAGATATGAACCTTGTATCCCTAATCTCTCCAAGACCTTTATCATAAAGGGGTGTTGAATTTTTTCAAATGCTTTTTCAGCATCTAATGAAATGATCATATGTTTTTTTTCTTTCAGTTTATTTATATGATGAATTACATTGATAGATTTCCGTATGTTGAACCAGCCCTGCATCTCTGGGATGAAGCCTACTTGATCATAATGGATGATTTTTTTAATGTGTTCTTGGATTCGGTTTGCCAGTACTTTATTGAGAATTTTTGCATCAATGTTCATAAGTGAGATTGGTCTATAATTATCTTTTTTGTTGCGTCTCTGTGTGGTTTTGGTATCAGGGTAATTGTAGCTTCATAAAATGAGTTTGGCATTGAACCTTTTGTTTCTATTATGCGAAACACCTTAAGGAGTATAGGTATTAGCTCTTCTTGGAAGTTCTGGTAGAATTCTGCATTAAAACCATCTGGTCCTGGGCTTTTTTTGGTTGGGAGGTTTTTGATGACAGCTTCTATTTCCTCACGTCTTATAGGTCTATTTAAACTGTTCACCTGGCCTTGATTTAATTTCGGTATGTGGTATTTATCTATAAAACTGTCCATTTCTTTTATATTTTCCAATTTTGTGGCATACAGGCTTTTGTAGTAAGCCCTAATGATTCTTTGAATTTCCTCAGTGTCTGTTGTTATGTCCCCCTTTTCATTTCTGATCTTGTTGAGTGTTCTCTCTCTGCCTTTTGATTAGTTTGGATAGGGGTTTGTCAATCTTTTTGTTTTGATTATTATATGGCGAGGGAATGATTTTTTTTATATCCAGCCTATTTGGTGTTCTGTGTGCTTCTTGAGCCTTCATAGGAATATTCTTCTTTAGGTTCGGAAAGTTTTCTTCAATAATTTTGTTGAATATATTTTCTGGGCCTTTGGAGTGGAATTCTTCTCCTTCTTTTATCCCAATTATTCTTAGTTTGGTCTTTTCATGGTGTCCCAGATTTCCTGGATGTTTTGTGTTGCGAATTTGTTGGATTTGTTGTTTTCTTCTATCACTGAGTTTATTTTCTCTATCGTGTCTTCTGTGTCTGAGATTCTTTCTTCTATCTCTTGTGTTCTGTTGGTTATACTTGTCTGTGTGGTTCCCGTTCATTTATCCAGATTTTCCATTTCCCGTCATCTCTCGGTTTGTGTTTTCTTCATTGCCTCCATATCAGTTTTCAAGTTTTGAACTGTTTCTGTTACCTGTTTGATTGCTTTTTCTTGGTTTTCTAGGGTAGCTTTGAAGAATTTATTCATTTCTTCTAACTTTTTGTTAATTTTCTCATCCCTTTCTATAAAGGAGTTTTTCACCTCTTCTTTAAAGGTCTCTATATCTTTCATAAAGTTACATTTAAAGTCAATTTCTTCTACTTCTTCTGGGATAGGTTGCTCGGGTTTTCTTGTTCCATAATTGCTGGATTCTGGTGTTATCATGTTGCTTTTCAGGTTTCTGGATGAATTCTTTGATTGGCGCCTGCCCATCTCTTCCTTTAAATGTGTTAGGGAGTGTCTCGGTGGCTTGGTCCCTCTGTCCGGGCGTATCTTCCTACACTGGATCAGGGGCCCTTGCTGCCCCAGGACCTCGCAGTAGGTCCGGATGTCTCTGCCAGCACTGGATCAGGGGCCCTTGTGGTGTCCGGATATAACAGGATCCGAATGAATCTGCCAGCACTGGGTAGGACTCCTTGTGGGGTCTGGGTGAATCTGCCAATGCTGGGTAGGACTCCTTTCTTGCCCAAGGATTCCCAGTCCCAAGGGCGGGCTTACTGAGAGTTGCCCGCTCTGCTCCGCTTCACTCCTTGGGACAAGGGGGGCCCTCTAGCAGTGGGCTCACCCTTCCCCCTAGGCCTCAGCCCGGATAGGCTGAGTTAGGGTGCAGTTAGGACCACGCAGATAAAAAGGAGTGCCCGGGGGCGAGCAGGGTTGGGACAAGCAGCAAAGCCAGTAGAGGGGGGCCCAAAGTGGCCAGAAAGCCTCGGGGATGGGCTGGGACCCACTTACCGGGGTCCGGATGAATCTGCCGAAGCTGGCTGGGCTCCTTCCTCACCCAGGGATTTCCAATCCCAAGGGCAGGCTGACTGAGAGTTGCCCGCTCTGCTCGGCTACGTGGGACAAGGGGGGGCCCTCTAGCAGTGGGTTCACCCTTCCCCCAATGCCTCAGCCCTGATAGGCTGAGTTCAGGTGCAGCGGGGTCTGGCTGAATCTGCCGAACCTGTTTTAATATTTTTAAAAAAGTATTTATTCTTCTCTCATACAATAAACCCATACCACAATTTCACATTCCTCCTATCTTCTCTGTTCTCCCCTTTACCCAGAGCCACTATCCTCTCTGTCTCCCCATAGAAAATAGCAGACCTCCTAGAGACAACTGAATATAGCACAACAAAATGCAATTAAGATCAGCTACAAATGGTCACTCTAAGACTAGATGAGACAACTTGGAGGAAAAGGCTACCAAGAGCAAGCAAAAGAATCAGAGACTTTTTCACTGTTAGGAGTCTATAAGAAGACTGAGTTACACAATCATAACATAATGCAGAGAACCTAGAACTGACTCATGCAGGCTATGGGATTGTTGCTTTAGTCTCTTCAGTTCCCATACACCCTGTTTGGCAATTCCTCAGGCCCTGCTCACTCACTGTCATCCAACCTTCTGGTTTCCACAATTCCCCTTTCCCCTCTTCTGAGCTCTGAGGGGAGGGACTTAACGGAAACATCTAAACTTGGCTCTCTCTGTCTAATGTTAGGATGTGGGTCTCAGTATCAGCTCCCATTAGCTGTCAGGAACAGTGAATTGCCTAGGCATCATTCTGTGAGTATAGCAAAAACATAATTAGTTATAATTTCACTTCATTTATTTTATTATTTACTTTGAACAGTTGCATTTGATTCTACCCTAGGTCTTTGGGCTATTCAGGTTCCTGTTCCTGGTCATCTGGGCAGTGTCAAGCATAGCTTGGTCCTCAAATTAGACCAAATTCGTATAATGCTCCCACAAGTTATGGGTCACTGCTGTGCCAGTGCAGCCTGGATGCCGAGTCTGAGTAAAGGATGTCAGGATTAATGAAACATGCACTCTGGATGTTGCAGAATCAGAAGCCTTTATTGTACATCACCAAGGGGGTTTGATTCCTAACTCAGACTGGTGGGCCTACAGGATGGAGATCTCATCGCCGGATCCCTGGGTTAGGGCCAAGGCAATGCATACTCAGGAAGCAGGTTTGGTAAACAACTCTGAGAGTATGGGACTTGTAAGTTTCTCAGAAACCCAGAACAACAAGGGCAAGAAAGGTCGCGAATAGGGGAGGTAAGTAGGAAGGCCTGGACTCCATTAGGTCCCAGCATCTCCCCCCTTAATTATTTTATAAAAGGAAGATCCTCCTGTCTTAGGTCATCTCAGGAGAGCAGTCCCTTGCCCGTCCTTGGGAGGCCTCTTCCCTGTCTTAGGCAGGCCCTCCCCTGTAGAAGTAGCCTGTCTATGGAGGCATCCTCAACGTTTGTGCATTTGTAGCCAGACTTGCGGCACATCTGGATTCCCAGATGACAGACTTAAAAGAACTTGCTGAGTGACCATGTTTTGTGATCTCATGGATTGCATAAATTTACACAGAATCCAGAAACAAATGCTCATAGCCATGAAACCCAGAATAGTCAGTGAGAGAGTCCCCAACCACTGCTGGACCCAGCCTCCCAACTGGGCCATAGCATTCCAACACCCCTTGGCTGAAACAGTTGGCACCCGAGTATTATTTCAAAGATTTGATGTGACAATTGCAAAGTAAAATTAAGGAAAGTAGAATTCCAGGGACCCCACAAATATGCATTAAGTTGCTTTACAATTTCAGAAGCATTGGTCACAACAGAGGGTATAACACAAGCCGTATGATAAAAATGCAAGCAAGACATTTGTTGAATTACCCATAATGAGTCCACCTGCTCTTGCAATAAGGCAGTTTGCTGATTTAAATTTAAAAGTCCAAATTTGATGTGAAAATTCAAAGCATTTTATGTTTGAAGGAGCTTGCTAACTTTTCCTGCCAATCTATTCACAGTGTCCACCACAAGAAACATTTGGGCCATTTCCAGTCCAGCAATTGTTGCAGTGGCAGCAGAGACTGTAATGACCACAGCCACAGCAGCTATTACTCCCATATCATGTTTTTCTTGATACAGGGTCACTTCTGCTCGAACGGCCTGCTTTTGGACCAGTAAGGAATGACCGCTGGTACGCACACTAACAGGGCAGCCAAGGAGCTTCCATCCCAGCTCAGGTTGCAGTCTCTGGAAGAACAATCAAGAACAACATCTCCCTCCCACAACCTTGCTATATGTAGCATTTGAAGTAAAATTAGCCATGGAAGCATTACTGACTATTACACAGTGATGTAAAAATGAAGAATCTTCATTTATATAAGAGTGATTCTGCGCCTTCCAACAATTGGTGTAATAAAAAGATGGATATAAAGGACTAGTCTGGCTCACTGGCATTAATACTGGGGAGTTCCTTACAAGGCTCCATACAGTCTACTCTGCTTGAGTGAGACTCACCAGGATGCTGACCATCATCATTTCCACCTATAGTTTCACTATTGCTTCCTTTGAAGGTGCTATCCACTGGTCTAATGTATCCTTCTGGAATCCAAATAGGTTTGTCCTCACCTGGGGGAAAACACATACAGCCCCAGTCACCTGAGCCAACAGGAGTGTGGGCTCCTTCCACTGTCCTGTAATAAGGTCTTTCCATCGTACCCATCCCAAGGACTGAGAACTTTTATTCCAATATCTTTTCATGGCTGAGTGGCCCTCATGATCCACAGTTAAAAAATTTAAAATAAATAAAATAGAAGCCAATTGTGTACTGGGAGAGGGAATATACTCCCCCTATTTATTTTTGTGAAATACTGTTTTAGAACTATATGCATTCTTTCTATTATAGCTTGTTGTATGGAATACCTGCAATATGTTTAATATCACTATCTACACAAAAGGTTCGAAATTTTCCACTAGTATATGCAGGACCATTATCTGTTTTAAAATAACGTCAGGTAAGCCCATATAAGCAAAATCCAGCAGGCAATGAGCTATCATATCCTTAATTTTCTCCCCACTATACAACGAAGCAAAAACTACTTTAGAGCAAGTATCTACTGAAACGTACATGTATTTCAGTTTTCCAGCCAAAGGTAGGTGGGTTACATCCATCTGCCAAACGTCAATGGGAGTTAACTCCTGAAATGGGTGCATTATGAAAAGGAACACAGGTGAAACATTGGGTGGTAATTTGTAAGGCTTTAGAGCAACTAGTATGGTGCTGCAGGGAACGAGCATTAAGGTGTACTTCTTATGGAGTTTAGAAGCGTTTTCTTAGGGTATGTGCATCTGCAAGCTGATTACCTTCAACCAGGGGTCCAGGTAATTGAGTATGACCTCTAATATGACTCACAAAAAGAGGATTCCTGTCTGGACCACAATAACTATTGCAAACAGCATAATTGTTGTCATATACAGGACAGAGGGGAAATATAAGAAGCGGTCTCCAAGGGAGCAATAATTTGAAACAAGTAAATACTATCAGTATATATATAAATTGGCTCATCAGAAAACATTTGCCATGCTAGAATACAGGCTGTTATTTCAGCTGCCTGAACAGAGACATCACCAACAGGTGTTTGGGATATTAGATCTTGAGAAACTACCACAGCATTTCCTTTTGGAGAACCGTCCATAAAAACTGTTCAAGCTCCCGACAGGGGCCTAGGTTTTACTATCCGTGGAAAAGTAACAGGATGATTCTTAAAGAAATTTTACAATGAATGTTGTGGATAATGATTATCAATCATTGCATCAGTTTTATACCTAACCCAGACAGGTGGGCCAATAAGATGGAGACCTCATCTCCAGATCCCTGGGTTAGGGCCAAGGCAATGCATACTCAGGAAGCAGTGTTGGTAAACCACTCTGAGAGCACGGATCTTGCAAGTTTCTCCGAAACCCAGAACAACAAGGGCAAGAAAGGTCACCAACAGGGGATGTGAGTAGGAAGGCCAAGACTCCATTAGGTCCCAACAAAAAACAATTGTAAAATGTTGATTTTTATATCTTACACTATATAATACCTAAAAGGTAAACCAGAGATGATTTAATCTTATCTTCATCATTATGAATCAAAAATATGTCTTTGGGGCTTAAAAAGGTGGTATAATTATAAAATGTCTTATAAAACATATAATGACACAAAATAGTGGTTCAGAATAATTTACTCTTATTTTCCATAAAATATACAATAAATGTTATGTTTGGAAGCTGGAAGTAACTGGATACTTTATACCTCCTGACACTCTATAACTTTGACCAAGGAAACATTTGATTTAGACATTTTGATGTTCTAACCTAGTTTATACCTATCTTTGGAGATGCTTGTGATAGATCTAGACCACTTGATCAGTAGACAAAAAAAACTCTTCCATTTCTGCCATCAATTTCCCTAGGTAATCAATAGTTTTTCTTCTAAATATATTAACTGTTTTGGTGTAGATAATCCTCTCTACCCAAAAAACCTATTTTTTAAGTCTCCACTGGGCAATTCTGGAACAAGTAAGTGAACTGCAGCTATAAAGCTGAGTGATGAATGCTCTCTCTGACCAGTGCTATTACTTTTTCACAGCTACATTAAAAAACTTCTCTTCGATTGACTATCTTTAGGCTTTTAAGTCTTCCCCTAAGTGATATGCCAATAAGTTCTAAAAGAAATCAACCACAGAGTTTCTTTCTAGTCACAGAGGCATGGACTTCCTTTAGATTTTTACAGGCCCATTAGGCATTAGAATGCTCTTTTCATATTTAGTGAGTCCCTTCCTGCTTCACCTCTCAGGAGAAAAAGAAAAACATTTTCCAGAAAGGGTTGAAAACGTTATTTGATAGGATACACATTTACTCTTTATTCAGATGCAACTGATCTCACTTTGATACCCTAATTCAATTTCGTAAAGGTAAAAAATTCTTATTCTGAAAAATTTAATGAAAATGAAATTTTTGGCATTTTAAGTAAGATTTAATATAAGAGCTTAACAGGTATTCTTCACAAATATTTGTCTTAATTAACTTTTTAAATTACAAAAGTACTTATTGATTTTGTACCAAAGGAACTAAGGCATTTCGATGAAGTTACAGTGAAAAATTAGGATGAAACCATTTCATTTTTCTTTAACTTTTGAGGAAAGATTCATTCCCATTCTGTACTTCAAACTATAGAATTTTTCAGTTCAAACATTTTAATTTTAAATTTTAATTAATTAAACGTAAATTAATTAAACTTTAAGTTTAAATTTTTCATTTTTCAGTTCACACATTTTAATAAGGTCATCCTGAAGAGACAATACATGCAGAAGAAGTGCTGCTTACAGAATGTGAAAAGGAGGCTTTCTGCAAAAATTCATATTTAGCAATTATTTTCATCTCTGATTAACAAAGACTATACATAATAAACTATAAATGATAAGATGCCTTAAAGACTGCAATCTTCCTTAAAAGGCATTGCATTGTAGAGAAACTGTACAAAATACATGGCAATAACAGAAAAAATACCTTTTATAAGTCACTAAAAAAGAAATTAAGTAGCTGTTAACTTTCTACACAGTACTGAAAGTAAACTAATTCTTTCTTGCTTCAATCAACTCATGACAAGAAAATGTCTATTAACCAAGTGTTTCACTTGTTAATACCCATCGTATATTTTAAACCATTCACTATTAACCCCCAATTATACTTAAAACTTCTTTTCAAGAAGTACTTGTAGTGGAGCATTTAAAATAATCTTCCAGGGACACAAACGGAAACGAAGGTTGCAGCCAGGACAATAGCAAAAGCTATCAGCCATGAAGGTAGGGCTGGTGCAACAGAAACACAAAAGGATGGGACGAGAGAAGTAGTCAAAAAAAAAATACAAGTATTGTTACTATGCTGTACGGCTCAGTGCACTGGAGAAAATGCTCAGTCATAAATGATATGCTGCCTAAATAATGAGGACTTATGCAAGTGGGGATGGTTCATAACTGGGAGGTTTCTGGGATCCTTTTAGAAATAGGTAGGGGCATTTTTGTTTATTATTATGATTGAGAAAAGCGAGGCATACAATTGCCCTTTAGTGCCCACAGGTGGGGTTATATTGCTTTGTGGTCAGTGGGTCTGACTGAAAACAAACAGTAAGGACATGGTAAGTTCTCCAAGAGAGTGGGACATGAATGGAGCTGAAATCTTGAGCTAGGCCAGCCACATAAAGAGGCTCTGGTGAAGCTACAAACATACAAACACCAAAGGAGGGGACAGCAAGGAAGCGAGGCAAAAACCATAAAGGAAGAACACTGACAGAAGAGAGAATGGAGCTACAATCAATACGCTGGACATCACTTTCTCACAGTGACAACACTCCACCTGGGAAGTTGCCCTTTGCCACCACCCACCAATGTTCCACTACTGGGGAAAATGCAAGTTGCTTTGCTCCAAGGGCTCTCAAAAAGACGACCTTGGCTTCTGGGTAACTGCTGGAAGAAATAACATTTTACCCGCAGAACCTAGTTGGAGAGGTTCGGTGTCGCACCCGTTTTCACTAGCTTGAGTCTGGATCATGCATCTCCTGTCGGCTAAGGAAACCTAGGAGACTCACCCAAGAGATAGGACTTCTAAAACCTTAAGGACCTCAAACTGCAAGACACAGTTGGGGCGTTGAGGAGTCGCCACCATCTTCTCCTTCCTTCTGACTCTCTAAGAGGACCAGGGGCTCGACCCATGTTCCTGCAGCAAGAATCCCCTTGGTCGTCAGCAGATCGGGTCTGGACACCTGCTCTCCACCCTCCTACCTTTTCCTGGGCCGCAGTCACCTTCAGCCTCTCCACAAACTGGGAACGCCTAAGGCCTCAGCTGCCATCTCTCAGCTCCCACCGCCCGGAAATAACTTACGGGGTTACGTCCCCCCACCCCAAACTGCTTAATGTGAGCGGCCAAAAATCCTCCAGGTCTGTCTGCAGGGGCCGCGGTAGTGGAGGTCCGCACCACTTCGTGTGGCTGACGCCTTTGTCTGGAGCAGACAGCCGGCCACTGCGCAAAGGCGGTGCTAAGGTCTGCATTGGCGGCTACGTGTGCATCCAAGGCACGACTGTGCGCCAGACTTGACCAAAAGGCGGTGGCCGGCCCCTCCTCCTGCCCTGAGAGAGGGGCGCAGTCAGGGACGATGAGGCCCCTGCCTGGTGTGAACTCGCTGGGCGCGTCCGGCTCCCGCAGCGCTTCCCGCGGCCTCCAGCGCGCATCCTCTGGCTTCCGCAGCCGTTGGCGGCCTTGGAGGGCTCCTGCAGCTCTTGGCGGCGGTGGACGGGCGCACAGTGGACACGAGGTCAATGGCTGAGCGTGAGAGGTAGGTGGCCACAGCGGAGGAGACCTGCAGACCCGTGGGATCCGCGCGACCCTGGTCCGCAACTGGAGAGGAACTGTCAGTCTCTTCGCGGTGGGGCTCTGGCCCAGGCTCTCTAAAGCGCCTGAGTTCATGCCCTTCAGTGTCTTTTGCGAGTGTGCCCTTAGTCTCTTCTGTCCCCATCCCCAACAGGTACAGCAGCCTCTCTACCCCATGCCTTTCTAGCGCTCAGGAATTTGCAAAGTCTCCTGGTTTCTGTAGCGCTCCCCTTCCTCCATACAGGTCCACATCACCTTGTACCTCCTTCCCCAAAACTTTCTTGCCCTCCTTAATTTTCTGTAGAACCCAGAGCTCACTACCTCCGCAGCCCCGGTTGAGATGTGAGAAGCCTTGGATTCCTCAGTTCAATCAAGCTCAGAAGATGTAGCTCCAACTCTCTGGAAATACACTTTTTGTGTGGCACAGAAGCCAAACATTGTGCAGTCTTGAGTGCATCATTGAAGGCCTGGTTTCAGTTTTCTTTTACAATCAGTCAGCTTCTGAATAAGATCTGAGTGTTTTCATGAAGGAATGGGCAGTTACACGGAACAGTCCTTGTTTGAAAGTCCCCTAGTTTCAATTAGCTTTGGGGCAAAGAGGGAAATATAGAACCACATTTTCCTATTTCATTTATTTGATCTTTTTTTAATGCTCTAACACAGCAGCACTTTAATTAATAAGGACAGAGTAATGTGATCACAAGGAAATAGAAGTGTAAAATGAATGATAGTGTGGTAGCACAGCCCTGAGAATCCTGAGTTTATGAAAGTCTCATGAAATCATGCATGGAGTCTTATAAAGTGAGAGCTGTACATGGGTGCATGCTGCACCATAGAAATAGAATAATTCTTTAATTCTTAAAAAACAACAACACTTGCTACTTCTTCTGTGTTCTGTCTTCCTCTCTCTCTTACACACACACACACACATACACACATACACACACTTTAACTTGACACCTTTAATCTTTCTGTTTCACTTGTGAAAGTCCATGATAATACTCAAGGTACTCTATTTTTTTCTGATTGGAATGTTTCTGAAAATCGAATTCCTACTCAACAAATTGATCCTCTGACCTCTTTTCCCTCTTCGGGATTTGGTTTCTGTTCTCTGTTCCAGCAGAGGTTTGTGATTTGTGAGTCTACCCCTAAATAAATAACCCTCTATTCTCAATTCTGAGCTAGTGTGGGATTTCTTTTAAGCATCCTTCTTCAGTATACCTTCATTTTGATGTCTTTCACTGTTAATATTCTGCTACATTTCTTTAATTCCTTACCATTTCTGTCTCCATGCATAAATATACCCGTTCAACACAAATGGTTTTTCAGTCTTTTGCAACATTCTGAGGAAGCTTCAGAAATGTGTGCCTAAAACAAAGTTTTAGGTTTCTAAAAACAAAGTCCTGTTATACAGTCCTCATAACACCCTTTCGGTATACACACTGTGTTAATATTTTTCCGACATATTTGGCTTCAGTTTCCCCTTCTTCCATGTCTTTGGCAGTTTTGTAATGTATAATCCTGCATTTTCTATCATAACCCTTGTTGTAGAACTATGAAATATTCCCTCATGCCCCCCAGGCAAGTGATACTTTTCCAGCAGGAATATCAAGAAAAGATGCCATGTCCTTCTTAGTGAATTTAATCCAAAGGTCCTCAGTATTAAACCATTATCTTAGTTCTTATTTCTTATCAAATCTTCACTCACTGGCCTTGGTGTCATTGATGATGTCTACCTAAATTTATCACTTTAATGCTGATTAGCAATTTCTATTTATTTCCATTTTCTCTCTGCTCATATAAGTTGGTGTTTTATTGAAAACTGCTTCTCTTTTCTCCCTTTTTATTAACTTAAAGTAGATAATAAATGTCTTTGACTTTATGTGAGATTTTATGAATTGTTACTATCTCACTTACTGTGCTATTGCAATTGTCCCCAGTTTAGTCATGGGAACAACATTAAATTAGCTGCATTACCATAGGAGCATTATCATGCTCCTATGCAGTTCACTGTGCATTTTCTTTCTGGCAGAATAAATTGTACCTGATTCACTTTGTACTTTGCTTGCTCTGCTCCTGAAATCAGCCATTTCTACAAGAAGCCTGCTTTTTTTTCCTTTCTTTTTTAAAAAGATAGATATTTATAACAAAGAATTGGGAGCTCGTCCTCTTTGCTGCTGGAGTGTTACTGCTCCCGTATGCTTTTATTGGATGTTGGGTCCCTTGAGGACAGGCCCTAGCACCTCCACTTGCTCTGTTTTGCACTCTTGCGGTTGGTTGAAAACAGAAACCAAAACAGGAACAATCTGGTGTTTTCAGCAATGTTTTTAAGGATGTTTACCCCTAAGCCATGTGAGTTATGGTGATGAGCTTACTGCTTTGGCTGGCTTGGACTCCCCTGCAGAGGGCTATAAATACTGTGCGAGAAAGTGGAATAAAAGGTTGTCTGCAGAACCTGAAGTGTGTTGTGTGTTAATCCCGTCATCCATCGCTCAGAAGAACTAAAATTGCCGTGCTGGCGAAACAATTGGACATGGTTAGGATAGATGATTTGTGTGTGCACACGTATATAATACACTCATATACATACCATTTTTTATTTTGTTTTACTTTGTTTCTGAGTCATTTTGCAGACTGGCCTTAAATGTATTATATAGCCAAGGTTGAGCTATATCTCTAACGTCACAAGCAAACAAACAGCAAGTTACAGGATGTTTCCTAAGTAGTGAGAAGTCAGATGTACACTGTCTGTGTCAGTGTGGTGGCTCCACAGTGCTGTCAGTAATACACGCTCCTTTGTCTTTCTGGTTAGTCATCCTGTCTTATCACGTGTGGTCTTAACGTGACATACCAGACTGAGTAGCAGCTTCTATTTCTTCTCTCACCATGCATGCCTCTGGGTTTGTTAACACTATCCTATCTAGTAAAATCTAGAATGTAACCAAGACAAAAGAGCTGTGCCCTCTTTACATCTCCATAACAAGTTCTTTTCTCTTCTTTTAGAAAATAATTCTGATTTGGCTCTATGTGACTTAAAATTACAATTAGATTAGCAACTCAGAACATCTGTCTATAATCACTTGACTTGGAAAACTTAAAAGGTTTTCATGCCCCCCACACTAAGTTATTTACAGAGAGATGAACATGATTCATTATGTTATCAAATAGGAAACTAGTATTTTGGAGAGCACAGAAATTTATCATTGTACACATAAATGTTATATAAAAGAATGTTATGTGAAACTGCAATATGCAGTGATTATAAAACTGAATAAGGCTAGGCATGATTCAATGGTTAAGAGCACTGGCTGCCCTTCCAGAGGACCTGGGTTCAATTCCCAACACCCACATGGCAGCTCATAACTGCCTGTAACTCCATTTCCAGGAGATCTGTCACTTTCACTCAGACATACATGCAGGTAAAATACCAATGCACATGAAATAAAAATAAATTTAAAAAGTCTTTACTCGCTTCTGGCCACTGTGATCACCTACACCACACATGTGGCATTCAGACACACACACACACACACACACACACACACACACACACACACTCTTATATAAGTATTAAAAGAAGTAAACAAGAAGGCTCTGGCAGAGCACTTGCCCAGCAACTGCACAGCCCTAAGTTTAACCTCTAGAACCATGAAGATAAACGAACTTACCTTGAGTGTGATGTGGCTCTTGTTATCCAGGAGATTACACATAACTAGGCAAGCAGATAAACACTGAAGTACAGTTTTAAGTGGTAATCTCATCCCATGATAAAATTAGAATCCTATAAGTCAGTAAAGGGTTGGGGAGCTATGATCCAGAGTCCTTGAAAATGGCTTTTAAAGTGCTTTCTTTAAGGGAATTTTAAGGGAATTTTCTTTAGGGCAAGTTGCCATTATAATATCCTAAAACACAACTGGGCAAGATCATGTTTGTTTGATAAAGTTAATCTGGTTATAACATAATGAGGTATGGGATATAGAAAGAATGGAAGTTCATCTGATATATTAAAATATATTCCTGTATTTATTAAATATTGAATGTGTGTATGTTATAGTTTATATATCAACAATGTAAGATAGTGTAATAGTACTGTGGCACGAATGGGGAAGGGTCAACTTGGTGTGGTGCTGAGCCAAGCAGAGCAAAGCAGAGACCGCATCCTGTCTTATAAATTGAGCTTGAATTAAGACTTGAGCTCAGGGCTGGCTAGATAGTGCTAGCACACATGTGAGATCATTCCTCAGGAATTACATGGTAGAAGGAGAGGACTGACTCCTCTCCTGAAGGGTATTCTTTGATAGTGCACATAAACTCAAAACCCATTTGTGCACATACATAAATAAATGAAATTTTAGAAGTTTTTGAAAAATACTTGATCTCATTAATTTCAATATTCTCAAACCCATGTTCTTTCTGTGTATTCTATTCTGCCTTCCCCTTGGCCCCATATAATCTGTATGCTGCTTCTACCGCAGAAATCTTGTAAAATAAGATTATAATTCAATTAAAATAGTATTCAGTTTGGGACAAAGTATCAATCAGTTCTACTCTTGATTTTCTACATGAACTCTGTGTGTGTGTGATGGAGTATAATCAGGAAGATAAGTGCTGGCCAGACAGTTGCCACATTACATGAATGAAGCAGTTATTGTGAACTTGCTGAGATTAGTTTCTGAGAAATGTAGTACTGAACTGATAAGACAGTGGGAGACAAGATGCCTGCCATGCCATCGGACAGATGAGTAACACTCACTAATGTTAAGATTCTTCTTCCCCCCTACCATATACAATGTTCAGAATAAGGAATAAGAAAAGGGAGTGCACTATTGCCAATATTTAAGGCATGCATTGGTCGATTTGATGATGTTTAATTCCCCCAAAATTGTAAAAGTAAAGATAATTACCTATTCCTAACTAATCATTTAAATAAATATCCCAAATCATTGAAATAGAATAGTTATTTCAGCTCAGATTCTCTCTCATTCTGAAAAGAGGTATACCCATTATGGGACTGGTGCTGGCGTGGCACATGAAGCTTCTACCCCAAACTTGATTTGACATGGAATCCTCAGATTTAGTACTAAAACATATAACATGATATTCTGAGTGGAAAAATATCTTTATATATAATATGGGTGATGACAAAGGAAGGTAAAGATTAGACTGATGATTTGATACCATATAATGGTGAGAAGTAGGGCAACTCAGAAAGTGGGAACATCTGACTTCTCTTAACCCCTCAAAAGCTCCATGTGTTAAATATCAGATATATAAAGCAAGAGAAAGTTGAAAATAAGATTCCAGTGTTCAAGGATTATGCAGTCCAATAGTCTTTTTCATTTGACTCCTTGGGAAAACTCATCCTTTAGTACTCTAAGCTAGAATTCTCTAAGTTGCCCGTGTATTATAGTTAATACAAAAAATGCTGGCTCCTCCTCTGAGCTTCTGATTTTGGGCATCCTGAATGTTCTTTCCTATAAAGTTCCCAGGTGCTGCTAGAATTTCTGTTGCTTAATGTATTATTAAATTAAATTCTCCCTATGTCTCCAGAATGTTACTAGATAATCACTTGAAGAATTTAAGAAAATTCTCAGTTCATTTCTCTGTTTTGTGCTTTAAGTGGGGAACTCTGATGAATCCAATTTTATTTTTAAAAATTATTTTTTAGATTTATGCATGTGTGCAGATGCCTAGACACACAGGAAAACAGGATCAAGTCACCGGGAGCTGGAGTTACAGGTGGTTGTGACCTGCCCATTGTGAGTTCTGGGAGCCAAATTCAGGTTCTCTCTAAGAGAAGTATTCTTGGTCAAACTGCTCTAGTGGATTATATGTCTCTGTTTCATTTCTTTAAGGGACTCTGCAGAAGCACTTATCATGTGAGCAGATATTTCCTATGGCCAGTGAGAAGCAGCCTCAGTTTTTATACTGGGGTGACCTGTAAGGCTTCCCTATTCCTGGAGACCAAGGCGACCATATGTTGTAATGAGGGCTGCTTGTTGGTTCCCAGCCACCTGGCTAGCTTAGATCTGAAATAATTGCATAGAAACTGTATTAACTAAATCACTGTTTGGCCCACTAGCTCTAGCTTCTTTTTGGCTAACTTTTATATCTATATTTAACCCATCTCCATTAATCTGTATATTTCCATGTGGTAGTGGCTTACTAGCAAAGTTTCAGCATGTCTGCCACTGATGGCTCCATGGTATCTCTCTCTCTCTGCCTTCCTTCCCCCAGTTTTCCCTGCCTCCCTAAGTTCTGTCCTATCTACAGGCCAAGTCAGTTTCTTTATTTATTAACCAATAGAAGTAACACATAAACAGAAGGACCTCCCACACCATTTCCCCTTTTCTGTTTAAACAAAAAGGAAGGCTTTAACTTTAACATAGTAAAATTATATATAAGAAAAGAGTTATCAAGCAAGAATTACAGTTATAATATTTATATCTACTTTATCTTTTATCATAACTAAGGAAAGCTATACCTATTTTTCAACTCCATCAAAGACTCCAGAAGGATATAATATTACTTAAGTAAGCAAGAAGTTCATTGTAAGCAACTTCCAAAATCCTAGAAATGACAGAGACTTTTTGCTGCCTGGACAGTCACCCAAAGTTCTTCTGTACCACTAGGGCATCCATCTTCAGCCTACAGGCCCATAGTATCCAGCAGAACTTTCCATGAAGCAGGAAATTTCAAAGACAGTTCTGCCTATATTGGCAGTTTGTCAGTCATTTTCTTCTGTGTCCTGCAGAATGTCTAGTGGACTCTTTCAAGAAGCAGGAAGCCTGAAAGATCGTCTCACGTTTAGGCAAGTTCAGCAGTCATATCTCTGTGGGTCCTGCATGTCCAGTTAAGCAGTCCAGGCAAGAGGACTTTCTTGCCCAAATGGCTAACCAACTGGATAAGGAGCCTCTTCAATGCTCATTTTCCTCTTGAAGTAGCTTGTGCTACTAAGGAGCAAATGTATCTTACGGTCATGAAAATTCTTAAACATTTTAAATGCCATATTCTGAAGGTCTCTGAAAGATTTGAAGAATGCCTAACTGAAATATATCTCTATATATCTAGAAAACCTACCTAACATGACTACAAGCTTGACTATTATAGATGAGTATCTATTAACCTATATTTCTTAATTATACATTACATTTTTAAATGAACCACACAATCTCAATACCTTAATCAAGAGCAGAAATATATGTAAAACAAAATTGACCTTAAATTTGTACCAATAAACCTAGATTCATGCCAGTGCAAATCTCTATAACATATCCCCCTTTAAATGTAAAGAAGCACTTACAAACAATATTTGGGAATATGGGTGTAGTTTTGTCCAAATTCCCTGCTGTTTGAGGGCACTGTTAATCAGGACTTTCATGGTGTATCCTGTGTGTTAGGTGCAACTCAGCAGTTGGGTGAAGTAATTTTTAGGGGGTGTTCATGGTGACCTTTTAGGGGGTTGTAGTCTGTCAGGCCATATTAGTCTGGAAGCAGTCCACAGGTTCTCATCCTCTGTGAAAACAAAAGAAGAACCTCTTTTCCAAAGCAACATATATTTAGGCCCAAATTTGGAAGTCATGATACCTTTATAATATACTTGCTGGTTTAGCTTAACAGCCCTTACAATGAAATTTCACTATGTACTTAGATCCTTCACAGTCAAAAAATTCAAAGAAAGCATAATAATATACATAATCCATACTCTCTGTATATATTCCATCTTTATGTGGCTTATTTGTCTTTACTCCTTTTAATCTATGCCTGTCTTACTCTGTCTCTTTTAAGATTTTTTAAAATGATTTACTTCTATACTCTTCTTCTTTCTCTCTCCCAAGCCTATGAATATTTATTCAACATTGTGACCCATTTAGAGTTATTTTATGTCTAAATCTGTCCTTGTTGCATTATCTGTAATTCTCTACTGTCTTGAAGAGCTTTTAAAATGGTAAGCAGCTTGGTTGCAGATGCTCTCAATGATCGTATCCTTTGCTTTAGAGAAGCTTCTCAGTTTCAGGAGGTCCTGTTTATTAATTGCTTCTTTCAGTATCTTTGCTACTGGTGATATATTTAGGAAGTAGTATCAATGCATTCAAGGGTACTTCCCACTTTCTCTTCTATGGGGTTCAGTGTGGTTGGTTTTATGTAGAGGTCTTTAATCCTTTTGGACTTGAGTTTTGTGCATGGTGATAGATGTAGAACTATTTTCATTCTTCTACATGTTGATATCCAGTTATTCCAGCACCATTTGTTGAATATGCTTTCTTTTTCCCATTTTATATTTTTTGTTTCTTTGTCAAAAATCAGGTGTTCGTAGATGTGTAGATTCACAGCTGGGACTTTGATTTGGTTCCATTTTTTCCTCCTGTCTCTTTTCATACCAATACCAGGCTGTTTGAAGTACTATAGCTCTGTAGTAGAGTTTGAAGTCCAGAAGTTCCTTTATTGTACAGGATTGCTATGGCTATCCTGTGATTTTGTTTTTCCATATGAAGTTGTGTATTGTTTTTCTAGGTCTCTAAAGAATTTTACTGAGAATTTGATGGGCATTGCATTGAATTAGTAGATGCCATTTTGTGGTACTTCTATTTTGGTTTATTTATTTATTTTGGTTTTTTTGAGACAGGATTTCACTGTAGCTTTGGAGTCTGTCCTGGAACTAGCTCTTGTATACCAGGATTGCCTCAAACTCACAGAGATATGCCTGCTTCTGCTTCCTGGGTGCTGGGATTAAAGGCATGTGCCACCACTGCTTGGCTGTGGTTTTTCTTTTAAAGTAAGGGTCTCAAGTTCCATGGGCTGGTCTCTACCTACTAGTAGCTTAGTATGGCCTTGAACACCACAGTCTCCTCCTCCACCTCCCAAGGCTGGTATTGCAGGCGCATATCATCACACCTGGTGTATGTGAGTCTGGGAATAAACCTGTGACTTAGTGCAAGACTGACAAGAATGCTACCAGCTGAACTACATTCTGAGACCCTGGGTTTTGTTTTTGCTTGGAGGAAGTCAGTATTCATATTTTTTCTTATTTTTTATAATTTATTCGATTTTTAAAAAATATCAATCCAAGTTCCCACTCTCTCCCCTCCTCCCATTCCCTCCACACAACCAGCCACCCCACCCACATCCAATCCTCAGAGAGGGTAAGGCACATTGCTTTGGGGAAGATCAAAGGCCCTCCCTACTACATCTAGGCTGAGCAAGGTATCCATCCAAAGAGAATAGGTTCCCCAAAACCAGTACTTGCAGTAGGGATAACATCAGTAAACAACTAATTGGTGGCTTTATTGTTGATAATGATGAACCAGAAGATGTACTTCTGTAGTAAGCACATAATTCCTGTCTGTGATCTTTTTTCTTAGGTTTTTCTAAGGCCTGTATCTTAGCACTCAGATTAACCAACATTTTAAGTGATAAGACAAAAATAATGAAGCCAATTGTGTTTACAATTGACATTACATAAATCCCACCTAAATTAGATATCCTCTCATTTAATCATTCCATTTTCAAACTGTCAAGCATATTATACAGAGACGCAAATCCCACCATTGTAATGGTTTCTCCCATTTTTTGACTTTATGTGATTTTATTTTTTTCCATTATATTTATTGAGTTCTACATTTTTTCTCTGCTCCCCTCCCTGCCACTCCCTTCTCGCTTTCAACCCTCCCCCAATGCTCCCACTTTACTCAGGAGATCTTGTCTTTTTATACTTTCTACTTCCCATGTAGATGAGATCTATGTAAGTATCTCTTAGTGTCCGTATTGTTGTCTAAGTTCTCTGGGATTGTGGTTTGTAGGCTGGTTTTCTTTGCCTTATGTTTAAAAACCACCTATGAGTGAGTACATGTGATAATTGTCTTTCTGTGTCTGGGTTACCTCACTCAAAATAATGCTTTCTAGTCTCATCCATTTTCCTGCAAAATTCAAGCTGTCATTTTTTTCTGCTGTGTAATACTCCAGTGTGTAAATTTAGCACATTTTTTTTTATCCATTCTTCGATCGAGGGGCATTTAGGTTGTTTCCAGTTTCTGGCTATGACAAACAAAGCTGTTATGAACATAGTTGAGGACATGTCCTTGTGGCACGATTAAGCATCCTTTGGATATATACCCAAAAGTGGTATTACTGGGTCTTGAGGAAGGTTGTTTCCTAATCTTCTGAGTAATCACCACAATGACATCCATAGGGGTTGTACCAGCTTGCATTCCCACCAGCAATGCAGAAGTGTTCCCTTTTCCCCACAACCTCTCTAGCATAAGTTGTCATCAGTGTTTTTGATCTTGGCCATTCTTACAGGTGTAAGATGGAATCTCATGGTTGTTTTGATTTGCATTTCTGTGATGAACGAACATTTCCTTAAGTGTCTTTCAGCCATTTTAGATTCCTCTGTTGAGAGTTCTCACTTTAGGCCTGTGCTCCATTGTTTTATTGGATTATGTGTTTTTTGGTGTCCCATTTCTTGAGTTCTTCGTATATTTTGGAGATCAAAAGAACTTCTGGAGGCATCACAATCATCCCTGACTTCCAACTCTACTACAGAGCTACAGTACTGAAAGGAGCCTGTTATTGGCATAAGAACAGACAGGAGGACCAATGGAACTGAATAGAAGACCCGGATATCAACACCCATAATAACGGAGACATCTAACAGCCCTCCACTGGCACAACTCAAAGAAGGGAAACACACAAACTCTACAACCCTAAAAAAATAACCGCAGTTAATAACCTCTGGTCATTAATATCACTTAATATCAATGGACTCAATTCACATATAAAAAGGCACATGTTAAGAGAATGGATATGAAAACAGGATCCAACATCCTGCTGTTTACAAGAAACACACCTCAACCACAAAGACAGACATTATCTCAGAGTAAAAGGTTGGGAAAAGCTTTTTCAATCAAACGGCCCTAAGAAACAAGTGGGTGCAGCTATGCTAATGTTGAACAAAATCGACCTCAAACTAAATTCAATCAGAAGAGATGGAGATGGACATTTTATACTCTTAAACGGAATAATCCATCAGGATGAAATCTCAATCCTGAATATATAAGCCCCTAATATAAAAGCATCCACATATGTAAAGGAAATATTACTAGAACTCAAAGCTCACATCAAACCCCACACACTAATAGTAGGAGATTTCAACACTCCTCTCTCACCAATGGACATGTCAACCAGACAGAAACTTAACAGAGAAATAAGAGAACTAACAGATGTAATAAATCAAATAGACTTAATAGATATCTATAGAACATTCCACCCAAACAGGAAAGAATATACCTTCTTCTTAGCATCTCATGGAACCTTCTCAAAAATTGACCACATACTCGGTAACAAAGCAAACATCCACAGATAAAGAAAAAATTGGAGTAACCATCTGTGTCTTATCGGATCATCATGGAGTAAAGTTAGAATTTAAAAACAATTCCCCCCAGAAAGCCTACAAACTCATGGAAACTGAATAGTCAACTATTGAACCACTCTTGAGTCAAGGAAGAAATAAAGAAAGAAATTAAAGTCTTCCTTGAATTCAACGAAAATAAAGAAACAACATACCCAAACCTATGGGACACTATGAAAGCAGGGCTAAAGGAAAGTTCATAGCACTTAGGGCCCACATAAAGAAAATGGAGAAAGCACACATTAGAGACTTAACAGCACACCTAAAAGAAGCAGACTCACCCAGGAGAAGTAGAAGACTGTAAATAGTCAAACTGAGGGCTGAAATCAACAAAATAGAGACACAGAAAACAATTCAAAGAATCAATGACAAAAGAGCTGGTTCCTTGAGAAAATCAACAAGATCAACAAACCCCTATCCAAACTAAGCAAAAGGCAGAGAGAGAACACTCAAATTAACAAGATCAGAAATGAAAAGGGGGACATAAGAACAGACACTGAGGTAATTCAGAGAATCATTAGGTCTTACTACAAAAGCCTTTATGTCACAAATTGGAAAATGTAAAAGACATGGACAGTTTTTTAGATAAATACCATATACCAAAATTAAATCAAGACTAGGTGAACAATTTAAATAGACCTGTAAGTCGTGAGGAAATAGAAGCTGTCATCAAAAACCTTGCAACCAAAAAAAGCCCAGGACCAGATGGTTTTAATGCAGAATTCTACCAAAACTTCCAAGAAGAGCTAATACTGCTACTCCTTAAGGTGTTTCGCATGATAGAAAGAGAAGGGTCATTGCCAAACACTTTTTATGAAGCTACAGTTATCCTGATACCAAAACCACACAAAGATGCAATCATGAAAGAGAATTACAGACCAATCTCACTAATGAACATCGATGCAAAAGTTCTCAATAAAATACTGGCAGACCGAATCCAAGAACACATCAAAAAATTCATCCATTATGATCACGTAGGCTTCATCCCAGAGACGCAGGGCTGGTTCAACATACGGAAATCTATCAATGTAATCCATCATATAAATAAACTGAAAGAAAAAACCATATGATCATTTCATTAGGTGCTGAAAAAGCATTTGAAAAAATTCAACACCCTTTTATGATAAAGGTCTTGGAGAGATTAGGGATACAATGTTCATATCTAAATATAATAAAAGCAATATACAGCAAGCTGACAGCTACCATCAAATTAAATGGAGAGAAACTCAAAGCGATTCCACTAAAATCAGGAACAAGACAAGGCTGTCCACTCTCCCAATATCACTTTAATATAGTTCTTGAAGTTCTAGCAATAGCTATAAGAGAGAATAAGGAGATCTTGGGGATTTGAATTGGAAAGTAAGAAGTCAAACTTTCATTATTTGCAGATGATATGATAGTGTACATAAATGAGCCCAAAAACTCTACCAAAGAACTTCTACAGCTGATAACTACCTTCAGTGATGTGGCAGGATACAATATCAACTCAAAAAAATCAGTAGCTCTCCTATACACAAAGGATAAAGAAACAGAGAGGGAAATCAGACAAATATCACCTTTCACGATAGTCACAATTAGCATAAAGTATGTTGGGGTAACACTAACCAAGGAAGTGAAAGATCTATTTGACAAGAACTTTAAGACTTTGGAGAAAGAAATTGAAGAGTATATCAGAAAATGGAAGGATCTCCCATGCTCCTGGATTGGTAGGATCAATATAGTAAAAATGGCAATGTATAGATTCAATGCAATCCCCATCAAAATCCCAAAAAAATTCTTCACAGAACTTGAGAGAACAATAACTAAGTTTATATGGAAGATCAAAAAGCCCAGGATAGCCAAAACAATCCTATACAATAAAGGAACTTCAGGAGGCATTACCATCCCTGACTTAAACTCTATTACAGAGCTACGGTAATGAAAACAGCTTGGTATTGGCATAAAAACAGAGACGTTGACCAATGGAATCGAATCAAAGACCTGGATATTAATCCACAAACCTATGAACATCTCATATTTGACAAAGAAGTTCGAGTGGCCAAACGATATCTAAGGTCATGCTCAACTTCCTTAACTTGTTCAACTACTTTGGAAATCAGTGTGGAGGTTTCTCAGGAAAATGGGAATCAACCTACCTCAGGATCCAGCAATACCACTCTTGGGAATATACACAAATGATGCCCAATCATACTACAAAAGCATTTGTGCAATATGTTCATAGCAGCATTATTTGTAATAGCCAGAACCTGGAAACAACCTAGGTGTCCCTCAATGGAAGAATGGATAAAGAAAGTGCGGAATATATACACATTAGAATACTACTCATTGGGAAAAAAAACAATGACATCTTGAATTTTGCATGCAAATGGATGGAAATAGAAAACACTGTGCTTAGTGAGATAATCCATGAACATAGTTGCACAAATGCTTTTGTAGTATGATTGGGCATCTCTTGGGTATGAGCCCAAGAGTGGTATTGCTGGACCTTGAGGTTCATTGATTCCCAATTTGCTGAGAAATCACCACACTGATTTCCAAAGTGGTTGCAAAAGTTTGTCTTCCCACCAGCAATGGATGAGTGTTCCCCTTACTCCACATCCTCTCCAGCATAAGCTATAATTGGTGGTTTTGATTTTAGCCATTCTGACAGGTGTAAGATGGTATCTCAAAGTTGTTTTGATTTGCATTTCCCTGATCACTAAGGAAGTTGAGCATGACCTTAACTATCTTTTCATCATTCGAATATCTTCTGTTGAGCATTCTCTGTTCAGTTCAATACCCCATTTTTTAATTGGGTAATTTAGAATTTTAATTTCTAGTTTCTACAGTTCTTTATATGTTTTGGAGATCAGACCTTTTTCTGATGTAGAGATAGTGAAGATCTTCTCCCATTCAGTAGGATGCCTTTTTGTCTTAATGACTGTGTCCTTTGCTTTACAGAAGCTTCTCAATTATAGGAGGTCCCATTTATTCATTGTTGCTCTTATTGTCTGTGACACTGGAGTTTTACATAGGAAGTGGTCTCCTGTGCCCATGTATTGCAGGCTACTTCCCACTTACTCTTCTATCAGGTTCAGTGTGGTTGGATTTATATTGAGGCCTTTAATCCATTTGGACTTTATTTTTGTGCATGGTGATAGATAAGGATATATTTTCATTTTCCTACAGGTTGACATCCAGTTATGCCAGCACCATTTGTTAAAGATGCTTTCTTTCTTCCATTGTATAATTTTAGCTTCTTTGTCAAATATGAGGTGTTCATAGGTTTGTGAATGAATATCCGGGTCTTCGATTCGATTCCATTGGTCAAGGTCTCTGTGTTTATGCCAATACCAAGCTGTTTTCATTACTGTAGCTCTGTAATAGAGTTTGATGTCTGGGATGGTAATGCCTCTGGAAGTTCCTTTATTGTATAGGATTGTTCTGTCTCTCCTGGGATTTTTGCTCTTCCATATAAAGTTAGTTATTGTTCTCTCAAGTTCTATAAAGAATTTTGTTGGGATTTTGATTGGAATTGCATTGAATCTACAGATTGCCTTTGTTAGAATTGCCATTTTTACTATATTGATCCTACCAATCCAGGAGCATGGAAGATCCTTCCATTTTCTGGTATCCTCTTCAATTTCTTTCTTCCATGTCTTAAAGTTCTTGTAAAATAAATCTTTTAATTCATTGGTTAGTGTTACCCCAACATATTTTATGCTAATTGTGACTATCGTGAAAGGTGATATTTGTCTGATTTCCCTCTCTATTTCTTTATTCTTTGTGTATAGGAGGGCTACTGGTTTTTTTGAGTTGATATTGTATCCTGCCACATCACTGAGGTATTTATCAGCTGTAGAAGTTCTTTGGTAGAGTTTTTGGGGTCACTTATGTACACTATCATATCATCTGCAAATAACGAAAGTTTGACTTCTTCCTTTCCCCTTTGAATCCTCTTGATCTCCTTATGTTGTCTTATAGCTATTGCTAGAACTTCAAGCACTATATTGAAGAGATATGGAGAGAGTGGACAGCCTTGTTTTGTTCCTGATTTTAGTGGAATCGCTTTGAGTTTCTCTCCATTTAATTTGATGGTAGCTGTCGGCTTGCTGTATATTGCTTTTATTATATTTAGATATGATCCTTGTATCCCTAATCTCTCCAAGACCTTTATCATAAAAGGGAGTTGAATTTTGTCAAATGGCTTTTCAGCATGTAATGAAATGATAATATGTTTTTTTTTTCAGTTTATTTAGATGATGGAATACATTGATACATTTTCTTATGTTGAACCAGCCCTGCATCTCTGGGATGAAGCCTACTTGATCACAATGGATGTTTTTTTTGATGTGTTCTTGGATTTGTTTTGCTAGTATTTTATTGAGAATTTTTGCATTGATGTTTATGAGTGAGATTGGTCTGTCATTCTCTTTCTTGATTGAGTCTTTGTGTGGTTTTGGTATCAGGGTATCTGTAGCTTCATAAAAAGAGTTTGGCAATGACTCTTCTCTTTCAATTATGTGAAACACTTTAAGGAGTATAGGTATTAGCTCTTCTTGGAAGTTCTGGTAGAATTATGCATTAAAACTTTTGGTCCTGGGCTTTTTTTGGTTGGGAGTTTTTTGATGACAGCTTCTATTTCCTCACGACTTATAGGTCTATTTAAATTGCACACCTGTCTTGATTTAATTTTGGTGTATGGTATTTATCTAAAAAACTATCCATTTCTTTTACATTTTTGAATTTTGTGGCATATAGGCTTTTGTAGTAAGACCTAATGATTCTCTGAATTTCCTCAGTGTCTGTTGTTATGTCCCCCTTTTCATTTCTGATCTTGTTAATTTGAGTGTTCTCTCTCAGCCTTTTGATTAGTTTGGATAGGGGTTTGTCTACCTTATTGATTTTCTCAAGGAACCAGCTCTTTGTTTCATTGATTCTTTGGATTGTTTTCTGTGTCTCTATTTTGTTGATTTCAGCCCTCAGTTTGATTATTTCCAGTCTTCTACTCAGAGTGGCTGAGTCTGCTTCTTTTTTTTCTAGAGCTTTCAGGTGTGCTGTTAATTTACTACTGTGTGCTTTCTCTGTTTTCTTTATGTGGGCACTAAGTGCTATGAACTTTCCTCTTAGCACTGCTTTCATAGTGTCCAATAGTTTTGGGTATGTTGTGTCTTCATTTTCATTGAATTCAAGAAGACTTTAATTTCTTTCTTTATTTCTTCCTTGACCCAGGAGTGGTTCAGTAGTTGACTGTTCAGTTTCCATGATTTGTAGGCTTTCTGGGGGTGTTATTGTTGTTAAATTCTAACTTTACTCCATGGTGATCCAATAAGACACAGGTGGTTACTCCAATTTGTTTGTATCTGTGGATGTCTGCTTTTTTTTACCGAGTATGTGGTCAATTTTTGAGAAGGTTCCATGAGATGCTGAGAAGAAGGTATATTCTTTCCTGTTTGAGTGGAATGTTCTATAGATGTTTATTAAGTCCATTCGATTTATTACATCTGTTAGTTCTCTTATTTCTCTGTTAAGTTTCTGTCTGGTTGACATGTCCATTGGTGAGAGAGGACTGTTGAAATCTCCTACTATTAGTGTTTGGGATTTGATGTGTGCTTTGAGTTCTAGTAATATTTCCTTTACATATGTGCGTGCTTTTATATTAGGGGTATATATATATATATATATATATATATATATATATATATATATATATATATATATTCAGGATTGAAATTTCATCCTGATGGATTATTCCTGTTATGAGTATAAAGTGTCCATCTACATCTGTTCTGAATGATTTTAGTTTGAAGTCGATTTTGTTACATATTAGTATAGCCACACCTGCTCATTTCTTGGGGCCAATTGATTGAAAAATCTTTTCCCAACTCTTTACTCTGAGATAATGTCTGTCTTTGTGGCTGAGGTGTTTTTCCTGTAAACAGAAGAATGTTAGATTCTGTGTTCATTATCCATTCGCTTAACCTGTGCCTTTTTATAGGTGAATTGAGACCATTGTTTTTAAGTGATATTAATGACCAGTGGTTATTAATTCCGGTTATTTATTTTTTTTTGGTGGTAGAGTTTGTGTGTTTCTCTTCTTTGAGTTGTGCTGGTGGAGGGCTGTTACATGTCTGTGTTATTATGGGTGTCTTTTGCTCCCTTTTGTTGTGGTTTTCCTTCTACTACTTTCTGTAAGGCTGGCTCCATATTGCTTAAATTTGTTTTTATCACGAAATATCTTGTTTTCTCTATCGATGATGAAAGAAAGCTTTGCTGGGTATAGTAGTCTGGGCTTGCATCCATGGTCTCTTAGTGTCTGCAGCACATCTATCCAAGACCTTCTGGCTTTCATGGTTTCCATAAAGAAGTCAGGTTTTATTCTGATGGATTTATCTTTATATGTTACTTGACCTTTTTCTTTTGCAGCTCTTAATATTCTTTCTTTATTCTGTATGTTTTGTGTTTTGATATTTATATGATGAGGGGATGTTTTCTTTTGATCCAGTCTATTCGGTGTTCTGTATGTTTCTTGTACTTTCATAGAAATATCCTTCTTTAGGTTGGGAAAGTTTTCTTCTCTAATTTTGTTGAATATATTTTTCTGGGCCTTTGAGCTGGAATTTTTCTCCTTCTTCTATCCCTATTATTCTTAGGTTTGGTCTTTTCATTGTGTCCCAGATTTCCTGGATGTTTTGTGTTAAGAATTTCTTGTTTTCTTTGATCAATGAGTTTATTTTCTCTATTGTATCTTCAAGCATCTGAAATTCTGTCTTCTAACTCTTGTATTCTGTTGGTTATACTTGTCTCAGTAGTTCCTGTTCATTTACTCAGATTTTCCATATCCAGCCTTCCCTCGGTTTGTGATTTCTTCATTGCCTCCATTTCAGTTTTCAAGTCTTGAACTGTTTCCATTACCTGTTTGATTCCTTTTTCTTGGTTTTCTAGGGTATCTTTGAGGGATTTATTCATTTTTCCTAACTTTTTGTTAGTCTTCTCATCCATTTCTTTAAAGGAATTTTTCACATCCTCTTTAATGGTCTCTATCATTTTCATAATGTTACGTTTAAAGTCAATTTCTTACACTTCTTCTGGATTAGATTGTTCAAGTCTTCCTGTTGCGTATTTGCTGGTTCCTGGTGTTATCACGTTGCTTCTTAAGTTGTTTGAGGAATTTTTGCATTGTTGCCTGCCCATCTCTTCCTTCGAACATGGTCAGGAGAGTCTTGGCGGTTTGGTCCGATTTTTGTTGTAGCTAATTGTGTACTTGGGGATTTTTCTTGTTCTGCCCTCTCTTAGGTCTCCTCAGCACTGGTGTTGGCTCTCATAGCCCCTCCTCCCTGAAGAAGGCTTTTGTGGTGTATCTAAGGTCCCCCTACTGATGGATCTGCTGGTACTGGTTCGGGCCACTTGCTGGCCAAGGACCTAGCAGACAAAAGGGCGGGCTTGATAGAAGAAGCCTGCCCCGTGGAACAAAGGAACCCCTGGAGCCTTGCATTCACAAATTTTCCCCAGAGCCTCAGCCCCGAAGCAGGCTGAGTTCGGGGACCCTAGGACCCCGCAGGTGGAAAGGGGTGCTTGGGGGAAAGCTGGGGTTGGATAAGCAGAGAAGCCAGTGTGTGTGTGTGTGGGGGGGTAGTGCCTCGCTGAGTGGCCAGAAAGATTAGGGGATTTGAAGGCGCCTGTACACCCTTCCTGGGGCATTTGGTCAGACGGTTGGGGACCCACTTACCCCTCCTGAAGTATCTTCTGGTATTGGATCAGGCCGCTTGCTGGCCAAGGATCTCACAGACAAAAGGGCAGGTTTGATAGAAGAAGGCTGCTCCGTGGAACAAAGAAACCCCTGGAGCCTTGCACTCACCAACTTCCCCAGAGCCTCAGCCCCGAAGCAGGCTGAGTTCTGGGACCCTAGGACCCTGCAGATGGAAAGAGGTGCTTGGGGGAAAGCTGGGGTGGGATAAGCAGAAAAGCCAGTAGAATGGGGGGAGGGCCCCGCTGAATGGCCAGAAAGATTAGGGGATTGGAGGGCGCCTGTACACCCTTCCCAGGGCCCACATCTAGTTTCTTGGTCATGGTAATGTTGATGATTTGTGTGGTATGCCGGCGAGCAGAGTAGGTCTTATGGCCAGAATCAGGGAACGCATCCCCCAGGGAGTCCAGGCTGCTCTCTAAGGAGGCCTGACCCACGAGCTAGAATGAGGGTGAAGTAGAGACTCTCCAGGGTTTCCACCTTGGGGGACAGGCACTGGGAAATGGGTGAAACTGGCTCGCCAGAGACACTGGTGCTATCTGGCTGGGTACGAGGCAGCTTGCTAGCAACACTGCACAGGGTTCCCTCCTTCAAGCTCAGTTCCAGGCTGTCAATATTTAAGTCCAGCTGGGGTTTCTGAGGTTCATGGCTCTTTAAGGCATCAGTTGCCACGTGGAATTTGCCCAAGTCTCGAAGCTGCTGGTCTGCATGGTCATCCTGTGCCTCCAGGCTGCGCATCTGGGCACTAAGGTGATGGCAGGCCTGTTCAGCCTCTTTGGTCTTCAGCCCTGCCTGCTGCAGCTCGCGGCCCAGATGTTCCGCTTCAGTCCGAAGCTCCTTGTTCTCCTTCTGCAGCTGCTCCAGGTCTCGAAGCTGCTCCTGCAGCTCTTGGTTCTGCTGCTTCTTGGCCTCATAATGGGTCTTGGCTTTCTCCATCTGTAGCTTGTAATGCTCAGCTGCCTGCTCCTTCTGGCTCAGCTGGGCCTCTAGCTCATTTAGCTGGGCCTGAAGGCACTGGACCTCCTGCTGGTTCTCACCTCCCTGAGCCTGGAAAGCCTGGAGCTTCTGTTGCTGCACCTTGTGGGTTTGATCATACTCTGACAACTTCTTACTCAGTTCTTTCACCCGGGCAGTGAGTTTCTGCCTCTGCCTCTCTTCTTGGAATCTCTGCCTTTCCTCTAGAACCGTCACCTTGGCACCTTTGTACTTGGCAGTCATCGCCTCCAGTTCCCGGGTAGTACTCTGTGCTACTTGCCGCATTTCAGCCAGATGGGTCTCAGCATCAGTACGCACAGCTGCCAACTCCTGGACATACTTCTCCAGACTTTGTCTAACTCTTCTTCCAGAAACTCCTGGCCAAGTTTGGCCTGCTCTCCCAGCCCCTAGTTCTCCTCCGCCAACAGGCTATGAGCCTTCTTCAGCACGCTCAGCTGTTCTGCATAGCTGGCCTTCTCTGCCCTCAGCTGCTGGGCTGTTAGCTCCTGTTAATAATCTTCTGCCTCAAAGGCCCTAGCTCTCCAAGCTCCCTTTGTGCCCGCATTAGCTCTGCCCGAAGCCCACCAGCTGCCTGCTTGCTCTGCTCTATGTCCTCCCAATAGCGCTTCTTGGCAGCTGCCTGTTCTGCTTGCAGCTGCTGACAAAGGTGCTTGGCAGGCAGCAGCTCACTTACAAGGGCCTGTGTGTTAGTGCACTCCAGCTGCAGGGCAGAGAGCACTTGCTCCTTTTGGAAGAACTTCTCCTCCCAGGCCTTCAGCTCCTGGCCCAGCTCCTCAGCTCGCTCTGGCTATAAGGCTAGCTCTTGCTGTAAGTTCTCTGAAATTACAAGCTGTTACCCTCTCTCCTCCTGGATGCTCTGAACCTCCTCTCGTAGAGCTGAGCTGCATTCTGCTGCTCTGGCACTGCTGCTGGCTGTTTCTACCTGAAGCAGGTGCAGCCTCTCCTCCAGCTTCTGGCTCTTCTCTGATTCAGCTACAACCAAGTGCTTCAACACCTTACTCTCCCCCTTTCTCTAGGACTTGGCGGTTCAGGATGGATACCTCCTCTTCCAAGCTGCTGGTAAGACTGCTTTTTCTCTCCACCTCCTGCTGGCCACAGGCCACTTGGGCCTTCCACTCTTCCTCAGCTTTCTGTCAACTCTCTCTGAGCTGAAGCTGAGGCAACTTGACTAGGCCCTAGCTCCTGAGCCGTCCCCTTTAACTGGCCTTGCAATGTCTCCAGGGCTTTGTCCTGCTCAGACTCCAGGCTGTGTGTCAGGCCTTTGACCTGCTTCTGCTTCTGCTGCTGCTTCTGCTGCTGCTGGCCCTGCTGCTCCAGCTTGCTGACGTCTGCCCGAAATGCCTCCAACGTGGGCCTGGTACCTCCGTCTTCCCGGCTGTCTCCAACTGGGTTCTTGGGCCAGAAGTATCTTCTCCACCAGTACCCCCTCCAGGATACTCTTTTTCTTTCTTGACTAACTGTGTTTTCAGTTGTTCCAAAGTCTGCTGAAGCTCCATCAGCTCTGTTCTTTGAGCTGCCTCTGCCCATGAAGTTTGTCTTCCTTTTCCTTCAGGGCATGGGCCAGTGCTTCTTTCAGGGCAGCGAACTCCACACGCTACTCATTGAGGGTATTCTGCAGCCGCATCTCAAGCACTGCCTTGGCTGCCTTCTGAGCCAGGTCTGCCTGGGCCTGGTCCCACTCCTGGGTCAGCCATGCTACCTCCCTTTCCTGCTGCCACGCTCCTCTTGCTGCTGCCCCTGACTCTTCATTAGTGCTTCCCTTAGCCTCCTCAATTCACTGCCCATTTGCTCAGCTTCATGCTCCATAGCCTTTAGTGCTGCTTGTGTACATGAGAATGGCCGTCCCTGCTGTTCTTCTAGCCATTCAGACTTTTTGTTTTCAGCCCTCAGGGGCTCTTTGAGTAACTCAAGCGAGGCCATTTCCTGCTGCTCACCTGCCTTGACCACCAAGGTCTTCAGGCAGGCCACCTCCTTGTTCGTGGCAGCCATCGTCTCCTGCAGAGTTGAGAGATCATCTGCCAGCTTCTGGGCCATGACTCTTTCTCCTGAACCTGCTGGAGAGCTCTGGCTAGGTTGGCATGAAGCTGAGCTAGATGACTCTGCTGCTGGCCCTCATTGTGGCTCTCTACTGCCTCCTCCTGTGCCTCCTGGCCAGTCTCCTCACAATCCCCCTTCAAAGCCTTCAGTTGTTCCTGGAACATGGCGCTGTATTTTGCTTCCTCTTGCTGTTTAGCTTCAAACCGCTTCTGCCAGCTCTCAACCTCCCCGAGGAGCTGTTCACTCTCAGTCTCAGCTCTGTGCTGGGAGGCTGTGGCCTCTGCCAGCTCACGCCGCAAGGCTTCTATCTCTGCCTGATGAGTCTCCTTAAGCTGCTGGAGCCTGGCCTCCAGCCCCTTTCGCTCAGCTTTCTCTTGTTCTATCTCCTTCTGTTCCTGCTCACGCTGCTCCCTCAGGCTTCGGGACTTGGCCTCCATCTCAGCAAGGCAGCGCTGCTGCTTCTCCAGGCCATCTGCAGCCCTGCACTTCTCCTCTTCCAGGCTGCCTCTGGTGATCTTCAAAGTCTCCTCAAGGGCCTGGAGCTGCTCCTGGAGCTGGGCCTTCTCCTGGATCACCTTTTCTCGCTCAGTCACTTTTTGCTGCTCAGCCTTAAGCTGGGCCTCCAGCCCTGTCACACGAGCTTGGTCTTGACGCTGTTCCTGGTGGGCAGCTTCAATGCAGGCATGGAGTTCTACCTTTTGACTCAGCTCTGCCTCTTCTTGCTGAACTTGTCAGACTGAGGTCCGCGCACTGTCCCTAGCTTCATTGGCAGCTTGAAGTTGCTGCTGCAGACTCTCTAGCTTGGCAGTTTTCTCCTTCTCCAATGTTTCCAACTGCTGGTGAGCAGCATCCCGTTCCCTTAGAGAGGCCTCTTGAGCCTCAGCAATGGTGGCAAGTTGCTGGGCATGATCCTGCCTGGCTGCCTCCTGCTCCTTGGCTACTTCCTGCAATCGCTGCTCCTTCAGCTTCAGGCGGCTGCTCAGCTGCTCCACCTACTGGTGGAGGCTCTGGGCGACCTGTTCTTGCTCTCGCAAGGTCTGTGCCATCTGAGACTGTTCCTTTTTTCGCCTGTTCTTTCAGGCTGGTCAGTTCTTGATCCTGTTGCTGTTGCAGGGTAATATTGATGCTGTCAGAGAGGCCACCTGGGCTGTTAGCTGAGCCCCTTGAGCCTGGGAGGTTTGCTCCAGCTCCTCCTTGGCTTGACTGAGGTTGGAGATGGAACTCTGCAGGTCTGCAATCAAGCTGGCCAGTTGCTGCTTTTCTTCTTCAAAATGGCCCCGCTCAGCAAGCAGCTGGGCTTCCTGTTGGCCTCGTTCACACTCCAGTGTCTCTATGCGGGCTTGGACCTGGGTGTTGTCTGCAGCAAGTTTGGCTGTCTCTTGCTTCAGAGTTTCCAGCTGCAAGGCATCACCCAGCACCTTACCCTTCTCCTGGTCTGGGCTCTCCCGCAGTTGAGTTGCTCGTTCTTCCAGCTGTGAAAGCTTTCCCTGAAGTATTTCATTCTTCTCCTCAAGACATTTCTTACCCTGGACGGCTGTGCTGAGCTCATTTTACAGTTGAGCCTGCTTCTCTGCCCACTCCTGAGAAGCCTTGCTGTGCTCCTCTATCAGGTCGTTGTATGCACCCTGCCGCTGACGCAAGTGGCTGGCAGGCTCTCGCAACTTAAAAGGAAAGGTCCCCATTCTCCTCAGAAAGCTGGCTAATCTTTCGACCCATCTGGTTCTTCTCTGTCTTCAGGTTCTGATACCGCTTCAAAGCCTCATGCAGTCGCACGGTGAGGCTCTTATTCTTGCCACAGAGCCCCCCAAGCTCTCCAGATTCCCGCGAGCTGGCTGCCTGCTTCTCGTTCAGCAGAGCCAGGTGGTCAATACGCTGCATCAGGGAGGAGCTGCAGGCTCTCAGATAGCTCCAGCTCCAGCTCATCCCTGTTTTTTTCTCTCATCTGCCAGCTGTTTCTTCAGCCGTCTCATCTGGAACTGTGGGATCTGCAGGATGTCACCCATAGTGGAGGATGGAGAACCTGAGAGGAAGTTGTTCTCACTGGAAGATGAAGGGATCCTCTGAAGTTCTAAGAAACAAATCTTCTTCTTGGCCTGGTGGCTGGGTGGAGAAAGCTCTTCAGAGACAGTACTGGAATATGTGTAAGGAACTTTCTCCAAGAAATTCTCTAGGTCCTCAGTAAGGTTTAGTGAATTCTCATGATCCAGCATAAACTTCAGGATGACAGCTAACTCGGTGTGAATCCTATATTCAAACTGTTCCTAGTCCCGGGGACTTCTGGAGCTCATGGTCGAGTTATACAAAAACAGCATTACCAACTTGGTCAATTCCATCTCAGACCCTTCCATCACTTTCTGTACAGACAGCAGGCATTGTGTAGATAAAGGATGCTTCCATTTTTTCTGTAGGAAATTGCAAACAAAGTCTTCTCTTTCTGGCATGGGCTGCTGCAGAATTTGTTGCCCCTCTTCAGTGTTGTGTATGGTGTTAATAATCTTGATGAAGATGCTGCAGTCCTGGAGCTGCATCACCGTCTCCACTGGAACAGCCACATGCAGACTGTTCACCCAAGAGAGGAGCATGGCTGCTCAGGTTGGATGGAGTGGCAATTTGGCGATCCCAGTCAGTCACTCCAATGCACCTGGCCGTATATCCCTCACGGTGAACACAATTGTTCTTAAATATATTAGTTTTTAATTTTAATGCAGTTTCCTTTCCCCACCTCTATTGTGCACCCTCCATATCCCTCCATTCATTTTTATTCTGTTTCCATTCTGAAAGGGACAGGCCTGCCAGGGGTATCAACAAAGCATGGCATATCAAATCATGATAAGATTAAACACTTCCCCTTCTTTTTAGACTGGATAAGGCAATCCAATATGAGAAATAGGTTTCTAAGAGCCAACCAAAGCTTTAGAGACGCACCCTGCTCCCATTGTAGGAGTCACAGAAGGAGATCAAGCTTGACAACTGTCACATATATGTAGAGGGTCTAGGTCAGTCCCATGCAGGATCCCTGGTTCTCAGTTCAGTCCCTGTGAGCTCCGATGAGGCAGGTTAGTTGATGCTGTTGGTTTTCTTGAGATGTCCTTGATCCCTCTTGCTTCTACAGTCCTTCCTCCCTCTTTTCAGCAGGATTCCTCAGGCTCAGTATAATGTTTGCCTGTGGGTCTCTTCATCTGTTTCTATCAGTTACTGGGTGGAGGCTCTTTAATGACAATTTGGGTATTTTGCCAGTATTTTATTATTTTAGTATCAATAAACATGAAAAAAAATGGTCTGTTATTCTTTTTCATTATTTTAGCAGAGCAGTGGTGTCACATGCCTTTAATTCCAGCACTCGGGATGCAGAGGCAGGCAGATCTCTGTAATTTTAATGCCAGTCTGGTCTACAAAAGCTAGTTCCAGGACAGGTTCCAAAGGCTGCAGAGAAACCGTGTCATTTTTAGAGTTTGGAAGTTGCTTATTTCTTGTTTACTTAGGTAATATCTTATCCTTCTGGAGTCTTTGATGGAGTTGAAGAATGGATAATTATAGTGATGGTTTTCCATTGTTATGATAAAAGATAAAATAGGTTGTAACTGTAATTCTTGCTTGATAAGTTTTGTTATGTAATTTTACTATGTTAAAGTTAAA
>PVIU01001913.1:71820-151787 GCA_004026605.1 Ondatra zibethicus | reverse complement strand
AGGACACTACTAAGATTCATGAGATAGTTTGTTTTATTCCTTGATTTTGCTGGGTGGGCACACAACCATCCATCTTATTGGGACAGCAGATTGCTGAGAATGTTATTTCAGAACAGTTGAGGTCACTGGTTTATGGGTCAGCTTCTTCATACCTCTTTCTACTTACCTACACTGTCTTGTTTGTGCATTTCCCTTACTGGAGGCATCTTTTTCTCCATGACCTCATTTCCCTTCTCAACTTTTTCAATCTCTTTTCTGCATATCCTGGATCTTTGTAGGGAAAGAGATATTTAGCTTTTTGTTTATTAGTGAAAATGTCCAAATGTATTAAGTATGAAGAACATTATCCTATTTAAAGCATGTAAATACCAAAACATAATAATTTTCAAATATGCATTATAATATTTAGGAACTGTGAGAGAGACTTTACAAGAGAGACTGACTCATATATAGACTATACCTATATATTTCTGTTTCCATAATAAATTATTCAGACATAACTGTCTTTTTTATTTTAAAGTTTGTTCAGTTTTAATTCTGTTAGATCTGTGATTGAACAGAAAACACAGTATTTTTCCACTGGAGTTCTATAACTTGCACATGTTGACTTGCTTGGCTCATTCAATACCAGATATTTGGCTTCTTATCAACATGGATGTATGCAGATCTCATTCGCTGACTCAGGTAGACTTGCTGGATTCCAATAAAAAGATGAAAAAATCCTGTTTCTTGCATATTTATGTACTGATGTGGCTTACTATACTAGTGTTTACCAAAGCTACAAAAGTATTTTTACTTTTAGAAGTCAATATTAAATAGCTCTGGTGACTGAACCTCATCACCAGGAGTCTATTGGCTATTATGCTGTGTTAAATTGGTAATTTTGCCAGTTTTTCATTAATTTAATAATATTCCAAGATGCTCCAATTTTTGTGTTAGAACTCTTAGGAATAAATCTGCTGACACATTCATTGTACAAATTAGGAACTCTTCCAAATATACAGCCAGCTTTCCCAAATTCTTACTTTGTAAAAGGTCTGATCACGATTATGTACAATTTTCCAAAAAAAGAAAAAAAAAACAGGATTCTCAATTTCTTAATTGTTTTGATAAAATATTATCACTTTTTCCTCTTTACGAATAGATGGAGAGTATAATTGTACTTATTTGACACCAGACATTTTCTCCCTTATAATCTTGTTTATTAATCTTCATTCTTGCTGTATTTTTCTTCATTTGTGAATGTAAGACTTATATATAGTATCTTAATGGTTATGTTTTACCAGCTATTCAGATTGCACATATCCTTTCTGGTTAGTGGTATCTTCAAACTTAATTCAGCAACTTGTTCTAAAGATAAGATTTTAAAATATTCTATTGTATCAATTTTCAAATAAATTATGCTATCTGTGCAATCTCCGTCTTCTGAGAGCTTACCTTTTCTATTTCTTGCCAAATTTTGTTAAACATTCTTTTAAAATGTCAACAATTTTTAAAGACTTATGAATAAAGAATTATATAGACACACATCTATATGGATTTTAGTTGGATTTTATTTGAGATTATATTATCAGTTTGCAATATTTGATAATATTTCTAAAATATTTATTATGATTCTAACTTAAGGAAAATGTGTACATATTAACTATTTCTTTATTGATTAATTGAAATTAATTTTATACATTTTGAAATAATTCTTAAATAGGGGCTAAAGAGATACCTTCATAGTTAAAAGCACCTACTGCTCTTACAGAGGACCCAAGTTCTGTTCCAAGCACCCTTACAGTGGCTCAGAGCTGTCCGTTAACTCCAGCTCTAGATACTGTGCTGCTTCTTCTGACATACACAGACTCCTACATGCTTAAGGTACACATGTGTACAATGAGACACACATACACACACAGCTTAAAATTATAATAAATATGACTAATTATTATATATTTTTCTTAGCTAGGCATGTTACACAATTTACATTGACAATAAGTATTAATATTGTTTTATGTGAAATAAACTTCTAAGCAAAGAATTATGAGAAACTTGAAAAAAGAACAGAAATTTCTCACATGTTATACATCCTATTGTCTCTTTCAACTCTGTTGCTGAATTTTAGGTACAGTTATATTCATCTTTAAGAAGCTATTGTATTCTCCCATGGCACCTAAACCATTTCACAATACTAGCACAAGTCAGAGAATTCCATCTTCACCTAAAACAAGAACTGTCAGTCTTGAGTGCTAGATCCTCTTAAAGCATGCAGTGGCAACTCACTGCTGTTTTTATTTACATGTTTAATTTCATATGAAATCTGTCCTGGTATGTGAGACATAACATCCAAAATAGGAGGTGGTAAAAGACAGGCAAAATGGCAGACAAATACAAATTGTTTCAAGGACAAAGGAGATACATGCTTCAGGCAGCAGTAAAACAAAAAAAAAATCTCTGTACCATAAACCAAGGGAAGATGGTTTCCAGCTAAGTGAAACATGAAGGTTCTAGTCAGACTGAAAGTATAGCGCTTCTACAAAGATCTTAGATGCCCAAAATTAGTGAGGAATTGTTTCAGTAGCAAGTGCATTGAGGTGAGGGCATGCTTGGTGTATTTTTCTTCATTTGTGAAATGAAGAAATTTTAATTATTTTAATAATTTTAGGATTATTTTAATAATTTTACTCAAAAAAATGTACCAGTATCACCTGCTTGGCAAAATGGTTGCTTTCAATTCTGTGGTTGTGCCATGTTGAAATTCTTCAACAGGGCTAGTTGATTTTTATTCCATATACTTCCTGTGTATTAAACTGGATTAGGTAAGCATAAAATTCTAGAGTATAAACTTTTGTATGTTAGGAAAGGATGGCTAATCTGGAAAGAGAGTGAAGTCAGTATTATTGAAAAGGAAGATGAAGAATTCAGAAAGTTCTAGAAATAACAGTCACCATTGATATTGAAATAACTGTTATCTCTGAAAGAATATTAGCATCTTCCTGATTAGGTCTGTTAATGTAGATGTTAGTATTTTATAAAACAAAGAAGGAAATCAGTAAGAAAGTGTGTTATCATAAGAAGGGTTAAAGACTGGGTGAAAAGCATTATATTAATGGTAACCAAAGGGAAAAATAAGATTCTGGCATATCTTCTAGTATTAATATCTAAGAACACACTATGTGATACATGAAGATATATGCAGAATTGTGTGCATAATAGGACAAGAGATGTAAAAAAACCTTCAAAGCTTCAGTTTCAGGAACACAAAACTAAATGGCTTAACATTTTGATCACTACTTGGAGGAAGGATGTATAATTGATTCTGTTTTAGCTTCCTTTAAGAACTGAGATCCCAAAGATTGTGTCAGGAGGCAGCAAGTACCTGAGAGCAGACTCACGAGGAACACCTGGTATTTGTTGGCATCCACTTTATTCTGCCAATGATGACATTGAAACAAGGAGGGAGGATAGTGTGTATCCCAGCAAACACCTGCTGCTGATGCTGTCATTACATCATCTTGGTAACAAAAAGGCACAGTGTGGAGGATAATAACAGCATACTAATAAGCTAATGCAGAAACTATATATAATCACTCCAACAGAGGCAGAAAATCGCTTCACAAAACGTATTTTTTTCAGCTGGCCAAATACCAGGTGTTCAGAGTATTTAGGATACTTTAGGGCCTCATGAGAAGTGTCCTATGATATGGTGACTGAGGAAGAGTAGACTAGGGCCCAGTTTATTGATGGCTCTGCACAATATGCAGACACCATCCAAAATGGACTCCTGTTGTACTGCTTTGCCTTACCAGAATAACCCTGAAGGACAATGGTGTAGGAAAATTCACAGTATGGTTATAACTTTGGCAGTGTGCATTTTCATATATTTTTATTGGAATAAGAAATGGCCCTAAGTGTGTCTGCACAGTGATTCATGGAGTATAATCAATGGCTTGGATGGGTAGTCAGATACTTCAAAGGCATGTAAATGGAAAAATTGTAAAAAAAAATGTGTGCACAAGTTTTCCCAAATAGGCAAAGAACATGAAGATACCTTGTCTCTTGTAAAAGTTTATCAAAATATGACTTGAGCAAAAATGTTTCCCCACCTTTGCCTCTTCCAATATCCCTTACCTGTTTTTTTCCTGAGGAATTAATCTCTTGGATGTGGAGCTAACAGTGACCTTTGCTAAAGAAAATGAACAAGCAGCACAAGGGTGATATACCTAAGTGATCACCTCTCTGTGCTCTAAATGGATAACCAGTCTCAAGGTAAGCAGGCAATTGAAGGGCAGGGGTAAAGTGTAACCATGAGGTTACAATGCTAAAGAAGTTGCTGAGTTTTCTAATTCTTAGAATTGGAAGCTTGAAAAATGTGTGAAAATTAGTTTTAGTGGTATGGGATAATGTGGAGAGGAAAATAGCTAGATCATACTGAGTTACTGACATAAACCTACTGCATAAAGCATCTAGATTTCTTATTTCAGCTCAGTTTTAAAAGGTGCCAATGGTTTATTTGATTATTTGGCTGAGTCTATGTCATAAAATATTTTTTTTCATCTGAATGAGTTTGAAATTCCTGATATGACCTGGCTTTCTGCTATTAAAGAATAAAGGGCATAGCAAATAGTAATACTGGAGTGGTTTTGTCCTCTACAGTGGAGGTTACCAGAAGACTTTCTTCACTAATACTGTAAGGAACTGGTTTATGCGAAGACCACAAATATATTTGAATATTTACCAGAGTGTATAGGGAAACACAGGCTGAAATTGCTTGTCTTCACTGCAATAGTTAGATTGGATCTTGCAGTGGTAAGGTCCATGTGGCAACACCAAATCACAAAGACAAGGTGTGAATATTCACTTTAATGGACAGTGTATAAAAACAATGTTCATAAGGGTTTGATTCTGGGTAATTAATCATAATGTTTTCAAAAGTGAGATAGACAGAAAAGTCTACTACGTTCTTGCTTAGTGTCTATAAGCAGAAAACTGGTTGGAAACTTTCAAAACAAATGGTTGGAAACTTTCAAGGTGTGTAACTTGTAAATTGGTCAGAAAGACATTCAGGAAAGGAGTGTAGATGGAGATCTTGTGGGGACATTACTGCCAGTCCTAACCTGATGGCACTGTGTGATTGTCTACAGAGAAGTAGACTGCTCTATCCCAGTCTGTAGAGACACAGCCTCCAGAGTGTTCAGACCTGTGTAAGGATTTATACACAACTCCACATGTAATGGCTAAAGAAACTTAATGTGGTAACAGATATCCCTTAGGGGCCATTGACCTTTGCTCAAAAGTGCCTATGAGATCCTAGTGCCCTGCATGTGGGATAAGAACAGGATAATGATGATCCTGCTGTGGGTTATTCAACCACTTGTTTTTTTGTTTTTATAAACTTCCTTACTGCTATGGGACCAGGATGAAGTGATCTTTCATAACTATATAATGGGAAAGAGAATCAAGAGAGGGAGCAAAACAATTTTCTTGCCCTGTTGTGGACTACATAGATAACTATAATGCATAACTTTGTTATCCAACCTGATAAACCTGTCCTTCAGCCTACTGGGCACTGATTGCCTCTAAGTTTCTGTTAGCAGTAAGAATAAATTCATTTAATCTAAATTTGAATTGGGTCCAAGTCTTTGGTCTTTCCCAGTGGATTCAAACAAATAACAATCTTGGCCATTATTGTCATTGTCACTGAAGAGCCATCCGTCCTCCATCTTAGGTGTAAATGCCATCCTA
Organism: Ondatra zibethicus; assembly: GCA_004026605.1. Classification (NCBI taxonomy): domain Eukaryota; kingdom Metazoa; phylum Chordata; class Mammalia; order Rodentia; family Cricetidae; genus Ondatra; species Ondatra zibethicus. The sequence goes on along the minus strand of PVIU01001913.1, from coordinate 146,057 downwards.
TAGTAAAGACAAACTAGGTTCGTTCCTGTTAATGATTGAACCTGTTTCTCAAGGAGTGAGCTCTGGCACACCTGTAACCTTAAGTCCAAATGGTCTGTACTGCCTGATCCAGGAATGGAAATCATGCCTTTCTTTCACAAGGGTTGTTATTACTACCTTGTTATGGCTACCTATTGTTATCCCATCTTGCAACCTTGTCTTTGTTCCTGGAGGTTTAGGGACTAACTTGCAATGCTTATATTCTGCTCCTGTATTCTCCCATATTTTACCCATTAAATCCCCCATTTGGAATCCCCTACCCCTGAACTTTAGAAAACCTTGTGTTTCTTACCTCCAATGCTGCACTCTCAAACCCTGTCTTTTGGGGAGGCAGCTCTCATACACAAATAAGAAAAATTGATTTAATTAACTGCTTGCTTTAATTAATTTGACCACAATTATTTGTGTTGTTGGTCTCTGTCTTCCCGTCTTTCAGATTAACAGACATCATATCGGGCCTTGGGGCCACGAAAAAAATGGCCATGGTGTCAGGGTGGAATTTACACATGAGGTAAAAAAAAAAAAAAAAAAAAAAACAAGGACCACGAAAAATTTGGTGAACTTTTCATTCACCAAACCTTAATGGAACATGGCAGTAGCTTAATGCCAAATCCTCTAACAGCACAGACCAATGCTAACCCACAATACAATGCTAACCATTCTTCGGATAATCACCGAGTGTCTAGGTCTCAGTTCATGTACCTTGGACCACTTATATCTCGGAAAAGTCCACATTGTAGAATTACTTACTGGGAGATATAGATGTTTATTGTGGGTATTAATCCCTATGAATAAATCTTCTACTAAAAGTGTGATACATGCCCTACATGATGATGCCTTATCTGACATTATGGTACCCTAGACATTATTTATAATAAAGAAATTTGAAGTCAAGGAAGTGTATTGGTTGGTGTTGTGCTCATGAAATTCACATGTATTACAGCTGTCCCCACTATCCTAGAACAGCTGGCTTAATGGAACAGTAGATTGTCTTCAGCAAAGCCATAGAGATTACCATGGAGAAGTTAAGGCTGGTTGTCCTTTTAGCTGATAAGGAAGCCATTAGTTTTAAACTTCCTTATCATATTTATTCTTCTAGGGTCCCTGTGATAGAGTTGTTGGCAGACAGCAGCATCAAGGTAACCTCAGCCAGGTCCATGGCCCCCTCTAAGACTGCAGCTTCCTGGTTAGCCATTTCATTTGTAAAAATCAAGCCTTGCTTTTCTTAGAGCTCCATGGTCTCCTGCTGAGTAATGTAAACTCACAGACAGGATTACCTTGTTGACAAACTTCCTGCTGAGAAAGACAGACACACAGACAGGATTACCCTCTTGATAGGCTTCCTACTGAGTAAGGTAAACTCACAGACAGAATTACTTTGCTGACAGGCTTCCTGCTGAGAATCAAGGGAAACTCACAGACAGGATTACCTTGTTGACAAACTTCCTGCTGAGAAAGACAGACACACAGACAGGATTACCCTCTTGATAGGCTTCCTACTGAGTAAGGTAAACTCACAGACAGAATTACTTTGCTGACAGGCTTCCTGCTGAGAATCAAGGCAAACTCACAGACAGGATTACCTTGCAGATAGGTTTCCTGCTGAGAAAGGCCATCTTATATACAGGATTACTTTGTTGACAGGCTTCCTACTGAGTAAAGTAAACTCACAGACAGGATTACCTTGCTGACAGGCTTCCTGCTGAGAAAGGCAGACACACAGAAATGATGAAAATTAAAGAAATTGTTTTTTATTGTTTCTTATCTAAAGAACTTGCTTGGCAAAGATTGATCTCAGTAATTAACCACCTGTCTCATAATAAATGATTGAATGTTTCCAGATGAGATGGAAGAGTAGTTCCAAGTTTATGTAAGTCACATAAGGACCTCTGAGGAAGTTATTTAAGTTATGAGAAAAATGAGAGTTAAAGAAAATACATGATGTTAATTAAGATTTCACAGTTCAGAGATTTAACATATTAACTAGTCGATTTCTGTCATGGGAGAAGTTTGCAACAGTATTTCCAGTGAGTCATTAGGGATCATGAAACTTCTCCCACTTTCCCCCACTATATTTTCTAGAATAATTAACCATAGATGTAAGAGCAGTAGTACTGCATACTTGATGTTATTAGCATACAGTCTTCCTCAGAACATGCCCCAAGGTTCCCAGATATGGACACATGGTTGGCACCTGAGCTGCTTGTTTAAATGGACACTTTGACAATGACTGCTGGTTAGCAGGAGCTGAGAAAGTAGGGCATTTAAGAAGGAGGCAGCATCACTAAATAAAGTCTTCTGGGAGATGTTTCTTCAGAGTTAGCACACAAAAGCTCTGTTCCAGAGACAGTCAAAGCTGTACCTCTTCCTACCATCTGAAATTGGTAGTGTCACATGGTACTGGTTTTGAAGGAATACATGAAGGAATCATTGAGAGTTTCTGAGACTTGGAAGAGTGTGTTAGTGCTGGTGTCTCCACAAGAATCCAGGAAAGGTTATTGGTGAATGGGTAGCTGTGGGGTCCAAGAATAAGAATATGAAAATGTAGATTCCAAAAACAAGAATGTAAAAATAGAGAAATATAAAGTTGTAAGACTAGGAGAATTAGAATAGACTGTCAGTAGCTTTCTCAACAGCTTAAGGATTAAGTATTAACAGTGGCTTATTCTGTTTTACAACCCATAGCTCTATTTACAAGGCAGAAGCATCTCTCTGCAAACTAAGAGCCTAACACCATGGCCATCCTTGCTTAACATTGATATGAGATAAGTTTTAGAAGGCAGATATATGACTTCTGGGTTACGCACTATCCCTGCTATGTGAAACTGGCAGCATCAAAGGGGCAAGCACAGGGCTTCTGCAAATACTTCCTGGAAGTACCAAGGAAGACAATAGATTAAGTGCAAACACTAGTTTAACTAAAAGCTCTGTTAATAAAGATTGTAAAATAAGGCAATCTGTATCTGAGTTTTACCTCGAGATTGTAAAATCCTTCATTCAGACCTAATGCCTGATGCCCCTCGTATAAAAAGTTGGGTTCAGCCTTTGCCACAGCCTTACAAAATCCATCTATGGCTGTTGTCTCAGCTAGCTTTTAAGCTTTTTGTGCCCCATGGAGATTTTTTATCTTATTTTTTCCTGGATTCTGGTTTCTGGAATAAAGTTTGCTTCTGGTTTATTAGACTTTGGTGATCTTCCCCATTTTTGCATGACCCCCCTGGACGCAAGAGACACCAGCAATTTGGACATGCCAGTACCATAGGATGACCCCAAGAACAGCAGCATCCATGGAGTGGATTCTACTTGATCTTAAGACAGTCAGTGCAGGGTGCAGTGGGTGGAGCCAGAGAAGTGACCCAGGGCAGAGGAACTGGCTTAGAAGTGGCCCAGAAGATCTTTATTGGATCCTAGACATTGAGCACAACAGTGATTTACATGGTAGCAGTTTTATTTTGCTTTTATTTTATTAGGACTATGACCTAGTTCTTTCCTCTTGAAATAAGAAAGAATTTATTTTTGATTAATGGAAGCCTACATTAGAGAGACTTTTACTATGTTTTCAAGAAACTGAACTTCTAAAGTGATTGAATTTCTAAAACTATTGGCCTTTCTAAGTTTGTAAAATATTTAATATTGTGATGCTGATATTTATGTGTGCTCTTGGGAATGAACAAGAAAGGGAAGTTTGTGAGTTAAACATTCACATAGTAATGGAATTGAACAGTGATCAAAATACTATGCAAAGAATGCCAAGTTGATGATTTTCTGCATCCCTCCATGCTCCCATTTCTGCCTATTTAGAAAAATTAGAAGAAAAGCCATTTGTACTCTCAGGTGTTTCTCAGCATATACAAGTAAGAACATTAATATAATTGGTATTAATCAAAAATTTCCACTATAGTCAGTAAATCATCTTGAGTGTTTTAATAAAATCAGTGATGTATTTGAATATTTCAAAGTATAATTGTAGAGGAATGAAAAATGACCTTCAGTGTTTCAAGAATAAATTTACTAATTGTGGGCAATGAACGCAAATATATATCTCATTTTTCTAATACTGGGACCACACCCCTGTTAAGTAGCTATTTAAAGGAGCCTTATTGTTGCTCTTAGTTTGAGGAAAGATAGTACATCATGGCAGGAAGCAGGGAAGTGAAAGCTGCATGTTTCTGGTGAGGGTTATAGCAGATATAGATATCTAAACCAAGAACAGACTCAATTTGAAATAGTTCAAAACAGTCAACTCTTCCATGATTCTTATTCAGGCAGACAACAACAAAGTCAATGATTATGTACTTTGCATAAAAGGTAGATAGGCGCCAATCTTAGCTACAGTTGATGGAGTGTGCTTCCCTTACTTTTGGAAAAAGCATACAGGAAACTGAGCTAACCGACCACAGGGGTGTGTAACTGACTCAAGGCTGCACAGGCTGAGCTATGAAACCAACACTAGCTCATGCCAAGATCTCACTTCCAATAATGTGTCAGAGCTGTGCCTGAACCCAGCAAAGACCATGGGAGGCTGGTTCTAGACAATGTGGTGTCCCTAACGGCATCTTTAAGTGCACTGGAGTGCAAGATGCTCTCATGAAAACCTTTCCTTCTCTTATCCAAGAACCAAATATGCACTGATTGCTCCCTTTGGCTCCTCCCCTTTAACCCTTAGGCAGGGCCACTAATGAATCCATTGCACACAGGCTGCTTGCATCTCAGAAGATGCATCACAGCAGATCAGTTCCTACACTTGCTTTTATTTATTTATTTATTGTTTGTTTGTTTGTTCATTTGTTTGTTGCTCTGTGGCTTTGGAGCCTGTCCTGGAACTAGCTCTTGTAGACTAGGCAGGTCTCAAACTCACAGATATCCACCTGCCTCTGCCTCCCGAGTGCTGGGATTAAAGGCGTGCGCCACCACCACCCGGCCTACATTTGCTTGTAAAATACAGACTGTGGGTTGCTCATTGGCACTCTCCCTGGGTTGTTTTTGATTTTTTTTAAAAAAATTGTCAAGAGAATCCACCTCAACTTCTGAAATTCAGACAAGAAACAAAAGAGCAAAAATGTGGCACAATAATTTCTTTCTATGCTATGGGTATCATTTTGTTTATGTTTTATGTGTGTGACATTTTTAGTTTTCAATTATAAAATAAGAGAATCTAAGGACCAATTACTTCAGGATATACAAAACCACAGGCCGGTTTTCACTGTGATGGAGTCATTTTACCATCTCACTGGCTCCCACATTCCTTAAAACCATGATTTTTTCCAGTAACTGCTGATTTCATTTAGACAAAAGAACTAAATTCTGGATTTAAAGTATTCTTCACAATCACCCATGATGTTCTGAAACCACATGGGTACCCTGTGCCCTTCCCTCTACCCTGCAGACTCTCACTGAACTTCTGCAGAGTTGTGGGGTGTTTGAATGTGGGACCTAAAGATAACACATGGAAAACTGTGTGTTGTAGCATGATTAATAAAACATCCAGAGAGAAATATTGGGTTTCAACCTGAAGATTAGAAAAGCAAAGCAGCCAAACCACTAAGAGCTCTTATCTCTAAGAAATCCTCAGACTGAAAAGAGAACTAGTTCCTGTCTTGTCCCAGTTTATATTTCTCTCTAGTTCTGGATTTAAAGGTGTGCTCCACTACTGTCAAGCTTCTGTGGTGAACTAGTGTGGCTACTGGGATTAGAGGTATGAGCCACCACTGCCTGGTCTGTTTGGCTGACCAGTGTGGCTGTCTTACTCTCTGATCTTCAGGCAAGCTTTGTTTATTAAAACACAAATGACACCCCACTACACTGTGATGTGAACACAGCATCTCAGCAGTAAGTATGCCAGGGCCTCCTTTAAGCAGGTCACTCTCTTGTCCAGTTGGTGTTTGTGTGGAAAGGATGAGAGAGAGAGAGAGAGAGAGAGAGAGAGAGAGAGAGAGAGAGAGAGAGAGAGCTGTTGGAAAATGCTGGAAATTTATTAGTCCCCATGGAAGCATTGCTGCAGGCTTGATCCCTTGTGTTTTATTTTCCTTAAGTTCCACAGAACTGAAATCATTTACATACAAGACAAGATTTATACCAATAGTCATACAATTCCCATCCTGCTTCAGGGAGAAGAAATTGACCATTAAACTCAGAATAAAAGAGAGTGTATGTGGGCAGTAGAAGAGTAAAATATACCAGAGGTGACAAGGTTAGAGTAGGTGTCATTCCTGTGGGGCAGGAGAACAGGGCTGGAATGAGAGGGGCTACTTTTTTGACAATGAGGAGAAATTCAGAATCAACCAGAGCAGTTTCTGGACTGGGAAAACTCAGATATAGTTTCCTTTAGGAGAGTGTGCAATGTAGAGAAAGACAAGTGTTCCTGGAAAGACAAAAGAAAAGAACAGGACAGACACAAGCATTTCTACAACTAACAGCTCAAGATATAACAGAAGAGTGTCTCCAAAGCCCTGAGAATCCCAGTAGCTTTCCTGAACCCGGTAAGCACCCATATTCTTTCCCTAGTATATGACCTGACTAGTGAACTAAGCTGTCTCTAGAGATGTTTACTTGTCAGTAAAAATAGTGAAGAGTGGAGGCTCAGCTGTGAACACAGCTTTGAACATTTGCATTTGTCTATATCACCCTGACTCAACAGCACCTAAAAATATATGATTATCCATGATAAATAGTTCTCTGAAATTAAAAACAAAGTAAAACAATCCAACCCCACATCAGTATAGAATTAAGTACACAAGAATGAGTGGTCATAGCCCTAGTATTTGACTGTACATATTCAGTCAGATATGTTTAAAAATAGATTTATTTTATATGTGTGTTTTACCTACATATAAATAAGTGCCTGCCTTGAATGCTGTACCCTTGGAGGCCAGAAGGTATCATATTCTTTAGAATGGGGTTTACAAATAGTTGTAAGGTGCCCTCTGGGCATCTAAGACTCCCTGGAGGAGCACCTGTGTTAGGATTTAGGAGCTCCCTTAGTCAAATGTATTAAAGCACAAAACAAATAAAAGGTTTCCATCTCTGCAATTTAATTTATAACAATGTCAGAAATGTGTTCTTTTAAATACTAAATAAAATTCAATAAACATGTTATTAATATCACATAGAGACAGTAAATATCAGCAGTGCCATGCTTGTCATGGTTAGTTTTAGGTTTTAACTTGACACGCATCTAGACTCATTCACCTGGGAATAGAATACCACCACTAGAAGAATTGCCCTTCATCATACATTTTCTTAGTGGACAATGGATGTATGAGGGCCTAGGTGGACAGCTGCATTCCTAGGGATGCTGTCTTGAGCTATATGAAAAAACTAGCTGAGTAAGCCATAGAGAAAAACATTGAATGTAATGTATGCCCTGGCAATGCTGAAGCATTTGTGGGCTGCCCGTATACGGCAGTTCTGTTGAACTTGTCCATATTGGGTTTTATGATCTGTGTTGATGAGGACAATTGACCTGCTTTGAAATAAATTCCTGCCATTGCCTCCCCAGGGAATAAACTGTAACCTATAAGTCAAATGGAAAAATTTCCTGCAATTTTTTGGGGCCAGACTGTTTTTATCATAGCTGCGGAAAGCAAACTAAGATTACATACTAAATATGACCTATATCTATATCTATAGTGTCTTTTATCTATAACCCTTAAAATAGATTGAAAATGGCCATGCCTTCACTAACCATCAACGTTACCCCTGGGGACTGATCTCCTGATGCCAATGTTTATCAAAAGAACTGGAATTACTCAGAAGTGTAACTGCTTCTAAGTGTGAAGGTCACAAACATCTAAAGATTCCCAGACACCTTTCATTGAAAGCATATTCCCCAAACATGTGATGTAGTGTCAAAAAATAAGAAAAAAATGATTGAACCTGTCTGGGTGAAACAATACACTCTGGAGATTTGAAAGTATCTATCTGTCTGTCTATCTATCTATCTATCTATCTATCTATCTATCTATCTATCTATCTATCTATCTATCTAGCCTATTTGGTCTATAAAGTCCTGTAGTATATCTACAAGGACTCAGGGAGAAACAATAAGCAGAGACAGACAGAGAGTTAGTGATCTAGAAATGAAATGAATTTGTATTAGTCGTACATGCCCACTTTTACCCTTTTAGCCTCATCCACATTGGAGGCTCTTGTGTCTTGCTTCGTCTCCATGTGTTCACAGTTGACAGCCAGTCTGTCTTTCTATGCCTGTGTTTCTTTCCCCTGTCCTGGAGATTCTCTTGGCGGTGGAGTAATTAATTTGACATAGTAGAACTGGATTAGTCTCATGTGAGCACTGAGATTTTCAGTAATGGGAGAGGGAAGCTGATGGAAAAATTATCCCTTCTTTCTCTGTATCAATGTTTCTGAATCTAAATAGTAAGTCCTCCAAAAGCCAAGCGAATTATCAGGTTGCTCCTCATTTCTAGCAGATGCTGGTGAGTAATGCAGATGCATGTGTTCCCCTCTCTCTACCCACATCCTCATCTTTAACACTGGTGGTCAGGAGGCAGGCTTGGTGAGAAACACATAAACATTTGCTTTAGTGATATGTTTTTTCCTTTGAATCTTGGTTAATACAACTTAAGAAACTTCCAACACTTGTAGTTTAGCAATCAGGGTATAAAAAGCACATTACTTTGCCTGTATTAGCTGGGTGAATTTTTATGTCCAGATTTAATTTGTGTGTATGAGTGTTTCACTCACATGTATGTCAGTGTATCATGTGCATGACTTTAGCAGATTGATCTCAGAAGAAGGAGTCACATCCTCTGGACTAGAGTTAGTTGTGAGCCATCATGAGGGTGCTGAGAATCAAACTTGGGTCCTCTTCAAGAACAAGCTTACTAAACAAGCTATCTCTCCAAGCCTGTAACTGTACTTCTTATAAAAGGTTAAATTAATGAGTGAAAGTGCAACCTGAGGAACAAATACAAGGGAATAAAATAGAGATAGAGTTAGGAAATATTCTTCATGACAGCCATGTGCAGTTGGCATTACCTCATTAACTGTCATGACCATCTACTGAACTGTTGGTGGAAGATAAGGAACCAAAATGTAACACTATTACTTTTCCCGGAGGAGAAAACATACCTATGCAACTAAATTATTTTATTGCCAATTTAATACACTGACCAACTTTATAAATGCAAAATTTTATAAAGCAAATATAATATTTATGCATATATTTGTAGAGATAGTAGATAACGTTTTAATATTAATATTAGCAAGATAATAGATGTTAGAGTTTTCAGTGCTATCCACATTGGTCTTCAAGCCTTTTCACAAGGCATCATGAGATTTAATTTACTACATGTATTTATGGTTAAATGTTTTAATTTTTGAATATTTTAATTTTCTATATATCGGTTTTGTGAACTGCAGGCATACTGAGAACAGCTCTATTGGTACTGGAAAAACAACCAGTGTCTTCTGGAAGAGCATCCAGTGCTCCTCACAGCTGAACCATGTCTCCAGCCACAATGTGTTATTGTATATTTTTCTAGACCTGAATTATACCCTTCTAGTATAAGAGATGTATCTTGTTGTTTTAGTTAGGTGAACTAAATTTGACTTAGGTTTATATAATTAGTACATTTTGTAGTCACCATTACATGAGGAATGAGTTGACGCATGGGTTTCAAAAATTTTCTCTATTCTTCTTGAGTCGGTGCACACTGTGAGTCAGATCTTTGCAATCCATTCAGTGTGTTTATTAGAAACCACAGACTAGTCTTGAAGTGTGCCAGAGAGGATCCAAATATGATTACAACATGTTGGCTTATAAAAGTGAATTAAAGTCACCATTAAATAAGAATGTAACTTTATCAGAAGTCACAATTCTTTCCTGCATGTGGCACACCCAGGAGTACTGAGTCTGTGCCCTCTGCAGCACTTACAGGACCCCTAGGAAGATCTTTACATTTCTCATGTGACAAAGGGATTCTAGGGCTGGAGGAATATCTGACAGATACACATTTTAATGTTCTCAAACTGTAAATTATGCAAACAAATACTACATATTAAATGATATTTTAATAACATTCTATCATTATTTGATTTAATTTTAAATGGAAGGAAATAAAGGAAAATTCAAGTTTCAAAAGTCTTCCCCACAGAACAGTTTTTAAAAATTATAGCAAGTTTTTCTGAGATGGTTGATATGAACAATGTATTTATTGACTAGTTATGTGTGATTTCTTCTAATTGTCAGTGGAATTTAAAAGAAAATCAAACTTTCATGGCCACTTGTTGGATTCTTTTGAAATATAAAAATGGTTATTGTAACTTCATTACATAGTTGAATTCACATATTTATCATCATAAATCAAACAAAAGGGTATGATAGTTGAAACTGGAAAAAATAGACTTATTATCTCCACTTTCATGACATATGTCCTTTTGCCTATACCCTGTCCTGTCTCTCCACTTAATATTACTTGTTTTTGTTGCCTTTTTTAGAGTTTGGATTTACCACACTTTACACACATTTATAGGTACATGAACTGACACAAGTTTAAACATATATATGTTGTAATGGATGCACTACAGTACTGTACATATATGTATTCTGTTTCAAATATTTATTATTTTCTTTATGAATATGTATTTGAAGTGTGAGAATATATTGTCTGAGCACACAACCTCAGAGGGAAAAAAGGTGTCAGATTCCCTGGAGCTATGCGTAGAGATGGTCGTGAGCCACTTGATGTGTTGGGACCTCTGCAAGAGAAGCCAGAACTGTTAGCCAATGAGCCATCTCTCCAGGTCCTACGTGTAAATAGTCAGAATTAATGACCGATTCAAAGAGTGGAATAATTATTTGAAACATCCAGTCTTGATGATCCTTCTAGCAATGAATGGAAGAAGATATGTGAATCGATTTCACTATTATTGTTATTTTAGTGCAGTTCTTTTCACTGAGATTCTTATGAAAACCTAATTACCAAGTCACCGGCAGTTCCTTAAGACTCATGGGACTGCTCACAGTGATCTCCATGACTCTAGGGATGGGACTCATTCACTCCTTAGTTAGAGCACGCAAACACACACACACACACACACACACACACACACACACACACACACACACACACACACACACACACACCCCACAACAGCAAACCACCTCATTTACCCGTTCAAGGGCCCTGAAATACTGGAGTTTATTGTCCTGTGATCTGTTGTTATTTATTTGCATTATTCCACACAAAACAAATGGAAATTTCAAGTTCTTACTGAAGGATTTCTAGATACCACCATAGAGGCCTCTGCATGCATTTGTAGACGGATATCTGATAGTCTGAAACATTGTAAGTTTTAACCTTTATTAGCAATGACAAAAAGAAAATCATTGTCAAAATATCACCCGGATCGTGAGCTAAAGAAAGAAAAGCCAAACAGCCTATCAGTAGGATTAGCTTCCCTGTCAGTTCACAGTCTGTGCTTTGCATAGAAGACAGGGAATTCAACTGACCCTTGGCTGCACCCCACCCACTGAGCTATCAGCCAGTCCCTCCAAATGCAAACATCCCACTCCCACCCTCGAACAGGATCCCTCTCACCCCCTTCCTCACCCGTGTCATCTTCACCCTCACCCACCCCACTCTTGGCTCTCGAGGCCCCATCCTTCATGGCTGGGCTGATTTTTCACACTCGGGTTGTACAGTGCCCAGGACTGTGCAGAGCCCAGCCTTCCCCAGGACCTCTGCGCATGCGTACTTAGGCGTGTGCAGCAATTGATAAGAAGATGGTTGGGAGAGCAGGGATTGTGGCCTCTGAGTCCTGACACCTGCAGTTCAGTTTGTTGTTAGTTGCCCTGTCTGCCTCTCAATGGGGACAGCGCTGTATTGCGGAGCCGGCACGATGAGAAAACAGCCTCTTCTTCCCATTTCTGAGGAAGCCACTGGTTAACCACGTTTCCCTCATGGGAAAGTGATAAAGTCCACCCAGAAAGACTTCAGTGCATTGCGGCTCAGGTTTTCTAACAGTAAGACTCCCCTGGCATCTGGTTAAAATTAGATTTAGAAATGCTAGGGCCCACTATGACACTCACGTCCAGCCAATGTCTCCTCAGACCTCGGTTTTGCAGTTAATCTGACAGCCAGTATTTCCAAAATGCAGCTGTTTGCACTGAAAAACAGCACGTGTATTCTTTCTTTTAGCTCGGACAGTTGGCAGGTATGTATAGGTTCTGTCTGACAGGATGTGTAAACTGGTGCCATTTCCATTTCTCCTTTTCATACCTTCTTTTTAGTGAGAGGTTGACTTCTTCTTTTCCAATTTGTTTCCCCTTAATCCCCATTTGTTTGTCTCATTGCTCTAGCTAGAACTTTAATTACTGTATGCATAGATATGGAGAGTGGACTACCTTGTCTTGTGCCCGATTTCAGATGGACCACTTTGAGTTCCTCTCCATTTAGTTTGATGTTGGCTGTTGGGTTGCTATATATTGCTTTTATTATGTTTAGTTATGTCTTTGTATCCCTGCTCTCTCCAAGACTTGAAGGGGTGCTGAATTTGGTGGAAGGCTTTTTCAGCATCTAATGTGATGTTGATGTGTTTTTCTTTCAGTTTCTAACTACAATTTTTATTTGATAATTGTTTTGTTATATGTAGTTTTACTATGTTAAAGTTAAAGCCTTCCTTTTAATTTAAACAGAAAAGGAGAAATTGTCTAGGAGGTCCTTCTGTCTATGTGTTGCCTTCATTAGTTAACACTGCTTTGGGTCTGTAGCAGAGCTATTGGGGAACAGGGCTAGGCCGGGAAAACTAAATGGAATGCTGGGAAGAAGAGGTGAAGAGAGAAGCCATGGATCCTCAGCCTGAGAGAGACGCCAGTTAGAATCTTTCCTGGTAAGCCACTGCCACGTGGCAATATACAAGGTACCCTTGTATTTGGCACATACATGTTCAATATTGAGATTTCCTCTAGATGGATCTTTACTGTGACTAATATTATATGTCCTTTTTCTCTTTTGATTGATTTGAGTTTGTAGTATATTTTTGTTAGCTATTCGGATAGCTATACCAGCTTGTTTCTTAGGTCCATTTGATTGGAAAATTTTTTCTCAACACTTTACTCTGTGATAATGTCTGTCTTTGAGGTTGAAGTATGTTTCTTGTATGCAGCAAAAGGATGAATTCTGTTTTTGTATCCAATCTGTTAGTCTGTGTCTTTTAACAGGTGAGTTGAGAACATTTATATTAAAAGATATTAAGGGAGTTTTTCACATCCTGTTTAAGGGTCATTTTCATAATATTACGTTTAAAGTCAATTTCTTCTACTTCTTCTGTGTTAGGGTGTTCAAGTCTTCCTATTGTGTGTTCGCTGGATTCTGGTGTTATCATGTTGCTTTTCAGGTTGTTGGAGGAATTCTTGCATTGTGCCTGCCCATCTCTTCCCTCAAATGCGACCAGGAGTGTCTTGGCATTTTGGTTCAATCTTTGCTGTGCCTGACTGTGTACTTGGGGTTTTTTCTTGGTTTGCCCTCTCTTAGGTCCCCTCAGCACTGGAGCTGGCTCTCAGATCCCCTACACCCAGAAGTAGGCTGTGCTGGTGGATCTAAGGATCCCACAAATGAAAAGAAGTGCTTGGGGGCAAGATGGGATAGGGTAAATAAAGAAAGCCAGTAGCTGGGGAGACGCCCTGCTATATGGCTAGAAATGTTTAGGGAATTGGAAGTGGCCTGTACTCCATTCACGGGACAGTCCAGCTGGGCAGCCACACACTCACAACTCCTGATAGATCTCCACAGTACAGGAGCTGGGCCTCTTGCTGTGCTAAGGACCACCTAGACAAAAGGGTAGGCTTGTGGGGGGGCGGGTTATGTGGAACAAAGAAGCCACTGCAGTAGGAGCACTCACAACTGACTCCCCAGACTCTCAGCCTCAAAGCAGGCTGAGTTGGGGGATCCAAGGACCCCACAGATGGAAAGGAGTGCTTGGGGGCAAGATGGGATGGGTAAATAAAGAAAGCCAGGAACCAGGGAGATGCCCCACTGGATGGTGAGAAATGAACTTTATACATAACATTATGAAAATGATAGAGACCCTTACACAGGATGTGAAAATCTCCCTTAAAGAAATGGAAGAGAAGAAAACAAAAAATTAGAAGAAATTAATAAATCTCTCAAAGATACCCAAGAAAACCAAGAAAAATCAATCAAACAGGTAAAGGAAACAGTTCAAGACTTGAAGACCAAAATGGAAGTAATAAAGAAAACACAAACCAAGGGATGGCTGGATATGGAAAATTTGGGTAAATGAACAGGAACTACAGAGACAAGTATAACCATCAGAATACAAGAGATAGAAGAAAGAATCTCAGACGCTGAAGATAATATAGAGGAAATAGACTCATTGATCAAAGAAAACAGCAAATCCAACAAATTCTTAACACAAAACATCCAGGAAATCTGGGACACCATGAAAAGACCAAACCTAAGAATAATAGGGGTAGAAGAAGGAGAAGAATTACAGCTCAAAGGCCCAGAAAATATATTCAACAAAATTATAGAAGAAAACTTTCCCAACCTAAAGAAGGATATTCCTATGAAGGTATAAGAAGCATAAAGAACAACAAATCATCTGGATCAAAAATATAACATCCCTTCGCCATATAATAATTAAAACACAAAACATACAGAATAAAGAAAGAATATTAAGAGCTGCAAAGCAAAAAGGTCAAGTAACATATAAAGGTAAACCTATCAGAATTATACCTGACTTCTTTATGGAATCCATGAAAGCCAGAAGGTCATGGATAGATGTGCTGCAGACACTAAGAGACCATGGATGCAAGCCCAGACTACAATAACCAACAAAGCTTTCTTTCACCATCAATGGAGAAAACAAGATATTCCAGGATAAAAACAGATTTAAAAAATACGTAGCCACAAACCCAGCATTATAGAAAGTACTAGAAGGAAAACACAACCCAAGGAAGCCAACAACACCCATAATAACACAGACATTTGACAACCCTACACTAGCACAACTCAAAGAAGAGAAACACACAAACACTACCACCAAAAATGTTACTAGCGTTAACAACCACTAGTTATTAATATCAATTAATATCAATGGAGTAAATTCACCTATAAAAAGGCACAGGTTAAGAGAATGGATACAAAAACAGCATCCAACATTCTGCTGTTTACAAAAAACACACATCAACCTCAAAGACAGACACTACCTCAGAGTAAAGGGTTGGGAAAAGGTTTTCTGATCAAACAGACCTAAGAAATAAGTGGGTGTGGCTATACTAATATCTAACAAAATTGATTTCAAACTAAAATCAATCAGAAGAGATGGAGAAGGACACTTTATATTCATAACAGGAACAATTTATCAGGATGAAGTCTAAATCCTGAATATCTGTGCACCTAATATAAAAGTACCCACATATGTAAAAGAAACATTACTAGAACTCAAATCACACATCAAACCCCACACACTAATAGTAAGAGATTTCAACACTCCTCTCTCAACAATGGACAGGCCAACCAGACAGAAACCTAACAGAAAAATAAGAGAACTAACAGATGTAATGAAGCAAATGGAATTAACAGACATCTATAGAACATTCCACCCAAATAGGAAAGAATATACCTTCTTCTCAGCATCTCATGGAACCTTCTCAAAAGTTGATGACATACTCAGTAACAAAGCAAACATCCACAGATACAAAAAATTGTAGTAACCACCTGTGCCTTATCGGATCGCCACGGAGTAAAGTTAGAATTTACCAACAATTCCACCCTCAGAAAGCCTACAAACCCATGGAAAGTCAATAGTCAACTACTGAACCACCACTCGGTTAAGGAAGAAATAAATAAAGAAAATAAAATCTTCCTTGAATTTAATGAAAATAAAGACTCAATGTACCCAAACCTATGGGACACTATGAAAGCAGTGATAAGAGGAAAGTTCATAACACTAAGTGCTCACATAAAGAAAACGGAAAAAGCTCACATTAGAGACATAACAGCACACCTGAAAGCTCTAGAAAAGAAAGAACCAGACTCACCCAGGAGGAGTAGAAGACTGGAAATCGTCAAACAATGGACTGAAATTAACAAAATAGAAAAACAGAAAAGAATCCAAAGAATCAATGAAACCAAGAGCTGGTTCTTTGAGAAAATCAACAAGATATACAAACCCCTACCCAAATTAATCAAAAGATAGAAAAAGAACATGCAAATTAACAAGATCAGAAATGAAAATGGGGACATCATATAAATAAACTGAAAGAAAAAAAACATATGATCATTTCATTAGATGCTGAAAAAGCATTTGACAAAATTCAGCACCCCTTTATGATAAAGGTCTTGGAGATTTTGGGGATACAAAGATCATGCCTAAATATAATAAAAGCAATATACAGCAAGCCAACAGCTAACATCAAATTAAATGGAGAGAAACTCAAAGCCATTCCACTAAAATCAGGAAAGAGACAAGGCTGTCCACTCTCTCCATATCTCTTCAGTATAGTGCTTGAAATTCTAGCAACAGCAATAAGACAACATAAGGTGATCAGGGGGATTCCAATTGGAAAGGAAGAAGTTAAACTTTTGTTATTTACAGATGATATGATAGTGTACATAAGTGGCCCTAAAAATTCTACCAAAGAACTCCTACTGCTTATAAATACATTCAGTGATGTAGCAGGATACAAGATCAACTCAAAAAATATCAGTACCCCTCCTATACACAAATGTAAAAGAAGCAGAGAGGGAAATCAGAGAAAAATCACCTTTCACAATAGCCACAAATAGCATAAAGTAACTGGGGTAACACTAACCGAGGAATTGAAAGATCTATTTCACAAGAACTTTAAGGCTTTGAGAAAAGAAATTGAAGAGGATACCAGAAAATGGAAGGATCTTCCATGCTGTTGGTTGGGTAGGATCAACATAGTAAAAATGACAATTCTACCAAAGGCAATCTATAGATTCAATGCAATCCCCATCAAAATCCCAACAAAATTCTTCACAGACCTTGAGAAAACAAAAATCAACTTTAGATGGAAAAACAAAAAATCCAGGATAGCCAAAACAATCCTATACAATAAAGGAAATTCCAGAGGCATTACCATCCCTGACATCAATCTCTATTACAGACCTACAGTAATGAAAGCACTTGGTATTAGCATAAAAACACAGATGTTGACCAATGGAGTTGAATTGAAGACCTGGATATTAATCCACAAATCTATGAACATCTCATATATGACAAAGAAGCTAAAATTATACAATAGAAGTAAGAAAGCATCTTCAACAAATGGTGCTGGCATAACTGGATGTCAACCTGTAGGAGAATGAACATGGATCCTTATCTATCACCATGCACAAAATTCAAGTTCAAATGGATTAAAGACCTCAATATAAATCTGACCACACTGAACCTGACAGAGGAGAAAGTGAGAAGTAGCCTGCAACACATGGGCACAGGAGACTACTTCTTTTGTATAACCCCAATAGCACAGACAATAAGAGCAACAATGAATAAATGGGACCCCCTGAAACTGAGAAGCTTCTGTAAAGCAAAGGACACTGTCATTATGACAAAACGGCATTCTAGTGAATTGGAGACCTTCACCAACCCCACATCAGACAAAGCTCTGATCTCCAAAATACATAAAGAACTCAAGAAAGTAGACATTAAAATTCTAAATAACCCAATTAAAAAATGGGGTACTGAACTGAACAGAGAATTCTCAGCAGAAGAAATTCAAATGGTGAAAAGATAGTTAAGGTCATGTTCAACTTCCTTAGCGATCAGGGAAATGCAAATCAAAACAACTTTGAGATACCATCTTACACCTGTCAGTATGGCTTAAATCAAAAACACCAATGATGGCCTTTGCTGGAGAGGAAGTGGAGTAAGGGGAAGACTCATCCATTGCTGGTGGGAATGCAAACTTGTGCAACCACTTTGGAAATCAGTGTGGCAGTTTTCTGAAAATTGGGAATCAACCTACCTCAGGATTCAGCAATATCACTTTTGGGAATATACCCAAGAGATGCCCAATCATACTACAAAAGCATTTGTTCAACTATGTTCATAGCAGCATTATTTGTAATAGCCAGAACCTGGAAACCACCTAGATGACCCTTAATGGAAGAATGGATAAAGAAAATATGGCACATATACACATTAGAGTACTACTCAGGGGTAAAAAACAATGACATCTTGAACTTTGCATCCAAATGGATGGAAAAAGAAAACACTATCCTCAGTTACATAACCCAGACCTAAAAATTCAAATATGGTATGTACTCACTCATTAGTGGATTTTAGCCATAAACAAAGGACATTGAGCCTATATAGTTCGTGATCCTAGAGAAGCTAAATAATAAGGTGAACCCAAAGAAAAACATATATAGATCCTCCTGGGAGCCATTTTAGGTTTGGCAAGAGACTTGGCTCTAGAGGGGTTCCCAGGTGTCCACAGGGATGTCTCCAGCTACGTCCTTGGGTAGTAAAGTGAAACATGAGGGCTGGCTTGTTGGGGTTTCTGTCCAGCCCGGTACCCCACAGCCAGCAAGCCCCAAAGAAAAATCACACAGAGAGTCTGCATTAGGTTATAAACTGATTGGCCCACTAGCTCAGGCTTCGAATTAGCTCTTGTAGCTTATATTAACCCATTATCCTTATCTATGTTAGCCATATGGCTCAATACCTTTCTCAGCAGGGCAGGTCACATCCTGCTTCTTTGGTGGTCTGTGCAGGGATCCTGAGAGTGATTCCTGCTTCCCAGAATTCTCCTATTCTTCTTGCTCCGCCTCTACTTCCTGTCTGGTTGTCCCACCTATATATCTTGGCTAATGGCCACTCAGTGTTTATTTTAATCATGATTGACAGAATACAGACAATTCTCCCTCACCACTCCCCCCCCCCATTTTTTTAAACAAAGAAAAATACCCATAGTCCATTTTTTGGGAATGTGGGCATAGTATTCCAGGCTACTTCCAGCTGTTTGGGGGCACTGATAATCTTATGGGGACCTAAAGAAAATTTAGAGTTATGATCAAGTCCTGATTGGAGTATACTGTGAAGCTTGATCATCTCAGGAAGCAGTCTTGAATCTGTTCTGGATGTAGAACTCAGACATCCAGGCCATCTTTTCCTACTGGATATTTCTCAGGTGGTCTTCCTTGATGAAACCTGATTTTTCTTAACTCAGAATGAATCCACAGCCTCTCATTTCCTGTGGAAACAAAAGCAAAATCTCTTCTCCAAAGTAACATATCTTTTGACTTCAACTTGAAGTCAAGGTATTTTCAAAATACCTATCTAGGATTAATTCAACAGAATTTATAAGCAAATATCTTTTAGCAGCTGTTTCTCCTTCCTCAGCATTCAAACAATTCAAAGAGAGCATAATAGCATACAGTATCAAGATTCTCTGTATATTTTCCATCTTTATGTGGCTTTATTTTTATTTCTATTTCTTTTATTTTTACTTTTAACTTTTGGATTTTTGAGACACGTTCTCTGTGTATCTTTGTCCTGGTGCTCCCTCTATAGACCAGGCTATCCCTGAACTCACAGAGATCCGCCTGTCTCTGCATCCCCAGTGCTGGGATTAAAGGTGTGTACTACCACACCTTAAACTCACAGACATCTGTCTGCTTTGTGATTAAAGGTGTGTGCTACCACACTTTGATGTCACAGAAGTCAATCTACCTCTGCCTCCCAAGTTTGGGATTAAAGGTGTGTACCACCACACCCAACTACTCTCTTTCTTTCTTTCTTTCTTTTTTTTTTTTTACTTTAAGAATTTTAACCTTTAGCCTGCATATATTTTAAACACATAGTAAACCGTTTAGAGGGTTTTTCTTTGAATCTCTCTTTACTGTATATCTCTCTTTTTCTGACAATGTGGGTCTTTAATTTGGTAAGGAATATGGAGAAGATTAAAGCTGTGGCTTTGACAGCTAGATCCAGCCCATTCCTTAGCTTTTTGCAATTCTGCCTCATGGCAGAGGTACCAGCTGTAGCCATGTTTATCACCACAACTCTATGGCATTTCAAGGTCCCTTCCAGCAAGCAAGCTGCAGCATTCTGATCACAGACCACATTCAAATGTTCTCTGGCCAGACCACCTGCCTGAAAGAGTCAGAGTTTGCCCTGGCTGGATGGCCCAGAAAGCTGGCATTTTAAAACAGTGCAGCTTTTTTCCTGCTACAGCTGAAAACCGAAAAGCATGTGGTCAGCTTTTCATCAACACCATTTAAGTGTTTCTTGGAAGGACCTCTTAAAAGAGCTGCAAGGCTTTGCAGCTAAAGCTGAGTGAGGAAGCCTCTCTTAGATGAGATCACTTGCTTGCCTCTAGCAAGCAGAGCAGACCTGAGAAATTGCTGCTACTAAGAAAACTTGCTTTACTCTATTCTTTCCCAAGCTTTCTCAGGCTTTCTGTAGATGCAGTTATCCACGTGGGCATCATTCTGTAACATGAGGGCTGGATTGAACAGAATTCTGGGAAGAAGGGAAGTGTGGCTGAGTCCCACCCGGCTAGCTCAGTCGGTAGAGCATGAGACTCTTAATCTCAGGAGCGTGGGTTCATGCCCCATGTTGGGCGCCAGTTGAAGGCGTAAGTCATAAAACAATCCCACACCAGTTTGGAACTGTGATTAATAAAATGGTTATTTATTTAAAGGGGAAAACTTACAGATCACTGTCCAAGACAACAGCCCTCTGCATGATCAGGAACGAAGTCTAACAGCCGAAAGCCGGAAGCAAGAGAGAGAGCACACGGCTACTGCTGCTTTTGTAAAACTAAAGAGACCACGCCCCAGTGTGATGGTATCTTAAAGGCTATTACTGAAGGAGCAGAAGTAGAGCCTGCAGCAGTAAAGGAGAGAGTGCCTGAATTGGCCTTGTCCCATAGTCACACTGATGAATATCTTGAATATAACCACAGAACCTTTGTCCAGTGACAGATGGAGATAGAGACAGAGACCCACATCGGAGCACTGGACTGAGCTCCCAAGGTCCAGTTGAAGAGCAGAAGGAGGGAGAAGATGAAAAAGGAAGTCAGGACTGTGAGGGGTTGGTCCACCCACTGAGACAGTGTGCCTGATCTAATGGGAGCTCACCAACTCCAGCTGGACTGGGACTGAACGAGTATGTGATCAAACCAGACTCTCTGAATGTGGCTGATAATGGGGGCTGACTGAGAAGCCAATGAAAATGGCACTGGGAATTGTCTCTACTGCATAATCTTGCTTTTTGGGATCCCAGTGTTTGGATGCACACCTTCCTAGGCCTAGATGGAGGGGGGAGGGCCTTGGACTTCCCACAGGACAGGATACTCTGCCCTCTCTTAGGACTGGAGGGGGAGGGAAGAGATAATGGGGGGGAGTGGGAGGAAATTTTGAATGGTATTATTTATAAATCAATAAGAAGAAAAGAGAAAAAAAGTTTGAGACCAGCCTGGTATACATCAGAAATCCCAAGGCATCCATGACTGCACAGATAGGGCCTATTTTTGTTGACTTATTTTTCTGTTTTTTTTTTTGTTTTTAAAACAATAGAAAGACAAATGCAGATTGTAATAAATAACTTCTTCATACAAAACTAGGTAAAACAAAAATATATACTATTCTAGTTCAGGTTTCTATTGCTGTGATGAATTACCATGGCCAAAAACAAGTTGGGGTAGAAAAGGTTTATTTAACTTGTACTTGCACAGCACCATTCATCATTAATGGAAGCCAGAAAGGAGCTGAAACAGGGCTTGACCTGGAGGCAGGAGGTGGTGCAGAGGCCATGGAGGAGAGCTGCTTACTGGCTTGCTTCCCATGGAACCTCTCTTATAGAACCCAGGACCACCAGCCCAGGGATGGAAACACTCACAATATGGGCTTGACCCTCCCCCAAACAAAAGCTATTATAAAAATGCCTTCCAGCCAGATCTTATGGAGGCTTTTTCTCAAGTAAGTTTTCTTCCTTTTAGACAGTTTCAGTTTGTGTGTCAAGCTGACATAGACTAGCCAGCAATGCACTAATGCAAACACAGCTTTATTTTTTACAAGCATGCTTTGAGTGAGCTTGCTTCACATTCTGTCTCTATTGAGATCATGGGCTAAGCAAGTCTTACGTGCTATTTGTATGGCTCTGGATGATAGTACTGCATGAAAGGCTGTTAGGTCTTGTCTCCAGAGCAGGAAAATTGCAGGATCCTCAACTCTGAGTTCTCCAGCTGGTTCTCCAGTCTCTTTCTCCTTAGTGTCTCTCCACCAGACATCTCTCAATTGCAGCTTAATTAAATGTGAAGAAGAGCTCTGAAACATTTGAATTAACTTCCCATCCACTTCAGAGTTTTTCACTCTCATAGAGCAAGGAAATCTCTCTCTCTTTCTGTGATATTACTAACCATCTCAGGCTGGGAGAATTATGTTACATAAATCATTTGATGGAAAGATTCTTAAATATCCATGCTGAGCTGGGATGGGAACATAATCCATTCACTGGATCCCTTCCTTAAACTATGGGATCCAAAATATACTTTCTGGAGTTTTAAAGATACCTTCTTTGATAGTTTAAAAGATGTTATTGCTTTTTTTCCTATCTCAGAATAACAGAATTGTTTGTATTTCTGTGATCAATGTAAGTTTATCTGTTGGATGTTCATTTGTTCTTTCAGTCAATATTAAACAAGGATTCACTATATGGTTCCCACAGTCTCTGTCCTCAGGGAAAACAAAGACCACTGAAAGAGACACTGAAGTCAATACCCACTCATAGTGGGCTGAGTGTTATGTCTGAGACCTGAGAACACACCGCATGAATACATAGTTGTGTAATGGTATATTATTTGTATTTTGGTAAAATAAAATATCTTGCCTGAAGACCAGAGGCAAAGCTAAAGTCAATAAACATCAGGCAATGGTGACACACACCTTTAATCCCAGGATTTGGAAAACAGAGTCAGATGGATCTCTGTGAGTTCAAGGCCACCCTGCGCTACACAAGATCAATGCAGAAACAAATCCAGGTGGTGGTGGTGGCCTACACCTTTGATCCCAGTCCTAGGGTGTCACAAGCCTTTAATCCCCGCAAAAGAAGGAATATAAATGGGAGGAGACAGAAGCTCAGTTGATTTAGTCTACGGTTGCCCAGCCTTGGTAGAGGTAAGACTTCTATCCCTAAAGGCTTGGCTGCCTTGCTTTTCTGATTTTCAGGTTGAACCCCAATTTATGTCTCTGGATTTTTATCATTTGTGCTATACAGGTCTGACCCAGAAGTCAAGAAAGGCTTTTCAGGCATAAGATATCTAAGTAGTCATCTTAAAGATGAGACAGGTTAATTCAGGGAATGGGATTCACGTTTTAAGATGAGCATACAGGATGAGACAAAGAAAACGCTGAAAAGGGGAGAAGGACAGCTCTGGACTGAGAAAGCTGTGACAGAGCTAGGGGTGAAAAAAATGTGTCAGGAGTAGGTAGCCATAGCCTAGGACTACTTCATTTCCCTGAGAAGTTTTCCCCATGCTATGAAGTGGCAAAGATACTGTCACCAACTCTACTAATATAAAATTAAGCTTTATGTAGCATTTCTGTCAAGCTGAACTGTAATACTCAATAAAGAACATGTTTCCATCTTGTGTTCCTGTTTTTGCCCCACAATGATTCTCTTAGGAAGCTATCTCTTGTATGTATTGGGTTAAATAAAATAATGCAACCAATTAGTTCACATTGTCAGGAATTTTTCATCATTTAAATCTCAGTGTATCCCCTTTGTCATTGTATAATTCAATTTTTAAAAGGTGTTCTGATGCAAATTAATAAAGCTGGCACAATGCCAGCAGATGCACAAAAAAAGGATATTAATGACCAGTGATTGCTAGTTCCTGTTATTTTACTTTTTGTTGTTGGTAATATTATTGTTTTTGCTTTTCCTTTATTTGGGATTGACTGCTGTGATGTCATCTATTTTTTGAGATAGGAGAGGACACAGGCTGCTACCCCTGACCAGGAAGCTATTGGCACTTGATACCTGTTGACAAATGGAGAAATCAGTTTTCAACTTGGAGTGTCACTGGGTAAATCAAGGACACAACAGGGAAGACAGTAGTTGAATAACATAAAGCAAACACTTTGAATTTTGTGTGTATGTGTGGAGAGGCTGGGTGGACTTTGTTGTTGCATTTTGCTGTGTCATTTTTGCCTTATTAGCTGTCAGTTTATATTTTCATGGAGACAAGAATTTCAGGGATAAGATTATAATTTTGTGTGGGTAGGCAGGTGAGAAAAATTTAGGAGGCAATTGAGTGAGAAAATATTATGAAAATATATTGTCCATATAAAATTTTAAAATAAAAATGGGAAGAAAATATCTTCATGGAATTGAGCAATACATGGTAGGCTCTTCCTGGCCTTGGCCTATAGTACAACTGTCTAGGGTTTATAACAATTATACCCCAATGTCAACAGGAAGTAGTCATTGAAAAGATTGTGTAGGCCATATCATTTATTATCAACAGAAAGGCTGGCCACAAGATCAATGACGGACTTAAGTGCAAATTTAATAAATTAAAATGAACCTGCCATAAGGTTCTCTTAGCATCCCCGAGTTCCCACCAGTTACTGAATGTGGCTGTCAAACCCTGCGTATTTTCATATTTTTTGCTTCTTTGTCAAAACTTAGGTGTTTGTAGGCGTGTGGATTAATATCTGGGTATTCAATTTGGTTCTTTTGTTCCTCCTGCCTGTTTTTATGTCAATACCAGGCTGTTTTCAGTCCTGTAACTCTGTAGTAGAGTTTGAAGTCAGGGATTGTGATGCCTCCAGAAATTCCTTTATTCTACAAGATTGTTTTGATTATCCTCTATTGTTTGTTTTTCCATATGAAGTTGAATACTGTTCTTTCAAGGTCTGTGAAGAATTTTTCTGGGAAGTTGCTGGGCATTGCATTGAATCCGTAGATTGCTTTTGGTAAGATTGCTATTTTTATTATGTTAATTCAACCTACCCAAGAGCATGGGAGATCATCACCCTGTCATTTCTTATCACCTCATATTACCCAGTCTTTGTTTCCTTTATAATGTTTTAGACATTTACCACACCAGAAACCTGTGTGTATATATGTAGTGTATCTGTGTGTCTCTGTAAACATACATAAATATATGTATTTATATACATGCATACATATATTTGTACATTTTAAAGTATATGACTTCACATATGCTAATAATACATATGTAAATAAATTCATTACACATACTATGCATTTTAAAATAGTTATTATTTTATTTTGACATATTTATTTGTATGTGTCAGTGTGTGTCATATGAATTCGTATACTCTCAGACACTAGAATAGGATGTCAGATCTCCTGGAGTTGAAGTTAAAAGTGGTTTTTATTTCTCTGCATGTGGTTTTCTCTGAGACTTGGAGCTCCTGAGGCACAGCAGGTGCAATGCCCTGACCTGCCCAAGGCCTTCACATGCCAACATGGACACATTGGCTGTGTCCCCCATAGCTCTTCTTGGTTGTTCAGCAGCCTGGAGTTCAGTGGGATGGGCTACAGGCAAAGTTGGGGCACCAGCCAAGTCTCGTGGCAATCTGTAGGCTCAAGAGTTTGCCCTTAGGCAGCTACTCCACTAGGGACTATCAGCATCTGGTGGTGGAGGAGCACAGGCACATTGCCAGTACCAAAGAAAGATGGGGCCAGGAGCCAAGGACAACATTGCTCCCAGCTCTGTGCTAGGGGGTACTCAACACCCAACACTTGCATGTTCCCTGAATGGCTTCCTTTGTGACTTTGTCTTAGGAAGGCTTCACCAGGGTCTCCAGTAGCCTTACTACACTGAATCTGCATGTACCTGTGATTTAAGGACCATGGGAGTGTTTGCATTTTTAATGGCTAATATGCACATGTAAATGAATCCATTCCATATTTATCTTTCTGGGTTTGAGTCTCTTCACCTAGAATATTTTTTTTCTGTTTCCAACCATTTATATCCAAATATCATGGTGTTATTTTTAACAGCTGAGTAATACTCCATTGTGTAAATGTACCACTTTTTGGCCAAAGAAGTTTTTCAGTCATGGCCTTTGATCCTTGAAAGCCACTGACACTTTGCCAATTAGATTGAGGGACAAACTTTCAGGATGACTGTCTTCATTCAGCCTCTAGGTCTCCTTCCCTCCTCTTTCACTTCCTGATGGTTTGAATGAGAATGTCCAGCCCTCAGGGCTTTTATATTTGAATGCTTCCTCTCAGTGATGGGCTATTTGTAAAAGGGTAGAGTATATGGAGTCTTTTGGAGGAGATGTTCCAAAGGGGGTAGGTTTAGAGGTTTATGACGCCCATCCAGTTACCAATTCTCTCTCTCTCTCTCTCTCTCTCTCTCTCTCTCTCTCTCTCCTCATTCACTCAGCAGGCCTCCTGTGGATCAGGATAAAAAGCTCTCAGCTATACTGCAGAGCCATGACAGGATGTCTGCTTCCTGATATGATGATCATAGAGTGACTCTAACTGTAAACACACCCCTAATTAAATCTTTCCTGTCAGAATACTTGCCTTGATTATTGTGCTCTTCCCAGCACTAAAACAGTAACTAAGACACTCACCAAGGACATCATTGTGCATAGAAATACATTAATGCTATCTAGTGAAATGTGAAAATCATGTGGAATGATAAGCGACTTTATTAATGACCACTTGTTAGAAACTATTACAAGTGAAGTTAGTTCACGATTCCTGAACTAAAGGTCTTGGAAACCAAAACTGCCAATTCTGGGCTGTGTGCTTTCAGATGCACATATTGCAGCCATGTAGGGTTGCTCTCGTCTTCCTGCAGGTGTCCACTCTGTCACTTTTTACACATGGCTTCTGAGATTCATATTGGCTTTAACCTGCTTTATGACATCATTGGCCCTCTTAGCCAATGAGAAACAGATAGAGTTTTGAGGTTACCATGGAGCCTACTGACCAAACTTGCCTCAGTGTTGAGCATCTTTGATGGTGTACACATGTGACTTTTTGCTGTGAAACTCATCTACCTGTTTTCTCATACTTTTATTCAGATCCTACTACTTGTTTTTGGTTCCTGACTTGAAGATGTCAGGTAGGAAAAGAAACTTTAATGCTTGTTTAATTGGAAAGCTCCCTAAAATGGAAAGCATCAAAATCATGTGGGATAAACGGGGAAGTGTTGAGCACTAAGCTGGTGCCCTAACTATGGTCTTGGTTCTGACATTTCCTAGGACTGTGAATTTGGACAGAGCCTTTTCCCACCCTCTCACTAAATGTTTCTCAACACTTTCCTTGTTGAGAAAACAGGCTGACAGGGCTCAGGGCTCTCTGAGGTATTGAGTCTTTAGGAGCACAGTGTAGAGAAGGAAATGAGAGAGTTCCTGGGACTGTTTCAGCTGAAGCAGAGAGAGAGAGAGAGATGTGTATGTAGACAGGGTGACTAATGGCCATGTTTCTTCCTTCCACACAGTTTTCCACAATAGTACTGCACAGTTGGTGCTGTTCAACAGTAGTGTTCAGATATGAGAGGACTCAAGAATATAACTGGCACTGTTCAATCCAGCTGAGATTGGCTGAACTTTTCTGGCTAGGCAAATTCCCTTCTTTTCTGTTGTTGCACTAATGTCTTCCCTGAAGCTTTTGGAGGACAGGAAAGTTTTCTTTTGCTGATAAGGAGGACTGTTTGTGACACTCAAAGGTATAGAAGCAGATGTAATTTCCGTGACACTTGCACACTTGTACAATGATAAGAACCTTCCTGATAAAGGAGGTCATACCCCAATTTTGGTGCATTTTACAAATAGCCACACAACCCTGGCCTACACTCCACACAAACTCCTAAAATGAACGGAGTGTGGTGACATATCCCTGTAATCTCAACCCTTGGGAGCCAGACACAGAAGAATCAAGGCAACTGGGCCAGG
This sequence comes from Ondatra zibethicus, assembly GCA_004026605.1. Lineage (NCBI taxonomy): Eukaryota > Metazoa > Chordata > Mammalia > Rodentia > Cricetidae > Ondatra > Ondatra zibethicus. Next base: position 118,107 of record PVIU01001913.1, on the reverse strand, counting down.
CTCTAGCTGCATAGAGATGTAAGTGTTATTCTAGTTATATAAGACCAATTCTTAAGAAATAAAATAAAACCAACCAGTTTTTAAAAATTAATATCTCCAATGTTTAGTGTCTTCTGATTAAATAGAACTAGACAGGATGCAGGGGCACAGGACAGGAAGGAGGCTGAAGGTCTTGGAAAAGCTAGTTTGAGCTATTTAAAAAAGAGCAGGCCATGTGGACCTGGAGACAGTCAAGAAAATAGAACTATGCAGCAGCAGGGGAGAAAATGGAAGAATGAAAGGAAGAGAGAGCATGGAACATGGAGGTGTTACCCATGGCAACACAGGAAACTGGAGACGGAATGCTGAAGGGAGTAAAAAGACTTTATTGAAAAGTAAATTATAGGGTGACACCGAGTAGAAAATCCTCAGCACATGGCAGAGGTGGATTTACTGAACATGCAGCTTAATAGATAGACCAGGAAATACACTGAGGCTGGTACAGGGTGTGACTAGGATTTGGTAAGACACCATTGGTTTTTATTCTCTTCTGATCCTTGAACACTGGTGGTCCTTAGCAACTATGAAAATGAGCGTTCTATAAACATTGCAGTAACAATTCTGAGTGTCTAGACTCATGGGTGAAATCTCAGCACCTAGGTGGCTGAAGCTGGGGGATTGGAGGTGGTTCATGGCAATTCTAGGATGTATTGTGAATTACAAGCCAGCTTTGGCCACAAAGTCAAAATTATCCCTGAAACAAAAAAATAGAATTCTTTCTGCACATGCACTACTTGCTGGAATATAAAGGGCAAAGAGACAATGCTAGGTCCTGTCTTTTCTCTGATCTCTACAGAGCACATGGGTCCCTTCAGATCAGCTTTCAAGCTAAAGCTGCTTGCTCCATCCACGTCATTTTCTTCACTAGACCCAGTACAGACTTGCGGAGGGTAAGGAATAGTAGAGCTACAAAGAAAAGCTGGGAACCCAACAAAACTCAGTTTGGCATCTCTAACTTATGGGATTTTTTTCAGGAGGTCTTGGGTAGGGTATCAGGGTAGTTTTATGACATCATTCTACTTCTAAGCCAATCAGTACCTGAATGGTCTTGGGTCCTTATGATGCAACAAATTTAATTTTCTTCTGGGTCCAGTATCTCTGATCCTGGGCATGTATGTGAATTTTTGTTTGTTTCTGAAACAAATCAGTGTTGTCTCTTTACCTGATTCTTTTTTTTTCCATTCAAATATTTACACTCCTTCCCCTCCTCCCATTCCCCTCCCATTTTCCCCCTCCCCCTCCTCCCTCCCCTCCATCCTTAAGAGAGTGCAGGGTACTCTGCCCTATGGGAGGTCCAAGGCCCTCCCCCACCATCCCAGCCTAGGAAGGTGTGCATCCAAATAGACTAGCGTCCCAAAAAGCCAATACATGCAGTAGAAACATGTCCCACTGTCATTATCAATGGCTTCTCAGTCAGTCCCCATTGGCAGCCACCTTCAGAGAGTCCAGTTTGAGCACATGCTTTTTCACTCCCAGTCCAGCTGGATTTGGTGAGCTCCCATTAGATCAGGCACAGTGTCTCAGTGGGTAGACCAACTGCTTGTGGTCCTGACTTCCTTGCTCATCTTCTCCCTCCTGCTCTTCAACTGGACCTTGGGAGCTAAGTCCATTGATCTGATGTGGATGCGGGTCTCTGTCTTTATCTCCATCCATCGCTGGAGGAAGCACCTGTGTCTTATCGGATCACCATGGAATAAAGTTAGAATTTAACAACAATTCTTCCTCCAGAAAGCCTACAAACTCATGGAAACTGAACAGCCAACTAATGAACCACCACTGGGTCAGGGAAGAAAAAAGAAAGAAATTAAAGTCTTCCTTGAATTCAATGAAAATAAAGACACAACATACCCATGAAGGCATAAGTCATAAAACAATCCCACACCAATTTGGAATTGTGATTAATAAAATGGTTATTTATTTAAAGGGAAAAACTTACAGATCACCATCCCAGACAAGAGCCCTCTGCACCATCAGGAACAAAGTCTAACAGTCAGAAGCCAGAAGCAAGAGAGTGAGCACACGGCTACCTCTGCTTTTTAAAACAGAAGAGACCATGCCCCAGTGTGCTGGTATCTTAAAGGCTATTGGCTGAAGGAGAGGAAGTAGCTCCAGCAGCACCTCCCCCTTTTGTTTAAGTAAGAGAGTCCCAAACCCAATACAAAACAATATAAACTAGGAACAGATATCAAGTATAAGATTAGAATTACAGCATAAACAATATTAAGCAAGGAACATATGCTTAATGTTTTAATAAACATTCTATCCTAAGGAGTCTAAGTCTTGTATTGGAGATGGCTTGGCTAGATCATAAGAGGACAATAACTATGATTATCTAATCTTCAACTCTGAGAAGATTAGATATCGAAGGCCTGAGAAGGGAGATAATATTACTTGAGCAGGCAGGAACTACAATTAAGTAGCTTCCAAAGTGAGCAATATATCACAGAGACAATTAGCTACCTGAGCGATCACCCAAAGTCTCATTTTGCAACGTTGAAGGTACCAACTCTGGCTATGGCCTAGAATAACTGACAGACCATTTTCAAAGGCAAGAAATTTTCAAAACTGTCGTACCCTGTCTTGGCAAGATTTGACAGTCCTGTTTATCCATTTCTGGATACTATATCTTGTCAGTGGTTGAGGCATGGGTATTTCTTTGCCCAAAGGCCAGTTTTTGCCAAGAAGAAAACATGCTCCACGTGGAGTGTCTTTGGTGCTCAACATTCTTTCAGGAATAGATCGGAGCTGCCAGGAGCAATTATGTCTCATGTCAACAAAACCCTAAGTTATTTAAATGCCATTTTCCACAGATCCTTGAAGTGGTTCAAGATTATCTATCTCTACAGAATATAATCTCCATGTATTTAAAGAACCTGATTAGTCTAACTATAAGTCAGACAAACATAGATGACTATCGATCTATAATTCTTAATACCTATCTAACTTAAAGACTAAGACAATAAGCAACTGTGCAATAAATGAGGACAATGACCTCCAAATGTAAACAATGTACAAGTATCTTGATCAGAGGCAGAAATGTACACTGCAATATGATAAATATATATATGTATCAATACATAAAAATGTTTTAAACAGAGGTAGAAGCATGCATGCATACAATATGCAATATAATTTAACTTCGTATCAATATAAAAGAATCTACACCAATGTAATTGTGTGTAAACAATAACTCACAAATACCAATCTATTATCCCATCATACCCAACCCTATGGGACACTCTGAAAATAGTGCTAAGAGGAAAGTTCATAGCACTAAGTGCCCACATTAAAAAAAATGGAGAAAGCTCATATTAGAGTCTAACAGCACAGCTGAAAGCTCTAGAAAAAAAGAAGCAGACTCACCCAGGAGGAGTAGAAGACTGGAAATAATCAAACTGAGGGCTGAAATCAACAAAATAGAGACACAGAAAACAATCCAAAGAATCAATGAAACAAAGATCTGGTTCCTTGAGAAAATCAACAAGATTTGACAAACCACTATCCAAACTAATCGAAAAGGCAGAGAGAGAACACACAAATTAACAACATCAGAAATGAAAAGGGGGCCATAACCACAGACACTGAGGAAATTCAGAAAATCATTAGGTCTTACTATAAATGTATAAACAACAAAGCTGGAAAATGTGAAAGAAATAGACATTTTTTTTAGATAAATACCATATACCAAAGTTATATCAAGACCAGGTGAACAATTTAAATAGACCTATAAGTCATGAGGAAATAGAAGCTGTCATAAAAACCCTCCGAACCACAAAAAGCCCAGGACCAGATGGTTTTAATGCAGAATTTTACCAGAATTTCCAAGAAGAGCTGATAACTATACTCCTTAAAGTGTTTCACATAATAGAACCAGAAAAGTCATTGACAAACTCTTTTTATGAAGCTACAAATTACCCTGATACCAAAACCACACAAAGACTCAAACAAGAAAGAGAATTATAGACCAATCTCACTCATGAACATTGATGCTAAAATACTCAATAAAATACTAGCAAACCGAATCCAAGAACACATCAAAAAAATTATCCCTTATAATCAAGTAGGCTTCATTCCAGAGATGCAGGGATGGTTCATCATAAGAAAATCTATCAATGTAATCCATCATATAAATAAACTGAAAGAAAAAAACCATATGATCATTTCATCAGATGCTGAAAAAGCATTTGACAAAATTCAACACCCCTTTATGATAAAGGTCTTGGAGAGATTAGGGATACAAGGTTCATATCTAAATATAATAAAAGCAAGATATAGCAAGCCAACAGCTAACATCAAATTATATGGAGAGAAATTCAAAGCCATTCCACTAAAATCAGGAAAGAGACAAGGCTGTCCACTCTCTCCATACTTGAAGTTCTAGTAATAGCAGTAAGACAAAATAAGGAGATCAAGGGGATTTGAATTGGAAAGGAAGAAGTCAAACTTTTGTTATTTGCAGATGGTATGATAGTGTACATAAGTGACCCCAAAAACTCTACCAAAGAACTCCTACAGCTGATAAATACCTTCAGTGATGTGGCAAGATACAAGATCAACTCAAAAAAATCAGTAGCCCTCCTATACACAAAGGACAAAGAAGCTGAGAGGAAAAATGAGAGAAACATCACCTTTTACAATAGCCATAAATAGCATAAAGTATCTTGGGGTAACACTAACCAAGGAAGTGAAAGATCTATTTGAAAAGAACTTTAAGGCTTTGAGAAAAGAAATTGAAGAGGATACCAGAAAAATCAAAGGATCTCCTATGCTCTTGGATTGGTAGGATCAACATAGTAAAAATGACAATTCTACCAAAGGCCATCTATAGATTCAATGCAATCCCCATCAAAATCCCAACAAAGTTCTTCACAGACCTTGAGAGAATAATAATCAACTTTATATGAAAAAAACAAAAAGCCCAGGATAGCCAAAACAATCCTATGCAATAAAGGAAATTCTGGAGGCATGACCATCCCTGACATCAAACTCTATTAAAGAGATACAGTAATGAAAGCAGCTTGGTATTAGCGTAAAAACAGAGACATTGACCAATGAAATCAAATCAAAGATACGGATATAGTCCACAAACCTATGAACACCTGATTTTCGAAAAAGGAGCTAAAATTATAAAACGGCAGAAAGAAAGCATCTTCAACAACAAATGGTGCTGGCATAACCGGATGTCAACCTGTAGAAGAATGAAAATAGGTCCATTATGTATCACCATGTACAAAACTCAAGTCTGAATGGATTAAACACCTCAATATAAATCTGATCACACTGAACCTGATAGAAGAGAAAGTGGGAAGTAGCCTGTAATACATGGGCACAGGAGACCACTTCCTATTTATAACCCCAGTAGCACATACAATAAGAGCAACAATGAACAAATGGGACCTCTCAAAACTGAGAAGCTTCTGTAAAGCAAAGGATGCAGTCATTAAGTCAAAAAGGAACCTACTAAATAGGAGAAGATCTTCACCAACCCCACATCAGACAAAGGTCTGATCTCCAAAGTATATAAAGAACTCATGAAACTGGATATCAAAATTCTAAATAACCCAATTAAAAATGGGGTACTGAACTGAACAGAGAATTCTCAACAGAATTTTAAATGGCCAAAAGATACTTAAGGACATGTTCAAGTTCCTTAGCTATCAGGGAAATGCAAATCAAAGAAACTTTGAGATACCATCTTACACCTGCCAGAATGGCTTAAATCAAAAACACCAATGATAACCTATGCTGGAGAGGATGTGGAGAAAGAGAAGACTCATCCATTGCTGGTGGGAATGCAAACTTGTGCAACCACTTTGGAAATCAGTGTGGTGGTTTCTCAGGAAATTGGGAATCAACCTACCTCAGGATTTAGCAATACCACTCTTGGGAATATACCTAAGAGATGGCCAATCATACTGCAAAAGCATTTGTTCACCTACGTTCATAGAAGCATTATTTATAATAGCCATAACCTGGAAACAACCTTGATGCCCCTCAATGAAAGAATGGATAAAGAAAGTGTGGCACATCTACACATTGGTGTACTACTCAGTGTAAAAATCAATGACATCTTGAATTTTGCATGCAAATGGATGGAAATAGAAAACACTATCCTGAGTGAGATATCCCAGACCCAAAAATATGAATATTGTATGTACTCACTCATTAGTGGATTCTAGCCATAAACAAAGGACATTGAGCCTATAGTTCCCAATCCTAGAGAAGATAAGTAATAAGGTGAACCCAAAGAAATCCTCCTGGAAATTGGAAGTAGACAAGATTGCCAGGCAAAAGTTGGGAGCATGGGGGTTGGGGAGGAAGGGGAGAGGAGGAGCGAGATTGCAGAATGGTAGTGTATGGGAGAGCTTGGGGGAGTGGGATGGTTGAGATGGAGGAAGGACGGATATGGGAGCAGGCAAGGAGACATCTTATTTGAGGGAGCCATTTTGAAGTTTGCAAGACACTTGGCTCTGGAGGGGTTCCCAGGAGTCCACGGGGATGACTTCAGCTAGAACCCTGGGCAGTGGAAGAGAGGGTGTCTGAACTGGCCTTGTCCCATAGTCAGACTGATGACTATTTTCAATATCACCATAGAACCTTTGTCCAGTGATGGATGGAGATAGAGACAGAGACCCACATCAGAGTTCTTGACTGAGCTCCCAATGTCCTGGTGAAGAACGGAAGGAGGGAGAATATGAGCAAGGAAGTCAGGACCATGAGGGGTTGCTCCACCCACTGAGACAGTGTGCCTGAGCTAATGGGAGCTCACCAAATCCAGCTGAACTGGGACTGAATTTGATGACTTTGTATTTGGTTACTTTCCAGAGTCCCTTGAATTGAACAATTGACTTCAACAGTGTAGTTAGGAATTTCCATTCTAGTGGGGATTAATGCCTGTATCCCCAGCATTTGCAAGCTAAGGGTGGAAGCTTCCTACAAATTCAAACAAAGCTCACATACAGAGTGAGACACTGATGTAAAAGCAGGCAGACTGCAGGCAGGAAGGTAGACATGAAGCATGGAGACATGTAAATTGACTAATTCTACAAGGAGGAAGACTCAATTCATTTTGTAGTCTGGTGTGCGCCCTTACTGTGTGGTAAGCCTTGGAATATACATTAAACACCTTAAGATTTCTGAGGAGACCTACTGGCTGCTTCAGGGAAGACCCTAGGCCCAGGATGTGCTAAGAGGGACGTTCCAGGATCAGCTTATCACCAGTGCTTTTACACAGTGCCCCAACCAAGCACTGGAGCAGTCAAGGTGATGAAACCCTGAGGTGACAGAGAAGGCTGAGAGTCATTTACTGGGGTAGGGGCTTCAATTACTTTTATTAGGAGAAAGTGGGATTGACAGTGCCAGGGAATTGTAACAAGCTGTTTTCTTTCGGCAGGTAAATGACAAGTACATTGTTTCCCATATCATAATTCCCATGCAGAACAGAGGACCTGACTATTGCCAAGCCAAGAACAAAGAAGAAATTTTATTTCTAGAAGAAGAACTGGGCCTTATAAAGTTAGGTTAGATCCATGTAAGTGGGACCCTCTTCTCACTGTGCTGGCTACATCCTTCTCTGCACAGAGTCAATCCATTCCAGATCCTCCATCTCTGAGCACATGCAGTCACTAGTGTTCCAATTTTGAGTCAAAGGCACATTTCCTGGTGCATTTCCAGGTTTTCTAATTCTGTATCTTACTAAAAGTAAGTCTTCAAAGTTCCAAATCTTTGTGAGTGGGTGGAGAATGGTAGCTTCCCTAGGGTGTGTGAGAACATGGTGTAGATTCCATGTAGCTAAAGCCATATGAATGGAAGTATTTTAACTAAGTCAAGAAAGTTCTTTCTAATGATTGAATTTTGACTTTATGAAGAAACACTTGCATTGTGAACACCCAAAGAGCTCCTTTATGCAGGGATTTCAAGTGGTTGGACAAGATGCACAGGCTTGTGGTGATCTTTAAGAAACACAGTTCCTTCCCTAGAGAGTCCTTCCTAATGATTCTCTCATTTTCAAAACCTAAATTACATAAAGCAAGTAGTTTTTCTTGGAATGGGACAGGTGTAAGCCGTGATCAGGTGGTTATATCTAAGTTTTAAGAGATCACAAGTACTTTTGTACTCACAACTTGGGAAATTCTGATGTGGAAGACAGATTTTTGTTTCTTCATGCCTCAGTTGCATAAATTTTTACTGCTTTGCCTACCAATAATTTGCCATGGCAGATGGAGGTCTGGCCCTTTGTGCCTTGACACAAGTGGGAGATCACACAGAAAAGGAGCAGCAACTCCCATGGGGCAGAGTGCATTCTACTCTATTCTTCAGGAGGTAAATGCAGAGCACTGTAGGTTTTAGAGGAACAGGAGTTCCACATGAGCTGACTTACGATGACCAGTAAAGAGGGGCCAGAAGAGAGCTTCATGGGGGTGCATTCCTGTGTCAGTGAGCAGTTTTGTTGGCTGGGATTTGTCATTGGCATGAGAAAAGGATAGCAGATTTTTGTTGGCATGACCCTTCAAAGCCATGCTCTCAATTGTCGGGTGTGGGCATGAAGAACAGTGGTCCTTTTGAGGAAAAGGAGAGCTCTTCGGGTTATTTTCAGTAGAACAGTGATGTGACCAAAGCCAGACTCCAGAACCTAAATGAAGGAAATTTAAGACTGGTCAGAATGGGAAAGTCAACTGATGTTTGGGAGTTGCTAACTTCCAATGATGATGAAAGGGTGATGGCCATGTATTCAGGAATGTGTGATTTCAGAGATCCAGGAGCTGAGGAATAGAGGGTGTCTAGTCTATGAGAAGGAAAGCTTAGAGTTTGGCTCACAGGGATGACAGGGATCTCCTCATAAGCGTGAGTAGGGCATATAGAGAAAGCCTGACTTTGGAGCTGGGGTTCAGTCCTTCCATGTGTAATTTAAGGTTCTTGTGAGATGTCCCATCCATGGGACCATTGATAGAAGTTGTAAGGAGATTCAGGGAATCTAGGTAAAGGCAAGAGAGGGAACTTGGTTGCTTTTGCCTGGATTTGGCCCATTAAACCTGGTAACTGGGGAGTGCTGCCTGCAATGAAGTGATTAATGACAACAGAGGAGAAGATCTAAGGAGGAGAGCAGGAACACACAGGAGATGACATAGCAACAAGTTCGCAGGAGAATTGATTACGGGGTTCCAGAAGCCACACAGCATGGACAGAGGGAGAAGGAATTCAGCATGTGACCTAGGAACAGGCTCCATTATGAAGAGGGTTCAGATCTCATGCTGTAGCTCACTGAAGATGTTGACTAATGAGTTTTAAGCCATGGTGGCCAGAAACTGCAAGATTTTTAAAAAGCCATAGAAAGCTGAGTGAACTGGCACAGTCCTGGAATCAAAGAATTTAGGAGGGTGAGACTGTTGAATGATGACTTTGGCACCAACCTGTGATAAACAGGAAAACCATGGCTCAAAAAAAATCTGTTGATGTATTTATGGCAATTGTGGATTCACTCTAGACCATCATAGTGGTGCTCATTTCTAAACCCTAGATAGTAGGGTAAGAAAGAGTGATGAGGTCACTCTGCACATCTGAGTTAACAGAGTCTAGAGTCCTGACTTGTATGGGAATGTAGAAATGGTTTGATCCATGGTTTGATCTTGTCCAGCTGTTTTTTTGGTTTTTTATTTTATTTTTTCTTTGACTTCCTTTAGTTTAACAAAGCTTGATACTTTAAAATATAGCTTACTTGTAAGTGTACATACGTGAAGAGTTTAGTTTAATGCCTCCTTGAGGAAACATATATGTGAATACACCACTTAGCGGCAGAAACAGGAACTTACTGGGCACCTGGTATAGTTTTACAACTTCCTTCCTTCGAGATTGATCCACTCTTGCTCTAACCATATCTTCCATGATTTCTTTAGAATTCATCCCTTATCTGTGCCTCCTTCTATGCTATCAGTACTTCACCTTTGCTTGTGTCTTGAAAGACAACAATTATATATGTGACTTTTACATCTGATTTGTTTGGCTAAACATCTGCAAGGTTTATCCCCACGCTGGCATGCAGTTGTCTGATGTGCGTTTACACCTGCTGAGCCAGTGAAGGACCGAGGGGAGGGAAGGGAAGAGAGGTAAGATAATGCTACACAGTATGTACAGTACCGCATCAGATAGGGCTCCTATTCAAATAGAGAGAAATCATACCATCCTCAGAGGCAGGATTTAAGACAGGAGGTGTATAACCCAGAGAGACTCTGAAATAATGCTTAAAGAAGTCCTAGAAACTCTTGGTGAAGATGGAAGCAGAGTTTCCTGTTGGTAGGAGAAAATTAAAGTGGGGTTAGAAGTTGAAGGACAGAACTTGGAGTGGTTACTATTAAGGCATGGATGTACATTGTCCTAAGTGAAGGACCAGCTATGAAGTAATTGAGAGAAGCTCAGCTCCTTTGAACACTTATGTACCAGGAGGACAAAAATGACCATTCCCACTTGCTTCATCACTTAGCAGAGCAGGGTGCTTCCCTGGCATGATTTGGGGAAATCATGGTGGGAGCCAGTTTTTAAATCTTTTTTTTTTTTGTTTTCCAAAGGAGAATTTTATTTGTAAGAGATGAATGCTATTTTATAATTTCCAAGCAAATTCTGCCATTTTCAGAAATACATATAATTGTTTAGATTTTTAACTATAGTTTCATTGAGGCATACCATTGTATCTGCATCTTTGGAACTAATGTAAAAACTCACACAAACACAACCCCTGTGCCAAAAACTGAACAGTTCCTGATGGCGAAGATAATATCACACACTGGGAGTCTGTTTTACTACAGAGTGTCTAGAATATCAACATCTAGTTTCTAAGCATTCATTGAAATTAGTAAATGAATTATGCATCCTGCTTACATCTCCTTACAATAGTTTTTAAATCTTTGACTGCCTTCCTCAGTGGATCAGGGATGGTTCTCATTGTGAACTCTTGACTTCTTTATTCTTCTCAAACTCATCCCACCCAGCCAGCCTTCTTGTCAAGTGTGGATGTACACACACGCTTTTGTTACCAACAGATTTTGCCAGAATCAATTGCAGTGGAGTGCTCACCCAAATACAAACAGTGAGTAGGTAGGATTCTGGTCTGAAAGGTACATGGGCAAAATGTTCTGTGGCTCAGAACACTTTAAAAATTAAGTCATGCCCAGAGTGTCTTAACTGAGTGCTATGAAAGCCTCCATTTAAGGTGCACATTCTAATTAACAGCAGCTGCTCTTAAAAGATATTGTGCCACCACTGCAGTGTTTGTAAGACAAACCCTCAATAAGTAACCCCAATAGACAGAGGTTGAAGGAAGTTCACACTGGACACTGCATACAAGTGTCATCTCTTAACTGTCCCCAATGACATGCTAGTCTGAATTCCTCAGCAGAACTAGTGTTGGGGAAGCAATGCATCATCCTGCAGTCTTTTGTAATAATTTTGTACCCTGGATGTTGTACCACAGGGGCTAGTATTCCCTGGTTTGAGCACACCCCCACTTGTCCCTCACAACGATTGACCTGAACAGAACTAACTTATTGCATGATTCTTCCTTCCCTTTTCTACTGTTGAGCCCCTTTGTATCATTAGGGCAATGTTCAAAAAAGGGATCCAGCGAAAGACAGAGAGGGAGGTACACGTAGAGGGGTAAGAAGGAGAGGAAAGAGGAGGAGAAGAAAGATAGGAGGGGGGAAGGTTACTAGGACTATGACAAAGAAGACAAGGTCTAACAGAACAACAATGAGAGGTATTGTTGAGGAGTTGTTCCACATAATCTGTAAAGGACAAGGACTTGTGCAGGGAAGAGGAAAGAAAAGAGGAGAGGATGGAAGAAGGGATAGAGAAGTGAAAGTGAAAGGAGAGAGGTCATGGAAAGGAGAGGAGAGAGCTGAGGAAGGAAGAGAGAAAAGAGGAGAAGAAGGATGAAGAGAAGAGAGCGGAAGGAGATTTGGGAAGATATCTGCCTGACTGTGATTTTGCTTTTTCTCATTTCAGAACTGGAATTTTCACCCTGAAACCTCTTGGATTAGAAGAAGTATCACTCTGCCCCCAGAGGGGTTCCATTCCCATAGACATGACTCAGCCCTATTCTGTGTACGTATCTGTGTAGAAGAAATTGTGGCCATGTTCCCAGTCAGAACATAGAGCTAATAAAGTTTATCATCCTTTCTGAGCCTCATCACTCACCTTCCTAGAAATCCATAGTAACTGTGTATCTAGGAAGCAGTGAGTAGTGGAAATAAGTTTCTCATATTTGCAATCTGGTCACTTACTGTCTTTGAGGTTGCTGAAAATTCTGCCCCCTTTTCCTAATATCTGGGGATACCAATACTATGTACTTTGCAGGTCGTTGAGATGATAAAAGAAGAAGAACTGAGGTGGTCTCTGAGGCAGAGTGTGTGCTCAGTATGCCTGATGCCCTGGATTCCATTCCCAGTAACACGAGGTAAAGAAGCAACTGATAAATTATGGAATCCTTTGGCTTATACAAGACCTATTACATTTTAATTTTTATTCATAAATGTCAGTTTTTGTTTCAGTTGCCAATCTGAATCTCAAGGGAAAGCCATGTAAGAATGGTAAATTAAGCATATTTCCTTCTGTAGTTTTGTAGGGTTATGACATGCCTAGGTTTCTTCTCTCAGGTTGTGTCCATGATAACATGATGTATGATCAGACCTCAGGATGTCAGATCAGACTCACATCTGTCACTTTACTTCACATGAGCCTAAACTTTTCCATTCACTTTGATTCAGAAGAAATGCAGCAGCATAGTGAAAGGACCAGAACTGTGTCATATAAAATAGATAAGAGCCAGGGATGCACCCACAGAGATTCAAGGAAGGCTGAGATCCTGGGATTGGAGTGCTAATTCCAAGAGGTAGAACTCTGTGTATATTTTATGTGTATCATAATAAATGCACATGTATATTTGTATATAGTTTGCATCTTACTCCTGATCATAACAGTAAAACAAGATCTAATGAAATTTCAGGTGTTTGGTAAAGCATGTATGTAATTCATTGTTTTTGTTTGTTTCTGTAACTTCCTCATGTAGTCTTTTAAAATAGATCCTGTGATTTTAATTCTGTTTCTCTGTGGATTTGCACATGTGAGTTTAGTGCCTGTTTGGTTAGAAGAGGTTGTCAGCTTCTTAAATCAGAGACTTATTGCTGGGGATGTGTCTTAGTTGGGAGTGTTCCTGTTTCAGGCACTAGGTCCTGGGCTCGTTTCCCAGAATTATTGAAATCTGTCTTGGTGTTGTTTGCCTATAATCTAGCACTGGAGAGATAGTGGCAGGAGGACAGTTTCAGTACCCTTCTGAGTTACCTTGGTTATGTGTCACAATAGACTCTGGGTCACAATAGGCTCTCTTTTGGTATAATATAAAAATATATGTTGTTTAAAAAAACGTTTTTCATGCCTTAACCATATTTCCTTTTCTCCAATTGCAGGACTGTAGTCGTGTAATCTTCCAAAAGAGCTACATCCAACACATGTACATCAGTGGGAACATGTGTGTGTATGTGTGTATATATTTGTATATGTGAGTGTATGTGTGTGTATGTATATATGTGTGTGTATGTGTATGTGTGTACATGTATGTGTATGTATGTATGTGTGCACGTGTGTGTGCATTGTGTGAGCCTGTATGTGTGTGTTGTATACGTGTGTGTATGTGTGTTTTCCTTTTAGCAACTTTGTTTTTTGTTATTTTTATTTAATTAAAAATTTTTATTTTGTGTTCCAATGCAAGTTCCCCCTCCGACCCCTTCTCTAGCCTCCCTATCTCCTCATCCCATCCCCAGCCACTCCTAAGAGCGCATAAGACAGCCTGCTGCAGAGCGGATCTGCGAGGCCCGAGAGTCAGAACCTGGGGGAGAGGGATGGTCACTGCACCTGGGGGAGCCGGAGGAGCTGCTGCTGCTGCTGCTGCTGACGCCGCCGCCGCCGCCGCCGCCGCCACTACCACAGCCAGCAAAGCCGCCCTGGCGCCCGCGGTCCAGCGGCTAGGGGGAGCCAGCCACCATGGTCGCCGGCAAGCAGCCCAGCATGGTCCAGGCACCTCTGGGTGGGAAACTTACCGGAGAATGTGCGGGAAGAGAAGATCATTGAGCATTTCAAACGATATGGCCGCGTGGAAAGTGTCAAAATTCTCCCCAAGCGGGGGTCTGAAGGAGGAGTGGCTGCCTTTGTGGATTTTGTGGACATCAAAAGTGCACAGAAAGCTCACAACTCAGTCAACAAAATGGGAGACAGAGACCTACGCACGGATTATAATGAACCAGGCAGTATTCCAAGTGCTGCTTGGGGATTGGATGATACAGTTTCCATAGCATCTCGTAGTAGAGAGGTTTCTGGGTTCAGAGGAAGTGGTGGAGGGCCTGCTTATGGCCCCCACCATCACTTCATGCACGAGAAGGACGCTATAAACAGAGACTCGATGGGTAAGTTCCAAGGTTTTTGTAGGCAGGTATTTTGTATTTGATATGGTGAGAAACAGAGACTCAAATTTAGGGGCCCCAGATGAATTTAAAGTTTTGGGCATTCTCATGTTTCCTATTTTGGGTTGGAAACAGAAGTGATGTCTGTCCCAGTGGCTGGTACTTCATGGAACCATAGCGGATATTTCCTGCAGCAGATTGGATATCTACTCCTGAGCTAACTTGGTGGAAGAGGTCCTGCAGCATCATCAATTTTGGAGTTACCTGGCTTCTAGAAGGAAGTATCCCTCCTGTTGGATATTATCAAGGCATTCCTTGGATATATCCTTACTACCAGATGGAGCTATTTGGCTACTGGTTTTGTCTTAGGGCTATGTGGAATATTTCAGGAATATCAGAGCCTGCAGATCTTTTACAAGCAGATAAGCTCCTCTCATGCTTTTTTCAGTAAACCATGAAAGCCAGAAGGTCTTGGATAGATGTGCTGCAGACACTAACAGACCACGGATGCAAGCCCAGACTACTATACCCAGCAAAGCTTGCATTCACCACCAATGGAGAAAACAAGATATTCCAGGACAAAAACAGATTTAAACAATATGTAGCCACAAACCCAGACTTACAGAAAGTACGAGAAGGAAAACAACAAACCAAGGAAGCCAACAACACCCATAATAACACAGGCATCTGACAACTCTCCACCAGAACAACTAAAATAAGGGAATCACACAAACTCTACCAGCAAAAGAAAACAACAACAACAACAAAAAAAAACGGAGATGATAACCACTGGTCATTAATATCACTTAATATCAATGGAGTCAATTCACATATAAAAAGGCACAGGTTAAGAGAATGGATACGAAAACAGGATCCAACATTCTGCTGTTTACAGGAAACACAACTCAACCTCAAAGACAGACACTTCCTCAGAGTAAAGGGTTGGGAAAAGGTTTTCGAATTAAATGGACCAAAGAAACAAGCGGGTGTGGCTATAATAATATCGAACAAAATTGATTTCAAACTAAAATCAATTAGAAGAGATGGAGAAGGACACTTTATACTCATAACAGGAACAATTCATCAAAATGAAGTCTCAATCCTGAATACCTATGCCCCTACTATAAAAGCACCCACATATGTAAAAGAAACATTACTAGATCTCAAAGCACACATCAAACCGCACACTCTAATGGTAGGAGATTTCAACACTCCTCTCTCACCAATAGACAGATCAACCAGACGGAAACTTAGCAGAGAAATAAGAGAACTAACAGATGTAATGAACCAAATGACTTAACAGACATCTATAGAACATCCCACCCAAACAGGAAAGAATATACCTTCTTCTCAGCACCTCACGGAACATTCTCAAAAATTGATCACATAATCGGTAACAAAGCAAACATTCACATATACAAAAAATTGTAGTAACCACCTGTGTACTCTGGGATCACCATGGAATAAAGTTAGAATTCAACAGTAACTCTACACCCAGAAAGCCTACAAACTCATGGAAACTGAACAGTCAACTACTGAACCACCCCTGGGTCAAGGAAGAAATTACAATCTTCCTTGAATTCACCGAAAATGAAGACACAACATACCCATACTTATGGGACATTATGAAAGCAGTGCTAAGAGGAAAGTTCATAGCACTAAGTGCCCACATTAAAAAAATGGAGAAAGCTCACATTAGAGACTTAACAGCACAGCTGAAAGCACTAGAAAACACACACACACACACACACACACACACACACACACACCCAGGAGGAGTAGAAGACTGGAGATAATCAAACTGAGGGCTGAAATCAACAAAGTAGAAACACAGAAAACAATCCAAAGAATCAATGAAACAAAGAGCTGGTTCTTTGAGAAAATCAACAAGACTGACAAACCCCTATCTCAAACAGAAGTGAGAGAACACACAAATTAACTAAATCAGAAATGGAGAGACATAACCACAGACACAGAGGAAATTCAGAGAATCATTAGATCTTACTACAAAAGCGTATAGCGCCACAAAATTGGAAAATGTAAAAGAAATGGACTTTTTTTTAGATAAGTACTATATACCAAAATTAAATCAAGACCAGGTGAACAACTTAAATAGACCTATAAGTCGCGAGGAAATAGAAGCTGTCATCAAAAACCTCCCTACCAAAAAAAGCCCAGGACCAGATGGTTTTAATGCAGAATTCTACCAGAACTTCCAAGAAGACCTAATACTGATACTCCTTAGTGTGTTTTACAACATAGAACCAGAAGAGTCATTGACAAACTCCTTTTATGAAGCTACAATTACTGATACCCAAACCACACAAAGACTCAAACAAGAAAGAGAATTACAGACCATTTTCACACATGAACATTGACGCAAAAGAGGGAGGGAGGTGGGCCTTGGACTTCCAACAGGGCAGGGCACCATGCCCTCTTTCAAGGAAGAAGGGAGAGGGGGAAGGGGTGGGGGGTAGCGGGAGGGGACCGGGAGAAGGGGAAGAAAGGAAAAAATGTTATTTCTTTAATTATGTTTTTGAATGGAAAAAATAAAACAATGTTAAAAATCAAAAAAAAATTCTCAATAAAATACTGGCAAACTGAATCCAAGAACACATCAAAAAAATTATCCATTATGATCAAGTATGCTTCATCCCAGAGATATAAGGATAGTTCAACATACAAAAATCTATCAATGTAATCCATCATATAAATAAGCAGAAAGAAAAATACCATATGATCATGTCTTTAGATGCTGAAAAAGTATTTGACAAAATTCAACACCCCTTTATGATAAAGGTCTTGGAGAGATTAAGGATACAAGGATCATATCTAAATATAATAAAAGCAATATACAGCAAAATGACAGCTAGCATCAAATTAAATGGAGAGAAACTTGAAGCCTTTGCACTAAATCAGGAACAAGACAAGGCTGTCCACTCTCCCCATACCTCTTCAATACAGTGCTTGAAGTTCTAGCAATAGCAATAAGACAACATAAACAGATCAAGGGGATTTGAATTGGAAAGGAAGAAGTCAAACTTTCATTATTTGCAAATGATATGATAGTGTACATAAGTGACCCCAAAAACCCTACCAAAGAATTCCTACAGCTGATGAACACCTTCAGTAATGTGGCAGGAGACAAGGTCAACTCCAAAAAATCGGTAGCCCTCCTATACACAAAGGATAAAGAAACAGAGAGGGAAATCAGAGAAACATCACCTTTCATGATAGCCACAAATAGCATAAAGTATCTTGGGGTAACTCTAACCAAGGAAGTGAAAGATCCATTTGACAAGAACTTTAAGGCTTTGAAGAAAATAATTGAAGAGAATAACAGAAAATGGAAGGCTCTCCTATGCTCCTGGATAGGAAGGATCAACATAGTGAAAATGGCAATCCTACCAAAGGCAATCTATAAATTCAACGCAATCCCCATCAAAATCCCAACTAAATTCTTCACAGACCTTGAGAGAACAATAATCAACATTATATGGAAAAACAAAAAACCCAGGATAGCCAAAACAATCCTATGCAATAAAAGCACTTCCAGAGGCATTACCATCCCTGACTTCAAACTCTATTACAGAGCTACAGTAATGAAAACAGTTTGGTATTGGCATAAAAACAGAGATGTTGACCAATGAAATTGAATCGAAGACCCGGATATTAATCCACAAACCTATGAACACCTCATATTTGACGAAGACGCTAAAATTATACAATGGAAGAAAGAAAGCATCTTCAACAAATGGTGCTGGCATAACTGGATGTCAACCTGTAGAAGAATGAAAATAGATCTATATCTATCACCATGCACAAAACTCAAGTCCAAATGGATTAAAGACCTCAATATAAATCTAACCACACTGAACCTCATAGAAGAGAAAGTGGGAAGTAGCCTGCAATACATGGGCACAGGAGACCACTTCCTATGTATAATCCCAGTGGCATAGACAATAAGAGCAACAATGAATAAATGGGACCTCCTGAAACTGAGAACCTTCTGTAAAGCAAAGGACACTGTCATTAAGACAAAAAGGCATCCTACTGAATGGGAGAATATCTTCACCAACCCCACATCAGACAAAGCTCTGGTCTCCAAGATAAATAAAGAACTCAAGAAAGTAGACATTAAAATTCTAAATAACCCAATTAAAAAATGTGGTATTGATCTGAACAGAGAATTCTCAACAGAAGAAATTCAAATGGCCAAAAGATACTTAAGGTCATGTTCAACTTCCCTAGCAATCAGGGAAATGCAAATCAAAGAAACTTTGAGATACCATCTTACACCTGTCAGATGGCTAAAATCAAAAACACCAAGGATAGCCTATGCTGGAGAGGATGTGGAGAAAGGGAACACTCATCCATTGCTGGTGGGAATGCAAACTTGTTCAACCACTTTGGAAATCAGTGTGGCGGTTTCTCAGGAAATTGGGAATCAACCTACCTCAGGATCCAGCAATACCACTCTTGGGAATATACCCAAGTGATGCCCAATCATACTACAAAAGCATTTGTGCAATATGTTCATAGCAGCATTATTTGTAATAGCCAGAACCTGGAAACAACCTAGGTGCCCCTCAATGGAAGAATGGATAAAGAAAGTGTGAAATATATCCACATTAGAATACTACTCAGTGGTTAAAAAAAAGCAATGACATCTTGAATTTTGCATGCAAATGGATGGAAATAGAAAACACTATCCTTAGTGAGATAACCCAGACCCAAAAAAATGAATACGGTATGTACTCACTCATTAGTAGATTCTAGCCATAAACAAAGGACCTTAAGCCTATAGTTCACAAGCCTAGAGAAGCCAAATAGCAAGGTAAACCCAAAGAAAAACATACATAGATCCTCCTGGAGATTGGAAGCAAACAGGATAGCTGGTCAAAAGTTGGGAGCATGGGGATGGGGATATGGGTGAGGGTGGGGTTGGGGGAAGGCGAGGGGGGAAGGAGAAGGGAAGGAATGGGGAGATCTTGGAGGAATGGGAGGGTGGAGATGGAGGAAGGGCAGATATTGGAGCAGGGAAGAAGATATCTACATTAAGGGATCCATTTTAGGGTGGGCAAGAGACTTGGCTCTAGAGGGGTTCCCAGGTGTCCACGGTGATGTCCCCAGCTAGGTCCTTGGGCAGCAGAGGAGAGGGTGCCTGAACTGGCCTTGTCCCATAGTCACACTCATGAATATCTTTAATATCACCATAGAAATTTCACCAGATGGATGGAGATAGAGACAGAGACCCACATCCACATCAGAGCAATGGACTGTGCTCCCAAGGTCCATTTGAAGAGCAGAAGGAGGGAGAAGATGAACAAGGAAGTCAGGACTGCAAGGGGTTGGTCCACCCACTGAGACAGTGTGCCTGATCTAATGGGAGCTCACCAAACACTGCTGGACTGGGACTGAACAAGCATGTGATCAAACTGAACTCTCTAAATGTGGCTGCCAATGGGGACAGACTGAGAAGCCATCGATAATAGCACTGGGACCTGTCTCTTCTCCATGTATTGGCTTTTTGGGACCTTAGTTTACTTGGATGCACACCTTCCTAGGCCGGGATGGAAGGGTGAGGGCCTTGGACTTCCCACAGGTCAGGGTACCTTGCCCTCTCTTAAGGATGGAGAGGGAGTGAGGAGGGTTATTGGGTGATCGGGAGGGTCATGGAAGAAGGGGAGGAAGGGGTCAGTTTTTGAATGGAAAAATAAAAGAAATACTTAAATGAAAAAAAGAGGGCATAAGGCCCTCCCTGGGAAGTCACAAATGCCTGTAATAACAAGTTGAGGCAGGACCCTGCCCATCCCCCCTGAATCAGTGTCCAGAGCCTCACATCTGGATAAGGACATCTGGAACAAAGTGAACCACCTCACCAGCCCTGGAAAAGAAGAGATGGTGACTGCAACTCTGTGGACTGTGTCAGAGTTGTCTAATCCATATCAAAACATAGACCTCATCCCCTCCTCATACTTGACAGCCCCTCCAGATTGTCCTGTCTGGTAACCATGTTGTCCAGATGACCATCCTCCTGACTGACTACTCTGGCCACCAGAGAGAACACAACACATCTCTAAACTATGAATGGTAAAGAGAGGGAACTCTGTTTGCCTGAAAATCCTTTCCCTCTCATGATCCTATAACCCCAGCTAGAACCCCAACTCTAAACTTGTCAGAATTGGCGTCTAGGGCCTTATTTTATGAAGACAATTTGCCTGCCCATTTTTGTTTCGAACAACCCACTAAGTTTAATCACCTTTTTTGCACTAAAATGATTGTTGGGTTCTATTGGATTCTGGGCATCTTCCCATTCTCTGCACTGCTAGAGAAAATGACTGCAACTCCCCTGAAAAGAGCTATCTATAACTCCTCAGATAAGGATGCAGCACTAGCCCCTATCCCATCCATTCTGGAATGCTGATGGGCTTTAGTGGAGATAAACACAAATGCCGGGCTTTCCTGATTACAGTGGTCTCATTCTGTCCTGAAGATAGGTTTTCACAACACTCTTCCCCAGCCTCCACCTCTTAAATTGTTTCAGTGTCATTTTACACCATGACTTCTGAGCAGTGAGGTGTGTTTGTGTGTGTATGAGCACGCATGCATAAGTGTATCTGTTGTGTGTATGTGTGTGTGTGTGTGTGTGTGTGTGTGTGATAGCTGTCTCATTTGGATCAAACACTGAACATAGCTTATCAAACCTGTGACTAGTATATTATTCTATGCATCATCCACTTTCCTTCCAAAAGAAGCTTCTCTGACCAATGGGAAGCAACACTATTCTATGAAAGAGAGATAAATATTTGGTGGCAGTTTGACAACATGTCTACTTAGAAAAATGTCAGTAGCATTTTTTCTCATGGGCATTTATCCCAGTGTGTGGGCTTAGTACCAGAATTATAGCCTGCACGTGAACTGCATGCTGGGAAGTGGTTTTAAACCAGAATGTGCATTATTTCTGTCATAATTATAGTGCCATTGCACTTGTGGGCATATCAACCCCATCAATTGGTCATTAAATATGTAGAATCCACAACTGATCAGAACACTGATAACTGCTTTCCCCCAGGACTATACATATCCCCATCCTGAACAAAGAAAGTTGGGCAGCACTGAGGAATTTGGTCAGTCAGTTTCAGCTTTTTCTCTATGTGCCAAGACATAAAGGTGGTGCCTTCAGCAATAGGGTCTTACTATCTACTTCTGGTGTGTAACCAAGAAAAACAGTACTACCCTATTTTGTTGTCCTACTGAATGAAGATACATAAGGGGTATCTCACACTGGGAACATGCTTTTCTGTGACAAACCATGATTTATGGAATCAGTATAAGAACACCTGTTTCCCTAGATATCCACCATGCTACATTTGCCTGTTAACTTCACAGACATAGGATGGAGTGTGAATCTCCTGTCAATATGAATGGTTTTTATGAAGTCTAGACATTTGTGAAACATGATGGAAATGAATACCTCTGGTAGAGAATGATTTTGTCTGGATGCTTCAAAGCAGGCAAAGGTGGCTAGTATTGCCTTAGTCACTTCAGACTGAGAATAGTGAGTTCTCTGGTGTAGGAGGTCCTTCTGTATTTCTGTTGCTTTCATTTGTTAAATAAAGAGACTGCCTTGGCCTTTTGATAGGACAGCCCTTAGGTGGGTGGAATAGACAGAACAGAATGCTGGGGAGAAGGAAACTGTGTTCTGTCTCCTGGCCAAGATGGACGCTGCTTAGACTCATACCAGTAAGCCACAGTCAAGTGGCGATACACATTAATGGAAATGGGTTAATCAAGATGTGAGAGTTAGCCAATAAGAGGATAGAACTAATGGGCCAGGCAGTAATGAAATGAATACAGTTTCTGTGTAATGATTTTGGGTATAAGCTAGCTGGGATCAAAAGCAGGCCAGTGGCCAGGCTCTGGGCAGCAGGACATAGCCCATTCCTCCTCATGCAACAGTTCTCACTCATTTCAAAAAGTCAGCACTCACTGAGGCAAGGAACTCCACCTTGGGTAACAAATTCCACAGGAGTGGAAATGAATGAAACACTAGAACAGAGAGAGCCTGAGGAAACAAGCTCCACAGGGAGCAGAAACCAGGAACAAATCCAGTCCTGGGAGCCAACCCAGTCCCAGAACACTGGCGGATCAGAACTGAGCCAATGACCAGATCCAGAGTCAGCGATCTCCACCAGAACTGGTCCAACTACAAGCCAGGGACTTCTGCAGGAGGAGATGCAGATGAGGACTTACAGAAACAGATCAAAGCCAGCAGCCTAGGCCAAAGTAAGCCGGAGACAGCAAACTCCAAGGGAGCAGACCAAAGCACAGGAGCTATCTCCAGGAACAGGAGAAACCAACAGGGTAACTAGAACTGTGACACTTGACTGTACCATAAGGAACAACCATCTGATTTGGATTCATTGGCACCTGGAAGATTGTTCAACAGAATCTCACAGCCCCAACCACACCTATTAGAGGAAAAGATGAATAGAAAAGGTAAGATCACAATCTACACCACAAAGAGCAACACAATACCAGTAAAACCTAAAGACCCTACAAAAGCAAGACCTAAACAACCAAATATGGATCAACCAGAAGAAAATGATCTAAAAAATAACCTCAAGAGAATGTTTGAAATTCTTAAAGATGAAATGAGAAATTCCCTTAAAAAATGGAGGAAAAAAAAACGAAAATTAGAAGATATCAGCAAATCACTTAAAGAAAACCAAGAAAAAGAAATCAAACACATAAAAACTATTCAGGACTTGAAAACTGAGATAGAAACAATAAAGAAAACACATGCTGATGGAATTATAGAAACAGAAATCACGAGAAAAAGATCAGGAGCCATAAATGCAAGCATGAACAGCAGAATACAAGAAATAGAAGAGAGACTCTCAAGCATTGAAGATACAATAGAGGAAATAGGCTCATCAGTTAAAGAAAACATTAAATCTAACAAAAACTTAGCCCAAAACATCCATGAAATATGGGATACCATAAAAAGGTCATATCTTAGAATAATAAGTATAGAAGAAGGAGAAGTTCAACTCAAAGGCACAGAAAATTTATTTAACAAAATCATAGAAGAAAACTTTTGCTACCTAAAGAAAGATATGCCTATAAAGATACAAGAAGCTTACAGAACACCAAATAGACCGGATCAAAGAAAAAGTCTTCTCGCCACATAATAATCAAAACACTAAACAAACAGAGTAAAGAAAGAATATTAAGAGATGCAAAGGAAAAAGGCCAAGTAAAATATAAAGGCAGACCTATCAGAATTACACCCAACTTCTCCTTGGAGACAATAAAAGCCAGAAGGTCATGGTCAAGCATTATGCAGACATTAAGAGACCACAGATGCCAGCCCAGACTACTGTACCCAGCAAAACTGTCGATCACCATAGAAGGACAAAACAAGATATTCCATGACAAATATAGATTTCACCAATTCCTAGTGACAAACACAGCCCTACACAAAATACTAGAAGGAAAACTCCAACCCAAGGAAGATGGCTACACCAACAAAAACACAGACAATTAATGATCTCATTACAAAAAAACCCTGAAGAAGAAAAAATGCACAAATTAACATCACCAACGATGAAAACTAAATTAACAGGAGATAGCAACCACTGGTCATTAATATCCCTTAATGTAAATGGACTCAACTCACCTATAAAAAGGCACAGGCTGACAGATTGTATATGATAACAGAATCCATCCTTCTTCTGCATACAAGAAACACACCTCAACCTCAAAGACAGACATCATATCAGAATAAAGGGTTGGGAAAAAATATACCAATCAAATGGACCTAAGAAACAAGCAGGTGTAGCTATCCTAATATCTAACAAAATAGACTTCAAGCTAAAATCAGTCAAAAGAGACAAAAATTAGTCACAGGAAAAATCCATCAAGAGGAAATTTCAATACTGAACATCTATGCCCCAAATACAAGGACACCCTCATATGCCAAAGAAACACTTCGAAAGCTTAAGTCATATATTAAACCCCACACACTAATAGTGGGAGACTTCAACACTCCCCTCTCACCACTGGACAGGCCAATCAGACAAAATATGAACAGAGAAATAAGAGAACTAAAAGATGTTATGACTAAAATGGACTTAACAAACATCTATAGAATATTCCATCCAAACAGAAAAGAATATATCTTCTTCTCAGCACCTCATGGAACCTTCTCAAAAATTGACCACATACTCGGTAACAAACCTCAACAAATACAAAGAATTTGGTTGGTATAACCCAATGTACCTTATCAGATCACCATGCTTCAAAACTAGAAGTCAACAGCAATACTAATTCCAGAAAACCCACAAACACATAGAAATTAAACAATGCTCACCTGAATCATCAATGGGTCAAGGAAGAAATAAAGGGGGAAATTAAAGACTTCCTGAAATTCAATGAAAATGACCACACAACATACCCAAATTTATGGGACATAACGTAAGCAGTGTTAAGAGGCAAGTTCATATCATTAAATGCCTACATAAAGAAGCTGGAAAAATCCCACACTAGTGAATTAACAGAACATTTGAAAACTTTAGAACAAAAAGAAGCAAACTCACCTAAGAGAATTAGATGGCAAGAAATAATCATATTGAGAGCTGAAATCAACAAAATAGAAACAAAGAAAACAATACAAAGAATCAATGAGACAAAGAGTTGGTTCTCAGAGAAAATCAACAAAATAGACAAACCTTTATCCAAATGAACCAAAAGGCAGAGAGAGACTATCCAAATTAACAAAATCAGAAATGAAAAGGGGGACATAACAACAGACACGGAGGAAATACAGAGGCTCATCAGGTCATATTTTGAAATCCTGTACTCCACAAAAGTGGAAAACTTAAAGGAAATGGACAACTTTCTGGATAAATATCACTTACCAAAATTAAATCAAGACCAGATAAGCAAATTAAACAGAACTATAACTGATAAAGAAATAGAAACAGTCATCTCCCAACCAAAAAAAGCCCAGGACCAGATGGTTTCAGCTCAGAATTCTACAAGACTTTCAAAGAAGAACTAATGCCAATACTCCTCAAATTATTCCATACAATTGAAACAGGGTTGTCCAAACTCTTTTTATGGGTCTACAATTACCCTGATACCCAAACAAGAGAAAGATATTACTAAGAGAGAGAATTACAGACCAATCTCACTCATGAACATTGATGCAAAAATGCTAATTAAAATACTAGCAAATCGAATCCAGGAACACATCAGAACCATCATCCACCATGACCAAGTCGGCTTCATCCAACAGATGGAGGGATGGTTCAACATATGAAAATTGGACAACGTAATCCACCATATAAACAAGCTGAAAAACAAAAACCCATGATCATCTCAATAGATGCTGAAAAAGCATTTGACATACTATAGCATCCTTTCATGATAAAGATCTTGGAGAGAGCAGGGATACAAGGGACATACCTAAACATAGTTAAGGTACTATACAGCAAGCCAACAGCCAACATCAAACCAAATGGAGTGAAACTCCCAGCGATTCCACCGAAATGAGGAACAAGACAAGGTTGTCCACTCTCTCCATATCTATTCAATATAGTTTTGAGGTCCTAGATAGAGCAATAAGACATCAAAGGGAGATCAAGGGGATACAAATTGGAAAAGAAGAAGTCAAACTCTCACTGTCTGCTGATATGATAGTTTACATAAGTGATCCCAAAAATTCTACCAAGAAACTTCTACAGCTCATAAACACTTTCAGCAATGTAGCAGGATACAAGATTAACGCAAAAAAATCAGTAGCCCTCCTGTGCACAGGTGATAAAAGGGCTGGGGAAGAAATCAGAGAATCAACACCCTTCACAATAGCCACAAATAGCATAAAATACCTTGGAGTAACTCTAAACAAACAAGTGGAAGACTTGTATCACAAGAACTTTAAATCTTTTAAGAAAGAAATTGAAGAAGACACCAGAAAGTGGAAAGATTGCCCAAGTTCTTGGGTAGGCAGAATTAACATAGTAAAAATGGCAATCTTACCAAAAGCAATCTACAGATTCAATGCAATGCCCATCAAAATCCCAACAAAATTCTTCAAAGACCTCGAAAAAATGGTACTCAACTTCATATGGAAAAGCAAAAAAAAAAAAAAAAAAAAAAAAAAAAAAAAAAAAAAAAAACCAGGATAGCCAAAACAATCCTGTACAATAAAAGAACTTCTGGAGGCATCACAATCCCTGACTTCAAACTCTACTACAGAACTACAGTACTAAAAACAGCCTCGAATTGGCATAAGAACAGACAGGAGGACGAATGGAACTGAACAGAAGTCCCGGATATCAATCCACACATCTTTGAATACCTGATTTTTGACAAAGAAGAAAAAATAGCAAATGGAAAAAGAAAGCATATTTAACAAGTGGTGCTGGCATAATTGGATATCAACATGTAGAAGAATGAAAATAGACCCATATCTATCACCATGAATAATACTCAAGTCCAAATGGATCAAAGACCTCAACATAAAGCCATCCACACTAAGCCTTATAGAGGGGAAAGTGGGAAGTACGCTTGAACGCATTGGCACAGGGAACCACTTCATAAATATAACCCCAGCAGCACAGACACTGAAAGAAATAATTAATAAATAGGACCTCCTGAAACTGAAAAGCTTCAGTAAAGCAAAGGACATGGTCAACAAGACAAAACGACAGCCTACAGAATGGGAAAAGATCTTCACTAACTCCACATCACACAGATGTCTGATCTCCAGAATATACAAAGAACTCAAGAAACTAGACACCAAAAGAACACATAATCCAATAAAAAAATGGAGTACAGACCTAAACAGAGAACTCTCAACAGAGGAATCTGAAATGGCTGAAAGACACTTAGGAAAATGTTCAACATCCTTAGTCATCAGAGAAATGCAAATCAAAACAACTCTGAGATTCCATCTTACACCTGTAAGAATGGCCAAAATCAAAAATACTGATGACAACTTATGCTGGAGAGGTTGTCGGGAAAAGGGAACACTTCTGCATTGCTGGTGGGAATGCAAGCTGGTACAACCCCTTTGGATGTCAGTGTGGCAATTTCTCAGAAAATCAGGGGCAATTTCTCAGAAAATTAGGAAAAGCCTTCCTCAAGACCCAGCAATACTACTTTTGGGTATATATCCAAAGGATGCTCAATCGTGCCACAAGGACATGTGCGCCACTGTGTTCATACCAGCTTTGTTTGTCATAGCTAGAACCTGGAAATAACCTAAATGCCTCTTGATCAAAGAATGGATAAGTAAAATGAGGTACATTTACACAATGGAGTACTACACAGCAGAAAAAAATAATGACATATTGAATTTTGCAGGAAAATGGATGGAGCTAGAAAACATTATTTTGAGTGAGGTAACCCAAACACAGAAAGACAATTATCACATGTACTCACTCATAGGTGGTTTTTAAACATAAGGCAAAGAAAGCCAGCCTACAAACCACAATCCCAGAGACCTTAGACAACAATGTGGACACTAAGAGAGATTTA
Organism: Ondatra zibethicus; assembly: GCA_004026605.1. NCBI lineage: Eukaryota > Metazoa > Chordata > Mammalia > Rodentia > Cricetidae > Ondatra > Ondatra zibethicus. The sequence goes on along the minus strand of PVIU01001913.1, from coordinate 90,073 downwards.
CATAGATATAATCTACATCGGAAGAAGAAAGTAGAAAAAGACAAGAGCTCCTGAGTAAATTGGGAGCATGGGGACCTTGGAGGAGGATTGAAGGGGTAAGGGAGTGTCAGGGAGAGAGCAGAGAAAAATTTATTGTAGAGCTCAATAAATATCAATAAAGGTGTATAAAACATTAAAAAAGTCAGCATTCAGCAATTGGATCATACATGAAAACCATACTAATGACCAATCCATCCCTAGAGTGCACAGTTTTTTTATCACTGGCCCTGTGGATGTTTCTGGCTGGATGAATACAGGAAGTTGATCTGTAGGTGTCTTCTTTGTACATGCTGCCGTTCCATCTCAACCCTGCTCCAGAAACCCTTTCTTTAAACTTTTCTGTTTCTAGCCTTCCCTATTGTGCTCTGACCAGCTCCCTGCCGTACTAGCCTAAGTGAAGACAGAGTTTATATCTTTCCACATCAGAGCTGGCCCTGGAGGCACAGATACCCCACATCAAAGACCCTACTCACCACAACCCCCAAGATGCTGCTGCCCAGTGCAGAGTTTTAAGAGAGGTTGTTCTATTGTTACAGGACTGGCCTGAGTGTCCCAGGACATCACTTTTACATGCTCCCAGATAGACAGACCAGGAGGAGAGAAAGCATTCTGATTTCCAGTGCTCCTAAGAGCATCACTCATCTAAAGAGTTTATACAGGGCTCAGTGTTGAAAATAGTTGAGCTCCATCATGAGGTTCAGAGTTTGGATCTCAGGACCCACATGGCGGCTCACAATACACTGTGCTGTAATTCTAGGGGATTTAACTGCCTCTGAGGACATTGGCTATCACGAGGAACACACATACCTACATGAAGCCTAAACACTCACACACAAAAAAAAAATCAAGAAAAATAAAAACACATGCCTGTGTGTTTTCCTAGATTTGTTGAGACTTGAGCCTGGTCCCTTAGTCTCCATATTCCAGCGCTGGGGGACTTGCATCGCAAATTCTGGGAGTAGAACTGTAGAGTTTGGAGTTTTAGTGCAAGCCCAAGGCAACTGAGACCACAGTCAGCAAGAGAGAGAGAATATGGAACTTTTTAGTCACATGCATATGAACTTTCTCATCATTCATCAGTTCTCACTAATTTGCACCAGACTAACCACAATGACACTCATTTTGTTAGCATTGCATGAGGCTTTTAGATGGAACCTGGGGCTGCAAGCAGAGGGGCCTATGAAGGAAATGGGAGATAGGAAGTGACTGACACACTTGCTATTGGTTATTGTCCAGAAGCACAATCCTCCTAGGCCTAGCATGGTGATCTTATTAGGGCAAAGATGAAATTTGTTCATGCACCTTGCATTATGTAATGCACCTTGCATTATGTAAATTCCGAATTTAAACACTATCTGAATGCTCTAAGCTCATGGGATGAGGAAATTCAGCAATTATGAAGAAAAAAAAATGTCCTGGACTTGGTTAAGTTTTAGGGTTTGAATTTGGCTAGTATCTTCTCTGTTTTCACTGAGACACAAGGCAATTAGGCAAATCATTCCTCAGACAAACAGAAAAGGCTTTCTGGATACACTGGCTTACCCCTGAGGTCCCTGTATTGGAGAAGGTAGGCAGTAATGACTCATGGTTTTAAGCCTGTTTGAATCCATAGAGAGACCTTGTCTCAAACACAGCCATTCTAAAGAAGAGGAGTGAAACATCCTGAGATCTTGTTGCTTCTTTATCAACAAGTGCAAAGAACTGTTCCACTGCTGTTCTTAAAACCTGTGACCATGGAAACTTTTCTGCTTCCTACTGCTCCTGACATTTTCTTGTTAGCATAGGAAGTGACATTAGTAGCCTTTGAGAGGTGGAGTGTGCTAGCATTTCTTAATAGACACTTACTCATGCTTTTCTTGAGGCAGGATTTCTATTAAGGCAGGCTAACCACTGATTTTTGGCAATTCTGACTCAGCTTCACTGAGTGGCAGTGGTATCAATAATCTGTTTAGGTCAGACCTGGAGAATTAGGGGGTTTACATTTTGGAGTAACTAGGAGCCGAAAACTTCAGTGTGGTTACCAAAAACCAAAAGATACTGGATAGGTGGAGGAAAGTTTAGATGGCAGTGAAGGACTCGTTATGGCTTACAACCAGGGTCAGTGTTCACTTCTGCTTCAATGGTTACAGGGACATGGAGGCAACAGAGGAGTGAAATCCTTCACAGACTAGCTGGACCTATCTGAGGGGACAGAGGTCCTCAGTTGACTGGGGAAAGCAATATACCTGTCACTAATTAGTGAGTGCCTGGTCCCCACTTTCCCTGAGGAAACTTTATATATTTGCCTCAATCTGTAACATGGATTTCTAAGAAGCTGGAACAAACTGTAACAGTGGCCACCACATGGGCTGTCCTTTTTGCATTCCAGGGCCCCCAGCCTTCTCATCCAAGATTTCTGAGAGCTAGAACATGATTGGACAGGTATTGTGATTGGATGCAAGACAAGGAAGAACACATAGATCCCACAGATGTCATAAAGTGACAAATAAGCCTGGTTTTCTAGTAGACAAAGGGAAGTTTCTCAGGGAAAAGAGTACATGGTACAGGAATTGCTTGTATGCATTACAAAAAGCCTGTTTAAATGCTTGTGTATATATACATGTAGGTTTCTATTTTGCGTGTGATATGTGAGTATATATCTTTATGAATGTGAGCAGATACTTGTGTGAGCATTTATACAAGTTTGCTTAGGTGTGTGAGCCTCTGTGTTCACTTTCAGGTGTGTTTTAATATGTGTATGGATATGTATATATATGGGCATGGAAATGCGTGTGTGTATGTATGTAGTAAGAGACTCAGGCCTGTTTTTGGTCCCTGTGGTTGTTTGGCTCTTGTTGCCTGGTGCCTGGCTAGCTTATATCCGAAATAATTATATAGAAACTGTATTTATTGAAATACTGTCTGGCCCATTATCTCTAGTCTCTTATTGGCTACCTCTCACATATTATTTTAACCCATCTCCATTAATGTGTATTGTCCCTTGAGTTGTGGTTTACCGGCATAAGTTTAACCAGTGTCCATCTTGGGCCAAAAAAGCATGGCGTCTTCCACATTGCCTTCTCTCTCCCAGCCTTCCGTTTTGTATACTCCGCCCACCTAAGGACTGTCCTATCAAAAGACCAAGACAGTCTCTTTATTTAACCAATAAAATCAATACACAAATGAAAGACCTTCCTACACCATATGTATCTGTGTGTGCACACACGCAGATGTGCATGATTACCCTACTCTTCCAGCAGGGTGAAGAGAACCTTTGAGATGTTCCTAAGCAGGCTGTGGGAAGAGCCATGTTTCCAGGTTAAGGAAAGACAAGGACAGAGATGGAAGTTGAAGGCACTGCACAGGAGAGGGAATGAGTAGACAGCTTGACAGTTAGCTTCAGAGACTGGAGACTCAACTGTGGGGCTGTATAGAAAAAGCAGCTGGTCCAATCTCTTTCCTTCCAATCAGCAGGAATGCTGACCACCCCTAGGCATTCAATATGTCCACAGTTCAAAGCAGCAAAACAACCTTAAAGCAACTTCTTTTACAAAAATGCTGGGCTCTGAGTACTGTTTCAGTGGCACTGGACAGGCAGCTGAGGACATGGATTAAATGTCTAGCTGAGCATTATGGTTACATGTCCTCTACTAGTTAACTGACATCTTTGTGTCAAAAGTCTTAATTTTATACTTATATCCTGTATTGTCAGAAAAATAATATTAACACTGATAAAAGAAACTGAGCAGGACAGTCATGCATGGCTATAAACATAGTACTAAAGGATTGGAATTGGGAACAGTCCCCCTTAGTTTCAGGCCAGTCCTGGCCAGGTGTACATAGTAAGACCTTGTTTCAAAAAGAAAATTAAAGCAAATAATGACTCCTTGACAAAAGTATTAAGTGTTAAATTTATTTCATGTGTAAAACTGAAATGATTTGAAGAATATTGGAAAGGGCAGGACTCCTATGGATGTCAACCAACCATGTTATACCAAGTTGCAGGTCTGCTAGGAGCCCCACAAACAGACCAAACTGTTACATATGTGCAGACAGCTTAGGTCAGCCCAGGCAGGCGCTCTGGTTGTCTGTTCAGTCTCTGTGAGTCCCTATGAACCCAGGTGAGTGGATTCTGTGGAGATTTGTGATTCACTTGAATGCTTTGAGTCCAACAATCCCTCCCTCAACTCTTCTTTAAGATTCACCAACCACTGACCAATGTTTGTTTGAGGATCTCTGCATCTATTTCTGTCAGATGCTAGACAAATCCTCTCTGATGACATTTTTACTGAACTAAAATTCATGAGTATAGCAGAATACCATAAGGAAGCATTTCATTGACTTTCTCTGTTTTCTCAGTCATGCTGTGCTCTATTCTAGGTCCCTGGGCTTTCCAGCATCCAATCCTAGCCCTCCAGGCAGTGTCAGAGTTAAGATCCATCTCATATTATGGGTCTCACACTGTACCAGTCTATGCTTACTCATTTTCACAATTTCTGTGCCACCTTTCACTACCACATTTGTTGACCATACTAATTGTGGTAGAATTTTTGTGACTGTGTTGGTGTGCCAATCCCTCCAATGGATGCCTCTCCTGGTTACAATAGATGGCTAGTTCTGGATCAATATCCGCATTGCCAGGAATCTTAGGTAGAGTTGCCTTTGTAGACTTCTGGGGGTTTCCTTATAGATTTGTATCACATTCCAGACATGCCCCATGATTCCAGGTGTCTCTGTCAGAACTCCCTCCCTCCAATCTTCCCAGCATGATCCCTCCCATTTCTCTCTCCACCCAACCCCATCCTGACTTCCAAAAACACAAAAGTTATTAGGGCCAAAAAACAAGGAGACAGATTTACTTGAAATGTATGTCCTTAAATATGGACTGCATATCATTTTATGAAACAGAAATTTCTCTATATAATTCCCATGTTTCTCCCTTCAATTAAAGTTTTAGGATGTTATTAAAAAATAAGAGACTGCTAAGAAGCTGTGAGTTTTCTGGGCTGGAATGTGAGAGCTTGCACTGACAAGTGTGGCCACTAGATGGCACATGTGGGCTTGATGGATCAACAAAGGAAATTAAAGCTTCAAACAGTCTTATGCATTAGTACTGCCATTTGAAAACACTACTCTGAAAAATCCAGTCTGGGAATCACAGGAAACTAACCAAATATAAAATAAAAATGAATTTCATATGGGAGACTAATAACTGTTTCCAAATTACTGAAAGCAATAAGAATATCACAAGTCAGAAAAAGGAGTTGATTAACAATGAAATTTTTATTCATCCAAATGTCTGCCCAAAAGGAGCTGCTTAGAGAGAATGGCTTACAGGAGAATATACATGGGTACTTCAAATGCATGCCACATTTAAGATTAGTAATTCTGATACATTTTTGAGATAGGATCTCACTCGTAACATATGCTGTTCTGAGACTCAATGTTAAACTCATACTCCATCCCTTTATGATCTTCCTACATCATTCTTCTGAGTAGTAAATAAGGATTAGAGTCATAATCCATCATGCCTGACTTGTAATAATTTCTGATTCAGTCACTGAATTCAGGCAATCAAAAGACAAATAGGAAACATTTTAGCAAGAAATATATGAAGGAAATCAAAATAAATGGGAACTAAAATTAAGACCAACAATCAAAACAAAGGGTGTGATATAGATGTCACATCTAGGACTGAACATACTGTAGACTCTCATTATTTGAATCTTGACTGGTAGTACGTGAATGTGTCAATCACCATTTAGTGCTCAAAATAGCATCTCAATTAAGGTTTGAGAGATGAACTACTCAATGGCTGGAATGATAAATCATAAAATCTTTGTTTTTAAACAATGTCTGCTTTGCAGAATATTAGTCTGCTATTTAGGTAAAGATTTTATATGCTAGAACTTGTTAGGGAGAGGCAAGAAGGGCACTTGAAGTTCAATGACAGGCTTTCATAGTGAGTTCCAGATAATCAAAGCTGTATAAAAGGACAGTCACAAACAAGCAAATATAGAAAAAAGAAAATAATAATGCAAAGAAGACATTTCCTTCATTTTTCAAACAGATTTTGACAGTATATCCCAGGCCCTCCTGGAACTTGCTATGCATCCAAACATAGCATCAAAATAGCAAAGATCATTTTGCTTCAGCCTCCACGATGTTGGGATTGCCTGCATGAGCAATCAAACTTTAGTAGGAAGTATATTTGTTAGCTTACATTTCAAAAGAATATGGTGAAAAAATGGGATGACGAGAGTAATCCTGGGGCAGATTTGCCTCATGGCACAACCAGGAGCCTGGGGAAGGGAGTGCTAGTCCTCTGCTTTATTTCTCCTTTGTGTCCTTTTTATTCCATCTAAGACTGAAGCCTAAGGGGCAGTGGGTCACATATTCATTTTGAATCGCCCATCATTATTAAGCTTCTCTGGCTTTATTTACCCTCAAAGACATGCCTACAAATTTAACTCCTACATAACATTAACTCAAGATAGCAAGAAATATTATCCATCATGTGACCCGAGCTAAGACTAATAGCAAGTATGAAGAAATTGCCTGAACCAGCCTTCTTGACTAATCAGATTAGTGACTACCCTAATTGTCATCATAGAACCTATCTATATTCAGTAACTGATGGAAGTAGGCAGAGAGATCCACAGCCAATCACAGGGTAAGCTCCTGGAGATCAGCTGAAGAAGGGGCGGAGGGATCATATCATCATGATCAAGGTCATGACTGGGAAAACTGCAGAGAGAGCTGCCCAAAGCTGGAGGGAGCTCACAGACTCTGGACAGTCAGGTGGAGAACCTGCATGGGCCCAAATTAGTTCTTCTGTATGTTTGTGACATTAATGTGGCTTGATCTAATTGTGTGGCAAGTGGCTGTGGTTCCAGGCCTTATTCTAAGTACATGAACTGTCCTTTTTGAACCCAGTTCCCATGGGGGGATCACATGCTCAACCTTAATATAGTGGGAAGGGGCTTAGTTCAGCCTCAACCTGGTATTCTAGACTTGGTTGAATTCACAAAGGAAGACTTATATGTATGAGGAGTAGGTGGATTATGGGATAGGTGTGATTTTGGGGGAGGGGAAGGAAAAGAGGAGAGAGGGACAACAGAGGTTTATATGTAAAATAAATAAAATAAGTTTATTCATCTCAGACATCTAGGCTAATTCCATAGCTTGACAATGGTGAACAGGACCACATTAAAATAAGTGTGCTGTTATCATAGTCCTACACTGACGTGGATTCCTTCAGGTTGATTCTCAGGGTTGGCCTGCCTGGATCACATGGCAACTAACCTTTCATTTTGTGGTACCACAAATGGATAGTTTACATCCTGAGGAGTTCATGTTGAAAGCAACAAGTAATATTGAATTATCAGTGTTTTTGTAGAAGCATCACATTTTTAGCAATCAATAAACTGTTCCATTTCTTCCTTGATAGTGTTGGTGCCCACAGTAGAATGTTAGCCATTTCATGTTTTGTTATAAGCTTTCAGCTACATTAAGCTCTGATACTTGTTTCTCTCTCTAGGTGGGAAAATGGAAGTGTGCAGAAGAATTTTTATGGGATATTTAGGCAGGAGTTGTTTTCTGAGGTTTTCCTACCTGGTCATCTCTTTTGTTTCTTTGCTTCTCATGTAAATTTTCAACCATTCTTGTATTTTAATCTTTAATTTATTTCCATAATGTTGGGGTCCATTGCTCTTTGGGGAAATAAAAAAATAAGTACATTTATACAAAAGAATTATGTTTTTCATAAAAGAACAGTATCAGCAGTATCAGTTGGCAGATCCATATCATGAATGGGATTTAAACTCAAACAGAAAGCGACTGTTACTGACATAATACAGGCACTACTACTAAACCATAGAATCTTGAAGGCAGGTCACAATTTTGGTTAAAAGATTTGAAGGAGAAAGATATTGATGATAACCCTACTCTTTCAGTAGGGTGAAGAGAACCTTCAAGATGTTCCTAAGCAGGCTGTGGGAAGAACCATGTTGCCAGGTTATGGACAGACAAGTACAAAGGTGGAGGCTGAAGGCACTGCACAGGAGAGGGAATGAGTAGACACCTTGACAAATAGCTCCAAACACTGGAGACTGAACTGTGGGGCTGTATAGAAAAAGCAACTGGTCCAATCTCTTTACTTCCAATCAGCAGGGATGCTGAGACCACCCCAGATATTCAACATGTCCACAGTTCAAATCAGCACAATAGCCTTAAAGCAACTTCCTTTAAAATAATGCTGGGCTCTGAGTACTGTTTTAATGATACTGGACAGGCAGCTGGGTACAGGGATTAACTGTCTAGTTGAACACTATGGTTTCATATCCTCCTCTAGTTAACTGACAACCTTTTGTCAAAAGTCTTAATTTTATACCTATATCCTGTATTGTCAGAAAGGGAATATTAATAATATTAATAGATACTGAGTCAGGACAGTCATGCATGACTGTAATCCTAGTGCTAAAGGGGTGAAATTGGGAACAGTCCTCCTTAGTTTCAGGGTGCCCCCTAGCCAGCAATACATAGTAAGACCTTGTTTCAGAAAGAAAATAAATGCAAATAATGACTGCTTGACAAATGTATTAAGTGTTCAATTTATTTCATGTGTAAAACTGAAATGATTTGAACAATATTGAAAATGGCAGGATTCCCATGGATGTAAACCAACCATGTTACACCAAATTGCAGGTCTGCTAGGAGCCCACAAACAGACAGGCTCTCTGGTTGTTTGTTCAGTCTCTGTGAGTTCCTGTGAACCCAGTTGAGTGGATTCTGTGGAGTTTTGTGATTCACTTGAATGCTTTGAGTCCAACAATCCCTCCCTCATCTCTTCTTTAAGATTCACCAACCAGTGACTAATGTTTGTTTGAGGATCTCTGCATCTCTTTTTATCAGATGCTAGACAAATCCTCTCTGATGACATTTTTACTGAACTAAAATTCATGAGTATAGCAGAATACCATAAGGAAGCATTTCATTGACTTTCTCTGTTTTCTCAGTCATGCTGTGCTCTATTCTAGGCCCTGGGCTTTCCAGCATCCAATCCTAGCCCTCCAGGCAGTGTCAGGGTTAAGATCCATCTCATATTATGGGTCTCACACTGTACCAGTCTATGCTTACTCATTTTCACAATTTCTGTGCCACCTTTCACTACCACATTTGTTGGCCTTACTAATTGTAGGTGGAAATTATCATGACTGTGTTGGTGTGCCAATCACTCCAAGGGATGCCTCTCCTGGTTACAATAGATGGCTAGTTCTGGACCAATATCGGCATTGCTAGGAGTCTTAGGTAGAGTTGCCCTGGTAGACTTCCGGGGTTTTCCTTTCAATAGGTTTGTATCTCATTCCAGACATGCCTCATGATTCCAGGTGTCTCTGCCAGAACTCACTCCCTCCAATCTTACCAACTTGATCCCTCCTATGTCCCTCTTCACCACAACCCCCCATCCTTACCTCCAAAACCATAAGTTATTAGGGCCAAAAAACAAGACCCATTACTTGAAATGTGGGTCCTTAAATATGGACTGCATATCATTTAATGAAACAGAAATTTCTCTATATAATTCCCATGTTTCTTCCTTCAATTAAAGTTTTAGGATGTTATTAAAAAATAAGAGAATGCTAAGAAGCTGTGAGTTTTCTGGGCTGGAATGTGAGAGCTTGCACTGACAAGTGTGGCCACTAGATGGCACATGTGGGCTTGATGGATCAACAAAGGAAATTAAAGCTTCAAACAGTCTTATGCATTAGTACTGCCATTTGAAAACACTACTCTGAAAAATCCAGTCTGGGGATCACAGGAAATTAACCAAATATAAAATAAAAATGAATTTCATATGGGAGACTAATAACTGTTTCCAAATTACTGAAAGCAATAAGAATATCACAAGTCAGAAAAAGGAGTTGATTAACAATGAAATTTTTACTCATCCAAATGTCTGCCCAAAAGGAGCTGTTTAGAGAGAATGGCTTACAGGAGAATATACATGGGTACTTCAAATGCATGCCACATTTAAGATTAGTAATTCTGATACATTTTTGAGATAGGATCTCACTCCTAACATATGCTGTTCTGAGACTCAATGTTAAACTCATACTCCAACCCATTATGCTCTTCCAACAACATACTTCTGAAGAGTAAATGAGGATTAGAGTCATAATCCACCATGCCTGACTTGTAATAATTTCTGATTCAGTCACTTACTTCAAGCAATCAAAAGACAAATAGGAAACATTATAGCAAGAAATATATGAAGGAAATAAAAATAAATGAGAACTAAAATTAATACCAACAACCAAAATTCAAAATAAGGGGTGTGATATAGATGTCTCATCTAGGACTGAACACACTGTCGTCTCTCATTACCTGAATCTTGACCAGTAGTGGGAGTATGTGTCAGTCACCACTTAGTGCACAGAACAGCTTCTCAGTTAAGGTTTAAGAGATGAAATAATCAGTGCCTGGAATGATAAGTCATTAAAAAACATGGTTGTTTTAAAACCATGTCTGTTTAGCAGAATATTAGTCAGCTCTAAAAGTAAAGATCTTATATGCTATCATTAGGCAGGGAGAGGAAGAAGGCCCCTTGGAGTTCAATGACAGTCGGGTGTACTTAGTGAGTTCCAGATAAACAAAGTTATATAAAAGAACAGTCACATTCAAGCAAACCAAGAAAACATAACAGTAATGAAAAGAAGACGTTTACTTCATTTTTTCAAACAGATTTTCACAGTGTAGCCCAGGCTCTCCTGGGACTTGCCTTGTATTCCAGATGGATCCAAGTGGGGGAGATTATTTTGACTCAGCCTCCGGAATGTTGGGGTTATCTGCATGAGCTATCAAACTTTACTAAGAATTATTTTTCTTAGCTTACACTGCAGAAGAATATGGTGATACATGTCGTGATGGACATGCTGCAGGGGCAGACTTACCTCATGGCACCAACTGAGAAGCTAGAAAAGGAGTGCTAATCCTCTACTTTATTTCTCCTGTTTGACCTTTTATTCTATCTAAGACTGAAGCCTAGGGGGCACGGCACACATATTCAGTGTGGCTCTTCCATCATTATTAAGTTTCTCTGGAATTCCCTCAAAGATATGTTTAAAAGTTTAACCCCTAAACAACTCTAAACGAAGACAACAATAAAAATTATCTGTCATATGACCACAGCTAAGTCTCCTAGAAATAGTGGAGAGGGTACCTGAACTGGCCTTACTGTCTAAGCAGATTAGTGACTACCCTAATTGTCATCATAGAACCTACATCCAGTAACTGATGGAAGCAGATGCAGTGATCCACAGCCAATCACAGGGCTGAGATCCCTGGAGATCAGTTGAAGAGAGGGAGGAGGGATCATATTAGCTATGTGGAGATCAAGATCATGATCAGAAAAACCACAGGGACAGCTGGTCCAAGCTAGTGGGAGCTCACAGACTCTGTACTATTTTTGGGGAACCTGCATGGGATGAAAATAGGCTCTCTGAATGTGGGTGACAGTTATGTGGCTTGATCTGTTTGTGGGGCCCCTGTCAGGGGTTCCAGACCTTAATCTGTACATAGGAACTGACTGTTTTGAACCTACTCCCTGTTGTTGAATACCTTTCTCAACCTTTAAACAGTAGGAAGGGGTTTGGTTCAGCTTAAACTTGGTATGCCAGTTTTGTTGATTCCCCAAGGGAGGTCTTCCTCCCTCTGAGGAGTGGATGGGGCGAGGGATGGGTGGTAGCTGGGCAGAAGCTGCAGAATGGGAGGAATGAGAAGTGCAGATAGTAAGTAAAATTTTAAAAGTAATTAAATTAAAAATGTTATCCATCCCAGACATCAAGGCAAATTCTGTAACTTGGCTATGGTGAATAGGGCCACATTAAAATGAGTGTGCTGGTATCTTACTGTTACCCTCATTTGGATTCATTCAAGTTGAATCTCAGGGTTGGTCTGATTGGATCACATGACAATTAAACTTTCCATTTGATAACAACAAATTTTTATTTCATATCAGGATGAGTTCATTTGTGAAAGCAGCAAGAAATGCTGAATTATCAGGGTATTTGTAGAAACATCAAAATTTTTTAACAATCAACAAACTGTTCTTTTTCTTCCTTGATAGTGTTCCTGCCCATGGCAACATTTTAGCCATTTCATGTTTTGTTATAGGCTTTCAGTTACATGAAGCTCTAGTACCTGTTTTTTTCTCTGGTTGAGCAGATGGAAGTGTGGAGAAGAATTTTCATGGGATATTTAGGCAGGAGTTGTTTTCTGAGGTTTTGTTGACCATCTCTTTTCTTTCCTTTCGTTATCATCTACATTCTTAACAAAGGTTTATCCTGACACAACATAATGGGCCAGGCTTTATTGACTCCTCATGGTAGGCCTTAATATTTAGGATAAATGGATGGGAATGGGCTGTGGCGCAGCAAGGGAAGGTGAGAGGATTGGAGAGAGTCACATCTGGTGTTGAAATGTAAAATTAAATTAAAAATATAAATACGAATATACAAAAGAAGAATGCTTTTAATTTAAAAAGCAGTATCTGGTATCAGATCCATCTCATGAATGAGTTTTAAATTCAAACAGAAAGCGACTGTTTACTGATATAATACTTGCACTACTATAGATACAGAGAAATTTTCAGCCAGGTGACTATTTTGGACAAGAGATTTGAAGGAGGAAGATATTGATGATTACCCTACTCTTCCAATACAGTGAAGAGAATATTCCAGATGCCCTTAATCAGTCTATGGGCGAATCATGTTAGCTGGTTACAGACTCACAAGAGCAAAGTTGGGGGTTGAAGGTCTGCACAAGAGAGGGAATGAGTAAACAGCTTGACAGATTGCTCCAGACACTGGAGACTGGACTGTGGGGCTGTATAGAAAAAGCACCTGGTCCCATATCTTTCCATCCAATCAGCAGGCATGGTGGGACTACCCTCACACATTCAACATGTCTACAGTTCAAAAGAACACAATAACCTTAAAACAACTTCTTTCACAATACTGCTGTGTTCCAAGTACTGTTTCAATTGTACTGAAAAGGCAGCTGGGTACAGAGATAAAAGATCAAGTTGAGCCTCATGTTTTCACATCCTCCACGAGGTAACCGAAATTTTTCTGTCACAAGTCTTTATTTTACACTTATACCCTGTATTGTCAGAAAAGGAATATTAGCAATGCTGATAGAGACTTTGCCAGGAGCGTCATGCATGGCTATTGTTCTAGCAGTAAAGGAGTGGAATTGGAAACATTCCCATTAGTCTCAGGCAGGCCCTAGCCAGGGGTCCATAATAAGACCTTATCTCAAAAAGAAAATAAAGCAAATAATGAATGCTTGGCAAGTACTGTAAGTATTAAGATTATTTTATGTGTAAACATGAAATTACTTGAACAATACTGGAAAGGTCAGGCCTCCCATCCATGTCAACCAACCATGTTATACCAGGTTGCAGGTCTGTTAGGAGTCCCACAAATAGATCAAGCTGTAATATATATGCAGAGAGCCTAGGTCAGCTCATGCAGGGTCTCTGGTTGTCTGTTCAGTCTCTGTGAGCCCCTATAAGCCCAAGTTAGTGTATTCTATGGCCCTTCAAACACTCCCGTATCCCCTCTTCAATAAGATTTCCCTAATGTTGCTAATGTTTGGTTGTGGGTTTCTGTATCTGTTTCTATAAGATATCTGATAAACCCTCACTGATGACAATTTAGCTAAGGAACAATCTACAAGTAGAGCAAAATATCATAAGGAATCATTACATTAACATTTTTCAATTCTTCCAGCCATACTTTGCTCTATTCTAGGGCTCAGATATTTCCAGCCTCCAGGTCCTGGCCCCCAGGCAGTGTCAGGGATAAGCTCCATCTCCTATTATGGGTCTCACACTGTAGCAGTCAGTGCCACAATTTCTGTGCCACCCTAAAACCAGCACGTTTGGTGTCTGGACTAATTTTATGTTGGTGTTTTTGTGACTGGGTTGGTGTTCCAATCCCCCCAATAGATGCCTCTCCTGGTTACTATAAATGGCTAGTACAGGATCCATATGCCCCATTGTCAAGAATATTAGCTAGAGTTTACTGGTAGATTTCTGAGGTTTTCCTTTTCACTAGGTTTCTATCTCATTCCAGACATGCCCCATGATTCCAGGTGTCTCTCCCAGAACTCATTCCCTTCAACCTCCCCCAATCTGATCCCTCCTGTTTCAGTCCCTACCACACCATCCTGACTTCCAAAAACACAAATAGTATTAGGACCAAAGAGCAAAGGGACAGCATTTACTTGGAATGTGTAACCTTAAATTTGGACTGCATCTAATTATAAAACAGAATTTCTTTATATATTTTCCATATTTCCTCCTTTGATCAATGCTTTAGGCATTTATAAAACTCAGAGACTGAAGGTCAGCTGTGAGTTGTCTGGTCTGGAAAGAGAGAGCTTGCAATGATACATGTAACCACTAGAGGGCAAACGTATGCTTGATGGACTAGCAAAGGAAATTAAAGCTTCAGAGCCTGATGCATTAGTACTAGCATTTCAAAACACTGCTCCAACCAATCCAGTCTGGGAATCACAGGAAACGAACTAAATATAATATCATAAAATCTTTGTTTTTAATCAATGTCTCCTTTGCAGAATATTAGTCTGCTATTTAGGTAAAGATTTTATATGCTAGAACTTGTTAGGGAGAGGCAAGAAGGGCACTTGAAGTTCAATGACAGGCTTTCATAGTGAGTTCCAGATAATCAAAGCTATATAAAAGCACAGTCACAAGCAAGCAAATATAGAAAAAAGAAAACAATAATGCAAAGAAGACATTTACTTCATTTTTCAAACAGATTTTGACAGTATATCCCAGGCCCTCCTAGAACTTGCTATGCATCCAAACATAGCATCAAAATAGCAAAGATCATTTTGCTTCAGCCTCCAGGATGTTGGGATTGCCTGCATGAGCAATCAAACTTTAGTAGGAAGCATATTTGTTATCTTACATTTCAAAACAATATGGTGAAAAATTGGGATGACGAGAGTAATCCTGGGGCAGATTTGCCTCATGGCACCAACCAGGAGCCTGATTAAGGGAGTGCTAATCCTCTGCTTTATTTCTTTTTTTGCATCCTTTTTATTCCATCTAAGTCTGAAGCCTAAGGGGCAGTGGGTCACATATTCATTTTGAATCTCCCATTATTATTAAGCTTCTCTGGTTTTATTTACCCTCAAAGACATGCCTGCAGGGAGCCGTAGGCAAACGCTGTTACAAGATGGCGATTTCACCCTCGCAGTTCAGAGGTAAACAATTCCATATTTGGCAATGCTCCAGGACTGAGTGTCCAGGCGCTTCCCGAATGTGCTTTAACCTTGGGGGTCCCTAACCAATCCTGAGGGTCCTGGTGCCAGCAGGCTTATCTGCAGCAAATTGAGGTGTGAATCGTGTCCCCTTTCCCTATATAAGCAGCCTCCATTCGGAGCTCATTCCCTTCGCTCCCTTCCCTTCGTCCCTTCGTCCCCTTCGCATTCCCGCTTTCCCCCTTCGCTTCCTCTCCTCTTCGCATTCCTGCTTTCTCCCTTCGCACCCCCTTCACTCCCTTCCCTTCCTGCACCTCCCTTTGCTTTCCCTCCCCCCCCTTCCCGCAATCCTTTCAACCAAGGGCTCTCCAATAAAGGGTGATACGAGAAGAATCCTGAGTGTGGTTGTTTTTCCCGCTGGTCGGGGAGTCAACCTGAGTTGGTGCTGAAAACCCGGGAGAAAAAACTCCTGGAAAACACCAAGCGAAGGGCTGAAAAGGATTCAGAACTTGACACCCGGAGAGGCAACGCATTGGCAAGTCCCTTCAGGTATGCTGATTCCCTTTTGTTGACTCTGCAAATTAACCCTTTTGTATCCTGTGGTGTTTTTATGGGCCTTGTCATTGTGGATCTTTTGTTGCCTTTGGCTATGCTGCCACCTACTGGGCGAGGAGCGCTATTGCTACTGTAAGCCCATGTAACCAAAAGAGGAAGTAAATCCCGTTGTAAATAAAGCGGTATTCTGTGGCTGTTTGCAAGTCCACTGTATATAAAGTGGCGTGCAGCCTGTTTCCCTGTGGATTAGTCACTGGTAGATAAGAGTGCACCATGGGAAACTCTCAGGCTGGTAATGTGGCCTATGACATCTCCAAGGCTATCCAAGCACTTCTAAAAGAAAGAGGATTAAAGGTCTTAGCAAATACAGTTCGCACGGTTGTTAAAAATATAGATCAGATAGCACCTTGGTTTGCAGTGTCTGGCGATCTTACTCTCGCCTCTTGGAATAAGTTAGGAACTGACCTAGAGAGGGCAGAGGAGGAGGGCAGAGTAGGAAAAGGCACCATGCCCTTATGGAGGCTGATTCAGAGTTGTTTAAAGGACGGACGCTGTGTAGAAAAGCTCAAAGAAAGCCGCAGGGTTTTGCAGAGACATCAGGAAAGTTTGTCAGAGTCAGAGTCAAGGGAGTCAGATTTCAAAGAGGAAGAGGGATCAAAGGACAAGAGAAAAGGAAAGGCATGCAAATATAAAGAAAAGGAGGAGGGGAAGGACTCCAACGATCCAATACAAGGACAGGGACGGGAGGGAGAAGGGAAAAAGACTCACTCCTTATACCCGGTCCTGGATGAGTTTCAGAATTTAGATCTTTCTGGGGAGGAGTTGGACTCCCAGGAAGAAGAAGATCTGGAAGAAGCAGCTGCTAGATATGAGGAAGAAAGATATGGGAGGCGAAAGCCCCCACCTTATAATTTTTCAGCGGCAAAGGGAGGTGCCTAGAGACTCCTTTGTTCTTTCCGCACCGCCCTCATACTCCAGGCGGGTGGAGGATGTCATTTTATTAAAAGGGATACATGGTTGCGCTTAGCGTCTGCTTTCCCAGTTTTTGAGAATACACAGACCTTGGATAGGCATTATGAACCGGTGCCTTATAAACAATGAAAGATTTAGTAGAAGCAGTCAGGTCATATGGTACGAAGGCGCAATGGACATTAACTTTACTGGCTAGATTAGGCAGTAACGCGCTGACACCTACTGACTGGTTTGAGATTGCACGAGCTTGCCTTAGCACGGGCCAGATTCTGGAATTCAAGTCCCTGGTCGCTGACAGGGCACAGAGCCAAGCACGGCTCAATTTTCAGATGGGACATCCTCACTGGAATGTGGATATGCTCCTAGGCCAGGGGGAATGAACGTTTAATCAACAGGCCTACCCTTGGGAAGTTTATCAGCAGATTAATGATATTTTTTACAAATCATGGAAGGCCCTCCCAAAGAAGGGAGAGGTGACAGGGAGTCTAACAAAGATTTCTCAGGGAGCTACAGAGCCGTTCTCTGATTTTGTGGCTAGGATGACTGAGGCAGCTGAAAAGACTTTTGGAGATATTGATTTGGCTATGCCTCTAGTACAGCAAATTATTTTTGAACAGAGTACAAAGGAATGTCAAAGGGCCATTGCACCCATTAAAGAGCAGGGGATTGAAGCATGGCTTAAAGCCTGTCAAGAGATAGGAGGACCTTTGACTAATGCAGGCCTGGCTGCTGCTGTTCTGTCAGCAGAAAAATGACTCAAGGGAACAAGTCTAAGGAATGCTTCAAATGTGGACAACCTGGACATATCAGAAGACATTGTCCTGTTAAGGACGACCAGATACTTACTGGTCAAGGGCAACGATTTGCTCAAAGACAACCAGGAACTTGTCCTAGATGTAAAAAAGGAAAGCATTGGGCCAATGAATGCAGGTGAGTCAAGGACATCAATGGCCAATTCATTCCACAAAATATTAATTATACAGGCCAGGATTCAAAAAACGGGATGGAGGGCCCTTGTCCCCAGGGCCCAAAAATATTTGGGGCTCACCATTCACCAGCACCTGTGCCCAACCTCAGCCAAACACTCAACCCAGAAGGGTCACTTCAGGCTCCGCGGGGCTGGACCTTCGTGCCACCTCCGGAATGGTATTAATTCAAGCTATGGGGGTACAAATCTTGGAGACAGACATGACGGGACCACTGGAAAAGGGTACAGTCGGGGTTGTCTTAGGACGTTCCTCATCCACTATGAAGGGGCTGATTGTCTTCCCTGGAGTCATAGACTCAGATTATATAGGAACGATTAAGGTCCTTTGTCATTCTCCTTATGGTGTTATTTCAATTGCTCCAGGAGACAGAATAGCACAGCTTTTAATTTTGCCTTCTCAGCATGATCATTTTCCATCACAGGACA
>PVIU01001913.1:0-71720 GCA_004026605.1 Ondatra zibethicus | reverse complement strand
GTTTATCTATGGATCTGGATCAAAGACTCCTTCTAAATTTAGAGATAGAGGGAAAAATGTTCTCTGGGTCAGTGGATACTGGAGCAGACCAAAGTATTATTCAGTCCAAGGCCTGGCCCAGTCAATGGCCATTGCAGAAGTCTGCACAGTCTTTACAAGGACTTGGCTATGCTCATACTCCAAGTATAAGTGCCAAGACTCTAACCTTGAAGGTTGAGGATCAAAAGGGAACAGTACAACCTTTTGTAGTTGATGTACCTATTAACCTATGGGGTCGAGATATTCAAAGCCAATTACAGCTTAGATTGACAAATGATTTTTCAAAAGCCAGTAAAAATATGATGGTACAACAAGGCTTTGTTCCCTCCAAAAGGCTTGGAAAGCATCTGCAAGGCAGATCCAGCCCTATGGAGACTGTTCAAAAATCTGACAGAAAGGGTCTGGGTTTTTCTTAGGGGCCACCGAGATGGCGGCTTCCAATGAGGGTTCTGTGCCTATACCCTGGTTAACTCAAAAAGCGGTGTGGGTACCTCAGTGGCCCCTATCACAAGAAAAATTGGAAGCTGCAAAACAGTTGGTTCTGGAACAGTTACAGTTGGGACATATTGAGCCCCCAGTCTCTCCTTGGAATACTCCTATTTTTGTTATTAGAAAAGCCTCAGGGAAATGGAGACTATTACATGACCTCAGGGCAGTTAATGCTCAAATGCAAGTTCTAGGGGCAGTCCAAAGGGGACTCCCACTTCTTTCTGTGCTACTTCATAGTTGGCCCATTATGGCAATAGATATTAAGGATTGCTTCTTCTCTATACCTCTATGTCCCCAGGATAGGGAGAGATTTGCTTTTACCTTACCCTCAGTAAATCATGAGCAGCCTGATGCACGATACCAATGGAGAAACCCCCCCACACAAGGCATGTCCAATAGTCCCGTTATATGTCAGCTGTTTGTGGATTCAGCCTTGTCCCCATTAAGACAAAAGTTTCCAACAGTAAGGATCGTTCATTATATGGATGACATTTTGCTGACAACATCATCGCAAGAGATGTTGCTTAGGGCCTTTCAGGAGGTGACTTCTACCTTGTCAGAATGGGGACTCACAATAGCCCCAGATAAAATTCAACAGTCAACAATAATAAAGTTTTTGGGGGCAGTTATCACTCCCCTAACAATCAAACCACAAAAGATTTCCATTCGCACAACTCACTTAAAAACCGTCAATGATTTTCAGCAGTTAATGGGAGACATTAATTGGATCAGAGGATATTTAAATATTCCTCGGTCGGAGTTAATGCCTTTATTTTCTATTTTGGAAGGCAATCTGATGTTACTTCCCCAAGGTCTATGACCCCAGCAGCGTTAGGGTCATTACAAAAGGTAGAGAGGGCCATGGCTAGAGCACAGTTATGTAGATTTGATCCATCGTTATCAATTTCTCTTTGTATTTTAAAGACAAAAGGATATCCCACAGGAGTTATATGGCAGAATGGTCCACTTTGGTGGATCCATGGCAATTCAATTGGAGCCAGAACTATTCGATATTATCCTGAGCTTGTGGCAGCACAAGCATTGTTGGGTTTAAAGTACTGCCTTGCTCATTTTGCTAAAATGCCTGATAAGCTACCTATCCCTTACACTAAGGATCAAGTGGAAACTTTGACTGCCACAGTAGATGAATGGGCTATTTTAGTCTGTGCCTTTCCAAATGTTATTGACAATCATTACCCAAAGCATCCTTTGCTTGCTTTTGTAGAAAAGGATTTGGTGTATTTTCCTAAGATTACTTCAAGAATGCCGTTGGTTTCAGCTTTGACTATATTTACTGATGGCTCTAAGACAGGCAAAGGTGCCATTGTCATTGAAGGGCAGGAACCTTTAATTTTAAACTTCCGCCCAGACACCCCACAGGTCACAGAATGTATGACAGTATTGGAAGTCTTTAAAAGATACCCAGAACCTTTTAATTTGTTTTCAGATTCGCAGTATGTTGTCAATGCCGTTGCCTCCCTTGAGGTGGCTGCTTCTGTGCGACATACGAGTACAGTTTCAAATATATTAGTTCAAATTCAAAACTATATATTACAAAGAGATAATCCATTTTACATTGGTCATATTTGAGCTCATACTCTGCTTCCAGGACCAATGTCTGAAGCCAATGCTTTAGCGGACCAAGCTACAAGAGCACTAGCACTAATGGCTGCAGGTCCTATTGACTTGGCCAGAGATTTTCATAAGCTTTATCATGTGCCTGCTAATACCCTGAGAAAAAAGTTTATGATTACAAGGAGCGAGGTAGAAATATAGTAAAGGCTTGTTCATCCTGTGTTACCTTCTTCCACCCTCCTCACATTGGGGTTAACCCCAGAGGCTTAAGGCCAAACTCCCTTTGGCAAATGGATGTGACTCACGTAAATGAGTTTGGAAAGCTAAAATATTTACATGTGTCAGTGGACACTTGCTCTTGTGTCATCCACGCCACTCCGCTGGCAGGAGAGAAGGTATCACATGTAAAGATTCACTGCCTGGAGGCTTGGGCTGCATGGGGAAAACCCCTCAGATTAAAAACAGACAATGTTCCAGCCTACACGTCCCATGGTTTTCGTGGATTTTGCTCACAATTGCAAGTGGCACACACATTGGGACTACCTTATAATCCACAAGGTCAAGGCATTGTGGAAAGGGCTAATAAAAGCCTTAAAGAGATCCTTCAAAAACAAAAAGGGGGAATAGCAGAGGCTGCCTCCCCCAGGGAGAGAGTCTCCCTTGCACTCTTTACAGTTAATTTTTTAATATTGGATGATTCAGAAAAAAACGGTGGCTGATAGACATGCTATAAATGCTCCTGCTATGGAAAGGAATGATGTGATGTGGAAAGATGTGATAAATAACAAATGGTGTGGACCAGATCTGGTTGTAACGAGATCCAGGAGAGCTGTTTGTATTTTTCCACAGGGTCAAGAAGTGCCTCATTGGGTCCCAACTCGGCTGACAAGAATTATCAACAGAGATGTCGCTACAAGTTCTGGGGAAGAGCCTGATCCTCTGGAGGATGACACTGCTGTCGTTCCTGATGCTGTGGAGGCAGGGGATGATGGAACGGAGATGGGGTATCCTGTCAGCATTCCCAAAACCGATGCCTGTCCGGCATAACGCATGGGTTTTTCCTAGATTTTTTGTTTCCAACAAAAGTTTAAATTTGCCTTTTCTTCAGCTGGATGTTCAATCTGTGCCACTAGGAGAGAGCAGAAGTCTCCTTGAGAAGGGATCGTTATGTTTTCAGTCCCTGGGATTTCCGGGAGACTGCATGGTGATTGATCAGTCTACCCTTGGATGGTTCAAAGGAGAACGTGATACTATTGAGCGTAGCAAAGGCTATAATCTTACTTGGGTTTATTCCCAAGAGATAATCTGGTTTAATGGCACATTCCCGGTTGGAAATGTTCCTGCTAGGGATTCCCGGGATCCACCACCCATTCAACCCAGGGTGTTTCCCCACTGTATGCCAGAATTTGAGGGGGAAACTTGGCCTTGGTTGGATTGTCAGGCAGGGAGTACAAGATGGGCTGATGAAAATCATTTTTTTACCTTTTCCCCTGATCATAGAGGTCCCGAGGTTGGAGGATTTATTTGGAAAGCAGTTGGACGTTTTCCTCAGGACCATAGGATGATTCCTTTTCATAAATGGCTTTTATGTGGCATTAATGGTAGTTGTACGGATTTATCTGCCTTTGTTATGTTGAAAGGTGGAAAAGTGGGGCATGACAAGTTTAATTGCAAGATCAATATGACGGCGGACATTATCGGCAGGGGACCCGTCGTTATTCAGATGGCCGACTGCTTTTCCATAAATGAGACCATTGTTAAGCCTACTAGATTTTCTCCTACGCCAGTATGTGTTTACCCTCCCTTTATGTTTATTCTTTCAAATAGCTCATTTTTAGAATGTACTAATGATAGTTGTTGGATGTCACAATGCTGGCAAGCTGATAAATTTTCTAGAGCCATGGTGGCTCGGGTTCCTCGATGGGTTCCGGTGCCAGTGGAGGTGCCCAGCACGATGACCTTGTTCAGACATAAAAGAGATTTTGGCATTACTGCAGCGATTATTGCGGCCATCTCAGCTAGTGCAATCACTGCCACTGCTGTGGGAATAGCAATGGCTACCTCTGTTCAAACTGGCCAGACTTTGAATCAGCTTTCAGCCTCGGTAACCCAAGCTTTGGATACACAAACCTCAGTCATTACACAATTAAAAGGAGGTTTGATGGTGGTCAATCAGCGCATTGACCTAGTCCAAGAACAGAATGGCATCCTATGGCAATTGG
The DNA here is from genome assembly GCA_004026605.1 of Ondatra zibethicus. Taxonomy (NCBI): domain Eukaryota; kingdom Metazoa; phylum Chordata; class Mammalia; order Rodentia; family Cricetidae; genus Ondatra; species Ondatra zibethicus. The sequence goes on along the minus strand of PVIU01001913.1, from coordinate 67,395 downwards.
CTCAATTAGGATGTGAGTGGAAAGCTAGTGCCCTCTGTGTGACTAGCGTCCAATATGAAAAATTTACTCAAGCTGCAAACCTGTCACAAGTTCTGTCTTTATATCTTGCAGGAAATTGGTCAGAGAACTTTGATGCAACTATGGATGAATTGTGAAGAGCTATAGTGGCCATTAATTCCACACGGGTGGACCTCAGTCTTGCGGAAGGACTAACTTCCTGGATTTCTTCTGCTGGCTCTCTTTTTAAGGAATGGGTAGGGGTGGGAATGTTTTTGGCTTGCTGCCTGGGAGGATGCATATTCTGCCTTTGGTTGGTCTGCGGCCTGCAAGTCCAAACCAGGAGGGACAAGGTTGGGATTTCTCAAGCATTGGCCGCTTTGGAATGTGGCTCCTCACCCCAAATATGTCTTTCAGCCTTGAAGAGCAATTAGGTATACACCCTATGTAGCATTTGCACCCTCTCGGGATGAATTGTCCCATTGCACTGGGGAAGGTACATATGGGATATACTGCTGACGTAGCCTTTGCACCTCCTAGGAATGAATTCCATTGCACAGGAGAAGGTATGTCAGTTCAGTTACTGGGCCTCCTTTGATCGGTCCACACACCATGAAGTGGAGACCTGATTGGGAATAAGACATTCTACCTAATATGCTTAAGTAAAATAAAAGGGGGAACTGCAGGGAGCCGTAGGCAAAAGCCATTACAAGATGGCGATTTCACCCTCGCAGTTCAGAGGAAACAATTCCATATTTGGCAATGCTCCAGGACTGAGTGTCCAGGCACTTCCCGAATGCGCTTTAACCTTGGGGTCCCTAACCAATCCTGAGGGTCCTGGTGCCAGCAGGCTTATCTGCAGCAAATTGAGGTGTGAATCGTGTCCCCTTTCCCTATATAAGCAGCCTCCATTCGGAGCTCATTCCCTTCGCTCCCTTCCCTTCGTCCCTTCGCCCCCCTTCGTCCCTTCGTCCGTTCGTCCCCTTCACATTCCCACTTTCCCCCTTCGCTTCCTCTCCCCTTCACATTCCTGCTTTCTCCCTTCGCACCCCCTTCACTCCCTTCCCTTCCTGCATGTCCCTTCACTTTCCCTACCCCCTCTCTTCCCGCAAACCCTTCAACCAAGGGCTCTCCAATAAAGCGTGATACGAGAAGAATCCTGAGTGTGGTTGTTTTTCCCGCTGGTCGGGGAGTCAACCAGACATGCCTACAAATTTAACTCCTATATAACGCTAACTCAAGATAGCAAGAAAGATTATCCATCATGTGACCCGAGCTAAGACTACTAGGAAGTTTGAAGAAGGTGCCTGAACCAGCCTTCTTGACTAATCAGATTAGTGACTACCCTTCTTGTCATCATAGACGCTATCTATATTCAGTAACTGATGGAAGTAGGCAGAGCGATCCACAGTGAATCACAGAGTAAGCACCTGGAGATCAGCTGAAGAGGGGGAAGAGGGATCATATCATCTGGGTGGGATAAAGTTCATGACTGGGACAAAACTGTAGGGACAGCTGCCCAAACCTGGAGAGAGCTCACAGACTCTGGGCAGTCAGGTGGGACCTGCATGGGACCACTTTCACAATTTCTGTGCCACCCTAACACCAGCACGTTTGGTGTCTGGACTAATTGTATGTTGGTGTTTTTGTGACTGGGTTTTTCCCAATCCCCCCAATAGATGCCTCTCCTGGTTACTATAAATGGCTAGTACAGGATCCATATGCCCCATTGTCATGAATATTAGCTAGAGTGGTCCTGGTAGATTTCTGAGGTTTTCCTTTTCACTAGGTTTCTATCTCATTCCAGACATGCCCCATGATTCCAGGTGTCTCTCCCAGACTCATTCCTTTCAACCTCCCCCAATCTGATCCCTCCTCTTTCAGTCCCTACCACACCATCCTGACTTCCAAAAACACAAATAGTATTAGGACCAAAGAGCAAAGGGACAGCATTTACTTGGAATGTGTAACCTTAAATTTGGACTGCATCTAATTTTATAAAACAGAATTTCTTTATATATTTTCCATATTTTCTCCTTTAATCAGTCCTTTAGGCATTTATAAAACTCAGAGACTGAAGGTCAGCTGTGAGTTGTCTGGTCTGGAAAGAGAGAGCTTGCACTGATAAATGTAACCACTAGAGGGCAAACGTATGCTTGATGGACTAGCAAAGGATATTAAAGCTTCAGAGTCTGATGCATTAGTACTAGCATTTCAAAACACTGCTCCAACCAATCCAGTCTGGGAATCACAGGAAACAAACCAAACATAATATCAAAAATAAATTCCATGTGGGAAACCAATGACTATTTCCAAATTACTGAAAGGAATAACAATATCACAAATAAGAAATATGATTTGATCTACAATGAAATTTTTAGTCATCCCAATTTCTTCCAGAAAAGAGTTGCTTATAGGCAATGACTGTTGGAGAATATGCCATGTGTACTTCAAATGCGAGGTACATTTGAGATGAGGAATTCTGATACATTTTTGAGATAGGATCTAAATCATAATCTCTGGTGTTCTGAAACTCACTTTTAAACTCAGATTCCAACCCATCATGAGCCTCCTACCCCATTCTTCTGAATAGAAAATAAGGATTACAGCATAAATCACCATGACTGACTTGTAATAATCTCTGCTGCAGAAACTTTATTCAGGTAATCAAAAAAAAACATATAGGAAAATTTATTGAAAGAAGTATTTGAGGGAAATCAAAATAAATGAGATCTAAAATTAATACCTGCAACCAACAATTCAAACAAAGGGTGATATATATATATATATATATATATATATATATATATATATATATATCATTTAGAACTGAACACACTGTAGACACTCTTTATCAGAATCTTGACTGGTAGTGCGTAAATGAGTCAAACAGCATTTAGTGCTCTAATTAGTTTTCAATTGAGGTCTAAGAGATGAACTAGTCAATGGCTGGAATGACACATCATAAAATTTTGTTTTTAAACAATGTCTGCTTTGCAGAATATTAATCTGCTCTTAAGATAAAGATTTTATATGCGAGCACTTGTTAGGGAGAGGCAAGAAGGGCCCTCGGAGTTCAAGAAGAGTCAGGATTTCTTAGTGAGTTCCAGATAAGTCAAAGCTATATAAAAGGACAGTCACAAGCAAGCAAATATAAAAAAAGAAAACAATAATGCAAAGAAGATATTTACTTTATTTATTCAAACATATTTTCACAGTGTAGCCCAGGCTACCCTGGAACTTGCAATGCATCCAAACATGGCATCCAAACAGCAAAGATCATTTTGCTTCAGAATCCACGATTTTGGGATTGCCTGCATGAGCAATCAAACTTTATTAGAAAGCATATTTGTTAGGACACATCAGAAGAATAGAGAAAAATTGGGATAACGGAAACAATCCTGGGGCGGATTTAGCTCATGGCACCAACCAGGAGCCTGATAAAGGGAGTGCTAATCCTCTGCTTTATTTCTTTTTTGCATCCTTTTTATTCCATCTAAGACTGAAGCCCAAGGGGTAGTGGGTCACATATTCATTTTGAATCTCCCATCATTATTAAGCTTCTCTGGCTTTATTTACTCTCAAAGACATGCCTACAAGCTTAAGTCTTAAAAAACTCTAACTCAAGATAGCAAGAAAGATTATCCATCATTTGACCTGATCTAAGACTACTAGCAATTATGAAGAAGGTGCCTGAACTGGCGTTCTTGTCTAGTGAGATTAGTGACTACCCTTATTGTCATCATAGAACCTATATCCAGTAACTGATGGAAGTAGGCAGAGGGATCCACAGCCAATCACAGGGTAAGCTCCTGGAGATCAGCTGAAGACGGGGAAGAGGGATCATATCATCTGGGTGGGATAAAGTTCATGACTGGGACAAAACTGTAGGGACAGCTGCCCAAAGCTGGAGAGAGCTCACAGACTCTGGGCAGTCAGGTGGGACCTGCATGGGACCACATTCACAATTTCTGTGCCACCCTAACACCAGCACGTTTGGTGTCCGGACTAATTGTATGTTGGTGTTTTTGTGACTGGGTTGGTCCCAATCCCCCCAATAGATGCCTCTCCTGGTTACTATAAATGGCTAGTACAGGATCCATATGCCCCATTGTCATGAATATTAGCTAGAGTGGCCCTGGTAGATTTCTGAGGTTTTCCTTTTCACTAGGTTTCTATCTCATTCCAGACATGCCCCATGATTCCAGGTGTCTCTCCCAGACTCATTCCCTTCAACCTCCCCAATCTGATCCCTCCTCTTTCAGTCCCTACCACACCATCCTGACTTCCAAAAACACAAATAGTATTAGGACCAAAGAGCAAAGGGACAGCATTTACTTGGAATGTGTAACCTTAAATTTGGACTGCACCTAATTTTATAAAACAGCAATTTCTTTATATATTTTCCATATTTTCTCCTTTAATCAGTCCTTTAGGCATTTATAAAACTCAGAGACTGAAGGTCAGCTGTGAGTTGTCTGGTCTGGAAAGAGAGAGCTTGCAATGATACATGTAACCACTAGAGGGCAAACGTATGCTTGATGGACTAGCAAAGGAAATTAAAGCTTCAGAGCCTGATGCATTAGTACTAGCATTTCAAAACACTGTTCCCAACAATCCAGTCTGGGAATCACAGGAAACGAACTAAATATAATATCATAAAATCTTTGTTTTTAATCAATGTCTCCTTTGCAGAATATTAGTCTGCTATTTAGGTAAAGATTTTATATGCTAGAACTTGTTAGGGAGAGGCAAGAAGGGCACTTGAAGTTCAATGACAGGCTTTCATAGTGAGTTCCAGAAAATCAAAGCTATATAAAAGCACAGTCAAAAGCAAGCAAATATAGAAAAAAGAAAACAATAATGCAAAGAAGACATTTACTTCATTTTTCAAACAGATTTTAACAGTATATCCCAGGACCTCCTGGAACTTGCTATGCACTCAAACATAGCATCAAAACAGCAAAGATGATTTTGGTTCAGCCTCCACGATGTTGGGATTGCCTGCATGAGCAATCAAACTTTAGTAGGAAGTATATTTGTTAGCTTACATTTCAAAAGAATATGGTGAAAAAATGGGATGACGAGAGTAATCCTGGGGCAGATTTGCCTCATGGCACCAACCAGGAGCCTGATAAAGGGAGTGCTAATCCTCTGCTTTATTTCTTTTTTGCATCCTTTTTATTCCATCTAAGACTGAAGCCTAACGGGCAGTGGGTCACATATTCATTTTGAATCTCCCGTCATTATTAATCTTCTCTGGCTTTATTTACCCTCAAAGACATGCCTACAAATTTAACTCCTATATAACGCTAACTCAAGATAGCAAGAAAGATTATCCATCATGTGACCCGAGCTAAGACTACTAGGAAGTTTGAAGAAGGTGCCTGAACCAGCCTTCTTGACTAATCAGATTAGTGACTACCCTTCTTGTCATCATAGACGCTATCTATATTCAGTAACTGATGGAAGTAGGCAGAGAGATCTACAGCCAATCACAGGGTAAGCTCCTGGAGATCAGCTGAAGACGGGGAAGAGGGATCATATCATCTGGGTGGGATAAAGTTCATGACTGGGACAAAACTGTAGGGACAGCTGCCCAAACCTGGAGAGAGCTCACAGACTCTGGGCAGTCAGGTGGGACCTGCATGGGACCACATTCACAATTTCTGTGCCACCCTAACACCAGCACGTTTGGTGTCCAGACTAATTGTATGTTGGTGTTTTTGTGACTGGGTTGGTCCCAATCCCCCCAATAGATGCCTCTCCTGGTTACTATAAATGGCTAGTACAGGATCCATATGCCCCATTGTCATGAATATTAGCTAGAGTGGCCCTGGTAGATTTCTGAGGTTTTCCTTTTCACTAGGTTTCTATCTCATTCCAGACATGCCCCATGATTCCAGGTGTCTCTCCCAGAACTCATTCCTTTCAACCTCCCCCAATCTGATCCCTCCTCTTTCAGTCCCTACCATAACATCCCGACTTCCAAAAACACAAATAGTATTAGGACCAATGAGCAAAGGGACAGCATTTACTTGGAATGTGTAACCTTAAATTTGGACTGCATCTAATTTTATAAAACAGAATTTCTTTATATATTTTTCATATTTCCTCCTTTGATCAATGCTTTAGGCATTTATATTACTCATAGACTGAAGGTTAGCTGTGAGTTGTCTGGTCTGGAAAGAGAGAGCTTGCAATGATACATGTAACCACTAGAGGGCAAACGTATGCTTAATGGACTAGCAAAGGAAATTAAAGCTTCAAACAATCTGATGCATTAGTACTAGTTTTCAAAACACTGCTCCCAACAATCCAGTCTGGGAATCACAGGAAATGAACCAAATATAATATAAAAAATAAATTCCATGTGGGAAACCAATGAGTATTTCCAAATTACTGAAAGGAATAACAATATCACAAATAAGAAATATGATTTGATCTACTATGTAATTTTTAGTCATCCCAATTTCTTCCAGAAAGGAGTTGCTTATAGGGAATAACTGTTGGAGAATATGCCATGTGTACTTCAAATGCGTGGTACATTTGAGATTAGGAATTCTGAAACATTTTCGAGATAGGATCTAAATCATAATCTCTGGTGTTCTGAAACTCACTGCTAAACTCATATTCCAACCCATCATGATCCTCCTACCCCATTCTTCTGAATAGAAAATAAGTATTACATCCAGAAATCACTATGATTGACTTGCAATAATCTCTGTTGTAGAAACTTAATTAAGGTAATAAAACAAAACAAAAAGGAATATTTATTGAAAGAAGTATATGAGGGCAATCAAAAGCTCTTGTCTTTTTCTACTTTCTACTTCCCATGTAGATTATATCTATGTAAGTCTCTCTTAGTGTCCACATTGTTGTCTAAGGTCTCTGGGATTGTGGTTTGTATGCTGGCTTTCTTTGCTTTATGTTTAAAAACTACCTATTAGTGAGTACATGTGATAATCGTCTTTCTGTGTTTTGGTTACCTCATTCAAAATAATGTTTAATAACTCCATCCATATTCCTGCAAAATTCAACATGTTATTTTTTCTGCTGTGTAGTACTCCATTGTGTAAATGTACCACATTTTCTTATTCATTCTTCAATTCAGGGGCATTTAGGTTGTTTCAAGGTTCTAGCTATGACAAACAAAGCTGCTATGACCATAGTTGAGCACATGTCCTTGTTGCTCGATTGGGCATCCTTTGGATATTGCCCAAAAGTGCTATTACTAGGTCGTGAGGAAGGTTGTTTCCTAATTTTCTGAGAAATCACCACACTGGCATCCAAGGGGTTGTACCAGCTTGCATTCCCACCAGCAATGCAGAAGTGTTCCCTTTTCCCCACAACCTCTCCAGCATAATTTGTCATCAGTATTTTTGATTTTGGCCATTCTTACAGGTGTAAGATGGAATCTTGGAGTTGTTTTGATTTGCATTTCTCTGATGACTAAGCATGTTGAACATTTCCTCTCAGTGTCTGTGCTGCTGGGGTTATATTTAGGACGTGGTTCCCTGTGCCAATGCTTTCAAGTGTAGTTCCCACTTTCTCTTCTATAAGGATCAGTGTGGCTGGGTTTATGTTGATGTCTTTGATCCATTTGGACTTGAGTTTTGTTCATGGTGATAGATATGGGTCTATTTTCATTCTTCTATATGTTAATATCCAGTTATGCCAGCACCTCTTGTTAAATATGCTTTTCTTTTTCCATTTGATATTTTTTGCTTCTTTTCAAAGTCCAGGTGTTGAAAGATGTGTGGATTGATATCTAGGTCTTCCATTTGGTTCCATTGGTCCTCCTGTCTGTTCTTATGCCAATACCAGGCTGTTTTCAGTACTGTAGCTCTGTATTAGAGTTTGATGTGAGGGATTGTGATGCCTCCAGAAGTTCTTTTATTGCACAGGATTGTTTTGGCTATCCTGGGTTTTTTGCTTTTCCAAATGAAGTTGAGTAGCGTTCTTTCAAGGTCTTTGAAGAATTTTGCTGGGATTTTGATGGGCATTGCATTGAATCTGTGTGTCACAAGTCTTAATTTTATACCTATATCTGTTTTGTCAGAAAAGGAATATTAACAATGATAACAGATACTGAGGCAGGACAGTCATGCGTGTCTGTAATCCTAGTACTAAAGGAGTGAAATTGGAAACAGTCCCCCTTAGTTTCAGGCCAGCCCTAGCCAGAGGTACATAGTAAGACCTTGTTTCAAAGATAAAATAGAAGCAAATAATGACTGCTTGACAAATGTATTAAGTGTCCAGTTTATTTCATGTGTAAAACTACAATGATTTGAACAATACTGGAATGGGCAGGACTCGCATGGATGGCAACCAATGATGTTATACCCAATTGCAGGTCTCTCCCAGAATTCATTCCCTCCAACCTCCCCCAGTATGATCCCTCTGGTTTTAGGACCTGCCACACCATCCAGCCTTTCAAATACACAACTACTATTATGACCAATGAGCAAAGGGATAGCATTTACTTGGCATGTGGGTCCTTAAAAATGGACTGCATCTCATTTTATAAAACAGACATTTCTTTATATAATTCCCATTTCTCTTTCTTGACTCAAATTTCTGGTAGTTATAAAATTCAGAGACTCCAGATCAGCTGTGAGTTTTCTGATCTGGAAAGTGAGAGCTTGCACTGACACATGTGGCCACCAGATGGCATAGGTGTGCTTGATGGATTTCAAAGGAAAAGCTTCAGCTAGTCTGATGCAGTAGTACTAGCATTTCAAAACACTGCTCCCAACAATCCAGTCTGGGAATCTTAGGATATGAACCAAATATAAAACAAAAAATAAATTCCATGTGGGAAACCAATGACTATTTTCACATTACTGAAAGGAATAAGAATATCACAAATAAGAAATATGATTTGATTAACAATGAAATTTTTAGTCATCCCAATTTCTTCCAGAAAGGAGTTGCTTAAAGGGAATGGCTGACAGGAGAATAGTCCATGTGTACTTCAGATGCGTGGTACATTTGAGATGAGGAATTCTGATACAATTTTGAGATAGGATCTAAATCATAATCTCTGGTCTTCTGAAACTCACTGTTAAACTCAGATTCCAACCCATCATGATCCTCCAACCACATCTTCTGAATAGTAAATAAGGATTACAGACAAAACCACCGTGACTGATTTGTAATAAATTCTGTTGTAGCCACTTAATGCAGGTAATCAATAAACAAAAAACATATTGAAAGAATTATATGAGGGAAATCAAAATAAATGGGAACTAAAATTAATACCAACAACCAACATTTAAAACAAAGGGTGTAATTTAGATGTCTCATCTAGGATTTAACATACTGCAGACTCTCATTATCTGAATCTTGACTGGTAGTGCGTGAATGGGTCAAACACCATTTAGTGATCAAAATAGCTTTTCAATTAAGGTTTGAGAGATGAACTACTCCATGGCTGGAATGGTAAGTCATGAAATGTTTGTTTTAAAACAATGTCTGCTTAGCAGAATATCAGTCTGCTATTAAGGTAAAGATCTTACATGCTAGCACTTTTTAGGGAGAGGCAAGAAGGGTCCTTGGAGTTCAAGGACAGTGGGGCTTACATAGTGAGTTCCAGATAAGTCAAAGCTATATAAAGGGACAGTCACTAGCAAGTAAATACATAAAAAATAACAATAATGGAAAGAAGATATTTACTTCATTTTTCAAACATATTTACACAGTGTAACCCAGGCTCTTTTGGAACTTGTGATCCATCCAAACATGGTATCAAAATAGCACAGATCATTTTACTTCAGCCTTCAGGATGTTGGGTTTGCCTGCATGAGCAATGAAAAATTTGTAGGAAGCATATTTGTTAGCTTACACGTCAGAAGAATATAGTGAAAAATAGGGATGAGGAGAATAATCCTGGGGCAGGTTTGCCTCATGGCACCAACCTGGAGCCTGGGGAAGGGAGTGCTAATCTTTGGCTTTATTTCTCCTTTGTGTCCTTTTTATTCCATCTAATACTGGAGCCTACGGGGCAGTGGGTCACATATTCATTTTGGATCTCCCATCCTTATTAAGCTTCTCTGCCTTTATTTACCCTCAAAGACATGCCTACATGAAGCTCTATTACCTATTTCTCTCTGGTTGAGCAGACAGAAGAACAGAGACCAATTTTCATGGGATATTTAGGTAGTAGTTGTTTTCTGAGATTTTCCTAACCAGTCACCCCTTTTATTTTCTTTTGTTCTCATCTAAATTCTCAACAAAGTTTGTGTTTATTTATCATTTATTATTTATCTACTTAATAAAGCTTTTATTTATTTATATTATATGGAGTCTATTTGCTCTTTCGGGACGCCATGCTAAGCAGGGGAGAGTGGTTTGTTCCTGACCCAACATAATGGCCCAAGTAATGTGGGAGGCTCTTCTGTCTATGTGTTACTTTTATTGGTTAATGAATAAAGAAACTGCCTTGGCCTATTGATAGAGTAGAATTTAGGTAGGCAGAGAAAACTGAACTAAATGCTGGGAGAAGGAAGGCAGAGGGAGAGACACCATGGAGCTGCCGGGGACAGACACAGGAAATTTTAACTGGTAAGCCATTGCCATGGTGCGATATCCAAATTAATAAAAATGGGTTAAATTAATATAAGAGTTAACCAACAGGAAACGAGAGAGTGAATGGGCCAAGCGGTGTTTTAAATAATACAATTTCTGTGTGATTATTTTGGTTCTGGGCAGCCAGGATGAACAATCTGGCCCTCCTCCTACAGCTAAGCTTTCTTGACTCCTCATGGTAGGCCTTACTCTTTAGGAAAATTAGATGGGGGTGGGATATGGGGAAGCAAGGGAGGGTGGGAGTATGGGTGGGAGAAAGAACTGGTTTTGGAATGTAAAATGAAAATTTAAAAATAAATACAAATATACAGAAAAAATATTTTCGTAAAAAACCAGTACTTGCTATCCTATCCATCTCGTTAATGGGTTTTACATTCAAACAGAAAGCAGCTGTTTACTGACATAATACTTGTGCTGCTATTCATCCACAGAAACTGGTAGGCAGGTATTGGAGGAGGAGGTTGCTTGTTTATACCTGCCACCCGGCTTGCTTAGTCCCGGAATAACCACACAGAAACTGTATTAATTAAAACACTACTTGGCCATTAGCTCTAATTTCTTATTGGCTAACTCTTACATATTAGTTTAACCCATCTCCATTAATCTGCATATAGCCATGTGGTTGAGGCTTACCAGAGATTCTAACTGGCATCTGTCTCAGGCAGAGGATCCGTGGCTTCTCTCGCTCTGCCCTTCGTCCAAGCATTCAGTTCTATCTTCTTAGCCTACCTAAGACCTGCCCCATCAGGCCCAAAGCATTTTCTTTTTTCATTAACCAATGAAAGCAACACATGAACAGAAGAACATCCTACACCAGGCAGGTCACAATTTTGGTCAAGAGATTTGTAGGAGGAAGATATTGATGATTAGCCGACTCTTCCAATACGGTGACGAGAACCTTCCAGATGGCCTTAATCAGTCTATGTGTGAAACATATTGGCAGGTTACAGATTGACAAGGGCAAAGGTGGGGGTTGAAGGCCCTGCACAGGAGAGGGAATGAGTAGACAGCTTGACAGATAGCTCCAGACACTGGAGACTGGACTGTGGGGCTTATAGAAAAAGCAGCTGGTCCCATATCTTTCCTTCCAATCAGCAGGGGTATTGGGACCACTGTCACACATTCAACATGTCTGCAGTTCAAAAGAACACAAAAGCCTTAAAGCAACTTCTTTCACAATAGTGCTCTGCTCCAAGTACTGTTTCAATGGTACTGGACAGGCAGCTGGGCACAGGGATAAAAGGTCAAGTTGAGCCTCATGGTTTCACGTCCTCCACGAGGTAACTGACATTTTTCTATCGCAAGTCTTTATTTTACACTTATAACCTGTATTGTCAGAAAAGGAATATTAACAATGCTGATAGACACTTTGCCAGGACAGTCATTCATGGCTATTGTTCTAGCAGTAAAGGAGTGGAATTGGAAACATTCCCATCAGTCTCAGGCCGGCCTAGCCAGGTGTGCATAGTAAGACCTTGTTTCAAAAAGAAAATAAAAGCAAATAATGACTGCTTGACAAATATACTGTAAGTATTAAATTTATTTCATATGTAAACCTGAAATGATTTGCACAATATTAGAAAGTGCAGGCCTCCCATGGATGTCAACCAAACATGATATACCAAGTTACAGGTCTGCTAGGAGTTCAGAAATATACCAAGCTATAATTTATATGTAGAAGGCCTAGGTCAGCCCATGCAGTCTCTCTGGTTGTCTGTTCAGTCTCTGTGAGCCCCTATGAACCCAGTTGAGTTGATTCTGTAGGGTTTTTGTGATGCACTTGACCACTTTGGCTCCTCCGGTCCCTTGCCCACCTCTTCTGTAAGATTTTCCAAGTTCTACCTCAGGTTTGATTGTGGATGTCTGCATCACTTTCTTTCACATGCCTGCTGAACCCTCTCTGATGACAACTGGGCTAGGCAACAATCTATGAGTATAGCAGAAAATCAAGAGGAGCCATTTCATTGACTTTTTCTGTTTTTTTTTCAGTCATAACTTCCTTTATTCTAGGTCTCTGGGATTCCCAGCCGCTAGGCAGTGTCATGGATAAGTTCCCACTCATATAATGGGTCTCACACTGGATCAGCGTTTGCTTGGTCACTTACACAATTTCTGTGCCACCGTTACACCTGAACATTTGTTGGCAGGACTAATTGTAGGTTGATGTTTTTGTGAATGGGTTGGTGTCACAATCCCACCAATAGATGCCTCTCCTGGTTACTATAAATGGCTAGTACAGGATCCATATCCCCATTGTCATGAATCTTAGCAAGAGTGGCCCTGGTAGATTTCTGAGGTTTTCCTTTTCACTAGGTTTCTATCTCATTCCAGACATGCCCCATGATTCCAGTTGTCTCTCTGAGAACTCATTCCTTTCAATATCCCCCATCATGATCCCACCTGTTTTATTCCCTATCCCATTGACTTCCAAGAACACAAATAGTAATAGAACCAATGAGCGAAGGGATAGCATTTACTTAAATGAGGGCCTTAAATACATACTGTATGTCATTTCATAAAATAGAAATTTCTTTATTTAATTCTCATTTTTCTTCCTTCCGTGAAAGCATTAGGCAGGTATAAAAATCAAAGACTGCAGATAAGCTGTGAGTTTTCTGGCTGGAATGTGAGAGCTTGCACTGACACATGTGGCCACTAGATGGCATAGGTGTGCTTGATGGATTTCAAAGGAAATAAAAGCTTCAGCTAGTCTGATGCAGTAGTACTAGCATTTCAAAACACTGCTCCCAACAATCCAGTCTGGGAATCTTAGGATACGAACCAAATATAAAACAAAAAATGAATTCCATGTGGGAAACCAATGACTATTTTCACATTACTGAAAGGAATATCACAAATAAGAAATAAGATTTGATTTACAATGAAATTTTTAGTCATCCCAATTTCTTCCAGAAAGGAGTTGCTTAAAGGGAATGGCTGACAGGAGAATAGTCCATGTGTACTTCAGATGCGTGGTACATTTGAGATGAGGAATTCTGATACAATTTTGAGATAGTATCTAAATCATAATCTCTGGTCTTCTGAAACTCACTGTTAAACTCAGATTCCAACCCATCATGATCCTCCAACCACATCTTCTGAATAGTAAATAAGGATACAGACAAAACCACCGTGACTGATTTGTAATAAATTCTGTTGTAGCCACTTAATGCAGGTAATCAATAAACAAAAAACATATTGAAAGAATTATATGAGGGAAATCAAAATAAATGGGAACTAAAATTAATACCAACAACCAACATTTAAAACAAAGGGTGTGATTTAGATGTCTCATCTAGGATTTAACATACTGCAGACTCTCATTATCTGAATCTTGACTGGTAGTGCGTGAATGGGTCGAATACCATTTAGTGATCAAAATAGCTTTTCAATTAAGGTTTGAGAGATGAACTACTCCATGGCTGGAATGGTAAGTCATGAAATGTTTGTTTTAAAACAATGTCTGCTTAGCAGAATATTAGTCTGCTATTAAGGTAAAGATCTTACATGCTAGCACTTGTCAGGGAGAAGCAAGAATGGCCCTTGGAGTTCAAGGACAGTGGGGTTTACATAGTGAGTTCCAGATAATTCAAAGTTATATAAATGAAGAATCACAAGCAAGGAAACAAAGAAAAAATAACAAAATATTTACTTCATTTTTTTCAAAGGTTTTCATAGTATTGCCCAGGCTCTCCTAGAACTTGCTATGTATCCCATGATACCATAAAATAGAGGAGGTTATTTTGACTCAGCCTTCATAATGTGGGGATTACCTGCATGACCTAACAAACCTATGAGGGAGCATATTGGTAAGTTCACACTTCATAATGAAACATGGAATGACGGGCATGCTGCTGGGGCAGACTTACCTCATTCGACAACCAGGAAACTGGGAAAGAGAGTTCTAATCCTCTGCTTTATTTCTACTTTTTGTCCTTTTTATCTCAGCTAAAACTGAAGCCCAGGCACGGTAGCAATCATATTCAGTGTGGATTTTCTATCATTATTAAGTTTCTCTGGAATTCCCTTAATGACATGTTTACAAGTTTAACTCCTAAATATCTCTAAATCAAGATCACAATTAAAATTAGCTGTCATAGGACCCCAGCCAAGACTCCTAGCAATAGTGGAGAGAGGGTAGCTGAACTGCCCTTCTTGTCTAAACAGGTTAGTGATTACTATAATCGTAAACATAGAACTTACATCCAGTAACTGAGAGAAGCAGGTGCAGTGATCCACAGTCAATCATTAGGATGAACTTCGGGAAATCAGAATCAGTTGAAGAAAGGCAGGAGGGATCATATGAGCAAGGTGGGGGTAAAGATCATTGGGGAAAACACAGGGGCAGACGTCCAGGGCTAGTGGGAACACACAGACTCTGGACAGTTCGGTAACATGCATGGGACTGAAATAGACCCTCTAAATGTGGGTGACATTTATGTGGCTTGATTTGTTTGTGGGGCCCCTGGCCCTTTTCTGGTATATGAATTGGCTTTTGGGAACCCATTTCCTAAAGTGGGATACCTTGCTCAGCCTTGATACAGTGGGAAGGTGCTTGGTTCAGCCTCAAAATGTTATGCCAGACTTTGTTGACTCCCCAAGGGAGGCCTTAATCCCTCTGAGGAGTGGATAGGACATGGGATGGGTAGTAAGTAGGTGGGGGAGTTGGATCAGGAGAAGGAGGAGGAACTGGGGTTGGTATGTAAAATAAAAAAATTAAATAAAAATATCATCCATCACAGACATCTAGGCTAATTCTATAATTGAGCTATGGTGAATAGGACCACATTAAAATGAGTGTGCTGGTATCTTAGTGCTCAACTAACTTGTATTCTTTCAGGCTTATTACCAGGGTTGGCCTGACTGGATCACTTGGCAACTACACTTTCGATTTGGGGGCAACAAATTTATATTTCATATCTGGATGAATTCATTTTAAAGCAACAACTAATGTTGAATTATCAGTGTATCTGTAGAAACATTGTCATTTTTTAGCAATCAATAAACTGTTCTTTTTCTTCCTTGATAGTGTTCCCGCCCACAACAGCATTTTAGCCATTTCATGTTTTGTTGTAGGCTTTCAGCTATATGAAACTCTACTACCTGTTTCTCTCTATGGTTAAACATCTATCTGGATGTAATAGTGGAGACGAATTTTCACGAGATATTTAGGCAGGAATTGTTTTCTGAAGATTTTCTAACCAGCTATCCCTTTTCTTTAAATTTTAATCTTTTATTTATTTATTTAACCTTTTTTATTATATAAGATTGAAGCCCATTCACTCCTTTAGGATACCATGTACAAGCTCAATGAATGGGTTTGTTCCTGATGTAACTCAGTGGGTCAAAAAAAGTTTGTTGACTCCTCATGGGAGGCCTTAAACTTTGGGAAAAGTGGATGGAGGTGGACTGGGGGGAAACAAGGGAGGGTGGGAGGATGAGTGGGAGAGATACCTGGTGTTAGAATGTAAAATAAAATTAAAATAAATGCATATATGCAAAAGAAGTAAGTTTTTAATAAAAACTGTATCAGTTATCATATCCATCTCATGAAAGAGTTTTAAACTCAAACAGAAAATGACTCTTTACTGTCATAATACTTACTTGTACCACTATTGATCCAGAGAATCTTGCAGATGGGTCATTATTTTGGTCAAGAGATTTGCAGGGGGGAAGATATTGATGATTGCCCTACTCTTCCAGTAGTGTAAAGAAAACCTTCCAGATGCCCTTAAGCAGGTTGTGAGAGAAATATGTTGGCAGGTTACAAACTAACAAGCTCAAAGATGGAGGTTGAAGGCCCTGCACAGGAGAGGGAATGAGTAGACAGCTTGACAGACAGCTCCAGACACTGGAGACTGGACTGTGGGGCTTATAGAAAAAGCAGCTGCTCCAAAGTCTTTCCTTCCAATCAGCAGGGATGTTGAGACCACCCCCAGACATTCAACATGTCCACATTCAAAAGAACACAAAAGCCTTAAAGCAACTTCTTTCACAATAGTGCTCTGCTCCAAGTACTGTTTCAATGGTACTGGACAGGCAGCTGGGCACAGGGATAAAAGGTCAAGTTGAGCCTCATGGTTTCACGTCCTCCACCAGTTAACTGACATTTTCCTGTCACAAGTCTTAATTTTACACTTGTAGCCTGTATTGTCAGAAGAGGAATATTAACAATGCTTATAGAAACCGAGCCAGGACAGTCATGTATAGCTATAATCCTAGTACTAACGAAAGGAATTGGGAACATTTCCATTAGTCTCAGGATGGCCCTAACTAGCAACACATAATAAGACCTTGTTTCAAAAAGAAAATAAAAGTAAATAATTACTGCTTGACAAATGTACAGTGACCATAGCTCAGGCCGATTTCAGGATTCCTGGGCTTGGTTTGAATTTATCAAAACTACCAAAGGAAAAAGATTGCTGGTTATCTTGTCCATTTTTTAGTCATAGGGAGAACTGGGAAGTGAGACTTACAAGTAATTAGAGGTCAAACATACAAAATGAATTATGATGCCTGACTACATAGTTTTAGACAAGATGTAATGGATTAATTAAAAAAAAAACCTGCAGGATCCCAAGTGGCTGCAGCAAGCAGCAGGCCATGAGACCACACTGCAGGTCCCTGAAGGCAGCTGGTACTGGGTATTGGGCGAGAGACAGATGGATAGGCATGCCATGCAGAGTGAGGTTGGATATTCATTTAGTGGGTTATGGAAAAGAAGGGGAGAGGAAGAGAAGAGCAGTGCGGCGGAAGCGATGGAACCTGCCTCTTAAAGAGGGAGACAAAAGGGAAGAGACTTAGGCTGCAAGCAGGAAGGAAGATCTGCCTGCCTCAGCAGACAGGGGAGGTAGTGGGCATGGCTTGTCTCTTAAAGGGACAGAACATATCATCATAAATGTGTGAAGCCTGAGGCATGACAAAAACCTACCTTCCAGTCAGAATTGAAAAAGTGAATGTTATCTTTTTAAGTAAATTCCTAGATTATAGCAATTGCAGTTGATAAACATCATAATGTCTATTAATCTTTCATGTGTTGAAAAAGTGATCAACAGAATCGCTAATAGATTTGTGGTTGAAAAACCATTATTTATCTCAATTTTAAGTGGTCGGATCGTATTTGGCATTTTGCCCTGAGCTCCTCAGAGATTCAAAATTTTTCTCTACCTGCCTTTTTGTTCTTCATTCCTGTAGTCAGACTGATGAATATCTTAAATGTCACCATAGAACCATCATCCAGCAACTGATGAAAACAGAAGCAGAGACCCACAGCAGAGCACTGGGCTGAGCTCCCATAGTCCAATTGTGAGGAGCAGGAGGAATGAGAATATGAGCAAAGAGATCAAGACCATGATGGGTACACCCACTGAAACAGTCTACCTGAGCTAATGGGAGTTCATCAATGGGAAGGAACAATCATAGGACCAAACTAGACACTCTAAGTGTGGGTGATAGTTGTGTGACTAGGGCAGACTATGGGACCACTGGCAGTGCCACCAAGATTTATCCCTACTGTTTGCAGTGGCTTTTTGGGAACCCATTCTTTTTGGGCAGATACCTTGCTCAGCCTAGATATTGTAGGCAGGGCCCTGGACCTTCTCCAAAGCAATGAGCCTTACCCTCTCTGAGGAGTAAGGCTCAGAGTCCAGGGAAGGTGTAGGGAATGAGAGGAGGAGAGGAAGTGGAAATTGAGATTGGTATGTAAAATGAGAAAAGATAGTTTGTTTTCTTTTTAAAAAATAAAATAAAAATAGAAGGAAAAAACAGCAGTAATTTTGAATTTCTTATTGAAATATTTTCTTGTAATATATTTTGATCATGATTTCCACTTGCCTAATTTCAACCAGCTTTTGTACACTTCCCTTCTTACCAAATTTATTTTCTTTCTGTCTCTCTTTAAAAAGTAGCAAGCTAAGAAAAACAAGAAAAAAGAAATGCACACATGATATCTTAAAAATGGAAATCAAATATTCAAGGAAAAAAGCCAATAATCCAAAACCAATATGCCCAAACATAGCAAAATGAAACAGCCAATCTACAAAAATACCACTGAGTTTGTTGTATTGGCCAGCTTTTGCTGGGCAAGCTCCCTGCTTGCAAATTAAAGTGGCTTGAATCAGAACATCAGCATATAGGCCACATCATGTAAATGATGTTTGTTAAGAACACAATGAGGGATTGGGAAGATCAAGTTGGATAAAGGACAGAGAGGGAGAGCCAGGAAAGAGATACCTTGAAAGAGGAAGCCATTATGGGATTAGCAAGAAACCAGGCGCTAGGGAAACTCCCAGAAAACCACAAGGATGACCCCAAATAAGAATCTGGAGGGGTATATAAACTGCCCTTTCCCTGTAATCAGATTGTGATGACTACTTTAATTGTCATCATAGAACCTTCATCCAGTAACTGAGGGAAGCAGAAGCAGAGTCCACAGCTAAGCACTGGGTGGAACTCCTGGAGTACAGTCATAGAGAGGGAGGAGCAATAATATGAGCAAAGGGGCCAAAACCATGATGGGGATACCCACAGAAACAGTTGACTTGATTTAGTGGGAGCTCACTGATCACAGTCAGACAGCTGGGGAACCAGCATAGGACTGAACTAGGCCCTCTGAATGTGGGTGACAGTTGTGTGGCATGGACAGTTTCTGGGACCACTAGTAGTGGAATTAAATTTATTCCTAGTGTATGAACTGGCTCTTTGGATCTCATTTGCTAAGAAGGGATACCTACAGAGATACAGCGGGAAGGGCCTTGATCCTCTCTCAAGTGATGGGGCAGATTTTGTTGACTCCATATAAAAGGCCTCACCCTCTCTGAAGATTGGATGGTGGGTGGGGTGGGGTGAAGGTGGGCTGAGTGGGAGGACAGGAGGGAGAGGGAATTGAGATTGATATGTAAAATAAGGTTATTTTCTTTAACAAAAAGAACACAGTGAAAATGGTAGGTAGTCTGTTCTAAAAGCAATTGCTTTGCTATTCTAAAACACCTCAAACAGAAGCACTTGAAAAGAAATGTGGATCACTTTATTATTTATTTATTTTGTTATTCGAGGCAGAATTTCACTGTAGCTTTGGAGCCTGTCCTGGAACTAGCACTGAAGAGCATGCTGGCCTTAGACTAATAAAGATCCTCCTATCTCTGCCTCAGGAATGTTGTGACTAAAAGCATGTGCCACAACCACACAGATGGTGGTTTTATAAGTAAGCAGAGCACATGAGATTATTACTGTAGCACTACACATGGATACCAGTTCCACAAGAGTAGGAACCCTCCCTTTTTTGTTCCACATGACCCTGTCTCCCCCAAGCCCGCCCTTTTGCCTGCAAGGTCCTGGACCCAGCAAGAGTCCCTGCTCCTGTACTGAGGAGATCCATCCAGAGGGGTAAGTGTGCCCTCCCAGCTGGATAGTCCCAGGAACAAAGTACAGGCCCCCTCCATTTCCTTAAACGTTTCTGGCCATTCAGCAGGGTGTCTCCCTGGCTACTTGCTTTCTCTAGTTACCCCATCCCATCTTGCCCCCAAGCACTCCTATCCATCTGTGGGGTCCTTAGATCCACCAGCACAGCCTGCTTCAGGGTGGAGGGGATCTGAGAGCCAGCTCCAGTGCTGAGGGGTCCTAAGAGAGGGCAGACCAAGAAAATCCCCAAGTATATAGTCAGTCACAGCAAAGATTGGCCAAGATGACAAGACTCTCCTGGCCACATTTGAAGGAAGAGAAGGGCAGGCGCCAATGCAAAAATTCCTCCAACAACCTGAAAAGCAACATGACAACACCAGAATCCAGTGAACACGCAACAGGAAGACTTGAACACCCTAATCCAAAAGAACTAAAAAAATCAACTTTAAACATAAAATTATGAAAATAATAGAGGCCCTTAAACAGGATGTGAAAAACTCATTTAAAGAAATGGAAGAGAAGACAAACAAAAAGTTAGAAGAAATTGATAAATCCCTCAAAGGTACCCAAGAAAAATGAAGAAAAAGCAATTAAACAGCTAAAGGAAACAGTTCAAGACTTGAAGACTGAAATGAAAGCAATAAAGAAAACACAAACCAAGGGATGGTTAGATATGGAAAAGCTGGGTAAAAGAACAGGAATTACAGAGACAAGTATAACCAACAGAATAAAAGAGATAGAAGAAAGAATCTCAGGCGCTGAAGATACTACAGAGGAAATAAAATTCTTGATCAAAGAAAACAGCAAATCCAACAGATTCTTAACAGAAAACGTTCAGGAAATCTGGGACACCATGGAAAGACCAAACCTAAGAATAATAGGGGTTGTAAGAGAAAAAGAAGAATTATAGCTCAAAGGCCCAGAAAATATATTCAACAAAATTATAGAAGAAAACTTTCCCAGCCTAAAGAAGGATATTCCTATGAAGGTACAAGAAGCATACAGAACACCAAATAGACTGGATCAAAAAAATCCCCTCTCCATGTAATAATCAAAACACAAAACATACAGAATAAAGAAAGAATATTAAGAGCTGCAAAGGAAAAGGGTCAAATAACATATAAAGGTAAACCTATCAGAATTACACCTGACTTCTCTATGGAAACCATGAAAGCCAGAAGGTCTTGGATAGATGTGCTGCAGACACTAAGAGACTATGGATGCAAGCCCAGACTACTATACCCAGGTAAGCTTTCTTTCAGCATCGATGGAGAAAACAAGATATTCCAGGACAAAAACAGATTTAAACAATACATAGCCACAAACCCAGCCTTACAAAAAGTACTAGAATGAAAACCACAACCTAAGGAAGCCAACAACATCCATAATAAAACAGACATCTGACAACCCTCCACCAGCACAACTCAAAGAAGGGAATCAAACAAACATTATCACCAAAATAAATAAATAAATAAATAAATAAATAAATAAATAAATAGCCAGAGTTAACAACCACTGGTCATTAATATCACTTAATATGAATGGACTCAATTCACCTATAAAAAGGCACAGGTTAAGAGAATGGATACAAAAACAGGATCCAACATTCTGCTGTTTACAAGAAACACTTCAACCTCAAAGACAGACACTTCCTCAGAGGAAAGGGTTGGGGAAAGGTTTTCCAATCAAATGGACCAAAGAAACAAGCGGGTGTGGCTATACTAATATCTAACAAAATTGATTTCAAGCTAAAATCAATCAGAAGAGATGGAGAAGGACACTTTATACTCATAACAGGAACAATTCATCAGGAGAAAGTCTCAATCCTGAATATCTACGCCCCTAATATAAAAACAATAAAAATATATACATTTAGATAAAAAATAATTTCTCTAAAAAAATGAGTAGGAAACATCAACAGAAATATCTGTAATGGAAGCAGTTCACATTACCATCTTTGGAGCTCACACAGATAAGTGACTAGAGCAGAACAGAGTTTGTGTGTTAGGCTTTACTACTCTACAGTGACAGAACATTAAATGGATTTCTCTATGTGTTTAGAAGGAGTTTTTATTAGAAGGACTTGCACGCTGTGGTCAACTAATCCAACAATGGCTGCCTGCAAACAGAAGGTCCAAAAATTCAGGGGTCTCCCAGTTACAAAGGCTAGATATCTCAGCTGGTCTTTAGTGTATGCAGGATTCATGAAGAATTCAGCTCTAATACAAGTGAAAAAGTCAGAGCAAGGCAACAAGGGCAAGCAGGCAAAGAACAAAGCTGTCTTCTTTCATGCCATCCTATAGGCTTCCAGCAGAAGGTGTTACCATGATCAACGGTGTGTCTTGAAGTTCTGGTTTAGAAGTGCATCTAACCTATTTCAAATTTGTAAAAGATTCTTCACAGGTGTATCCCCCGTTTTGGGATTTTAGTTAATTCCAGATATCATTACATTAACAACTAAGAAGAACCATCGCATCATATTTGCAGAATCAGTATAGTACTACTATTGCAGCAAAATAGAAATGTCCTTGACAGCAAAACAGACTGGTTTAGTGCTCCCACTCTGTAGTGGTTTGCATCAGAATAGAGGCATATCATTTCCTAGGAAGGTAGGTTTGATAAGTACAGAGAGACAAATTTGTAATGCAAATGCAATTCACAGAGAAGTACTGCAGGCAACGTTGTGATTTATTTGCAAGAAAGAAAAGCAGATGAGGTTATTATTGTATCACTTTACTTTGACCTTGACTAAACAAGAAAGGAATAGAAATTCAGAGTATAAGAATGTGTATCTTTTGCAGCGTACAATGATATCTTTAGAAAACAAATTCACAAGTTACTAAAATACTACACAGTGACGTATTTGCAAAACCATTCATCTTCTACAGCAGAGAAAGCTATGTCCTCTGTACAATGGGGTGGGTGGTTTGATTACTACAACACTGCCGTTGCTTGTATCAGAAGAGCAGCAGGTAGATTGCTAGGTAAAGCTGACTTTTTAGGAACACACTAAAAATGGTAGTGTTTAGAAAGCAACAAGGAATTTGTTGTATCATTACACCTCACAGAGATTTACTGGAACAGAAATGGAGATTGATCAATGAAGAACAAGAGCACATGGGACAAAGACAGTAAACAGTGTCATCTTGGAGAACACACACGAAAGTGACAAAAACACACAACAGTGTCAAATTTTCAAAGACCAATGCAATTTTACTACTAAACACTCCACGCTGCTTGCAACAAAGTAGACTGTTTTACCCCTACAGTCTACTCTGAAGTGCATGCATCACAACAGCAGCACACAGGTTCCTCAGTAAAGTCAGTGAGTAGAGGACACAGGGGGAACAATACTCCTTTAACAGCACCACAAACTTCGCTATACCAACGCACCTCACGAAGATGTCTTGCAAGCAGACTGGTGACTGATCTGCAAGAAAGCAGGGCTCATGAGTTTATTATTATATCACTGCACCCAGGCAGTAATTGACACTACCATAGAGAAAGCTGAGTTTTTCCAACCATGTATCAATTACTTTTTTATACATTTTTATTGATATTTATTGAGCTCTACATTTTTCTCTGCTCCCCTCCCTGCCTCTTCCCTCCCCCTTTCAACCCTACCCCAAGGTCCCCATGCTCCCAATTTACTCAAGAGGTCTTGTCTTTTTCTACTTCCCGTGTAGATTATATCTATGTAAGTCTCCCTTAGTGTCCACATTGTTGTCTAAGTTCTCTCGGATTGTGGTTCGTAGGCTGGCTTTCTTTGCTTTATGTTTAAAAATCACCTATGGGTGAGTACATGTGATAATTGTCTTTCTGTGTCTGGGTTACCTCACTCAAAATAATGCCTTCTAGCTCCATCCATTTTCCTGCAAAATTCAAGCTGTCATTTTTTTCTGCTGTGTAGTACTCCATTGTGTAAATGTACCACATTTTCCTTATCCATTCTTTGGTCGAGGGGCATTTAGGTTGTTTCCAGGTTCTGGCTATGACAAACAAAGCTGCTATGAACATAGTTGAGCACATGTCCTTGTGGCACAATTGAGCATCCTTTGGATATATACCCAAAAGTGGTATTACTGAGTCTTGAAGAAGGTTGTTTCCTAATTTTCTGAGAAACTGCCACACTGACATCCAAAGGGGTTGCACCAGCTTGCATTCCCACCAGCAATGCAGAAGTGTTCCCTTTTCCCCACAACCTCTCCAGCATAAGTTGTCATCAATATTTTTGATTTTGGCCATTCTAACAGGTGTAAGATGGAATCTCAGAGTTCTTTTGATTTGCATTTCTCTGATGACTAAGGATGTTGAACATTTCCTTAAGTGCTGTTCAGCCATTTTAGATTCCTCTGTTGAGAGTTCTCTGTTTAGGCCTGTACTCCATTTTTTATTGGATTATGTGATCTTTTGGTGTTCAATTTCTTGAGTTCTTTGTATATTCTGGAGATCAGACCTCTGTGTGATGTGGGGTTAGTGAAGATCTTTTCCCATTCTGTAGGCTGTCATTTTGTCTTGTTGACCATGTCCTTTGCTTTACTGAAGCTTTTCAGTTTCAGGAGGTCCCATTTATTAATTGTTTCTTTCAGTGTCTGTGCTGCTGGGGCTATATTTATGAAGTGGTTCCCTGTGCCAATGTGTTCAAGTGTACTTCCCACTTTCCCCTCCATAAGGCTTAGTGTGGCTGGCTTTATGTTGAGGTCTTTGACCCATTTGGACTTGAGTATTATTCATGGTGACAGATATGGGTCTATTTTCATTCTTCTACATGTTGATATCCAATTATGCCAGCACCACTTGTTAAGTATGCTTTCTTTTTTTCTATTTGATATTTTTTTGTTTCTTTATCAAAGATCAGGCATTCGAAGATGTGTGGATTGATATCCGGGTCTTCTATTCAGTTCCATTGGTCCTCCTGTCTGTTCTTCTGCCAGTACCAGGCTGTTTGCAGTACTGTAGCTATGTAGTACAGTTTGAAGACAGGGATTGTGATGCCTCCAGAAGTTTTTTTTATTGTACAGAATTGTTTTGGCTATCCTGGGTGTTTTGCTTTTCCATATGAAGTTGAGTACCATTCTTTCAAGGTCTTTGACAAATTTTGCTGGGATTTTGATGGGCATTACATTGAATACACACAAACTTTTAATTATAGATGGCAACCCATGTCCACATGACCCTTTCAGTGCTAGGACAAAATCTGGACTGAACTTGTGTAGGCCTTGTGCATGCTGCTAGTCTCTGTGAATTTATAAGTGTATAATGCCTATTGTTTCTAAAAGAAACAGGTTCATTTGAGTCATATATCATATCTAGCTCTTTTTTTGTTTTTTTGAGAGAGGATTTCTCTGTAGCTTTTGAGCCTGTCTTGGAGCTAGCTCTTATAGACCAGGCTGGCCTGGAAATCACAGAGATCTGCCTCTGCCTCCCGAGTGCTGGGATTAAAGGCGTGCGCCACCACCGCCCGGCCACATCTAGCTCTTATACTCATTCCTCTTCCTCTTCCACATAAGTCTCTGAGCCTGGAGGGTAGGGGTTTGTGGAAGACATGCCATTTAGGACTAGGTCCTCCAAAATCTCTCACATTGTCCAATTGTGGGTTTTTGTGTTAGGTTCCATCTGCTGCAAGTAGTAACTTCTCTGATGAGAGCTAAATGAAGCACTGATCAATGGGTATAGCAGTATATATCATTATGGTCATTTTATTGCAATGTTCCTTTCACAGAATAGTATTATATTTTCCCTTATGCCCACATTCTATCTTTCCTCAAGTTCTTGTCCACTTAACAATATCAGGTATTCTTCCTGGGCACTGTAGCACGAGAGCTGTGCCCTCTGCATGAGAGAGCTCACCCCAGCACTTGGAAGAAATGGCCCCACCACTCACCACAGGCAAGGGAGATATGGCCCCAATGACATGGGTTTAGAATAACTAGCTCTGTTCCTCCCTTAAGGGATTGATCCAAAGGCCCAGACCTACTCTGAACTGCCACCCAGACCCACATCTTGGGCCTTGGGTTTGCTCACCCTAGCTCGTGCCACATCTATAACATCCTGGAATGCTCGAAGAGACTGCTTCCAAAGAACAATCACCACAGGATCTTTATGACTCCTAGCAACAACAAGGTATTCAAGAGGAGTTTTGATGAGGGCACGGTGATGATGGTGTACCAGAAACCAGAAACCTTGAGCCAGACCAATGACACATTGCAATGAACATTTTACAGGTGGGGCTGATGGAACAAAAGGGGTGCACTGTGTGACACAGGGCAGGACCTCACGCCACTAGGATGAATGAAGAGGTGTTTGAAAGATGGAGGAGCAAGGTGAGATTTTTGTTTGTTAGTTGGTTTTGTTTTCCTTTTAATTAATTTGGGGACTGTTTTACAGGGTTGAAAGGCTATAATGACTGGGTTTATGATATGAAATTTTCAAAGAATAAAGAATTATGTTTAAGGCAATATAACAGAATCAGGAATCATATCTGTCACACGATTGGGTTTTAAATCCAACCAGAAATTCAATGTTTACTGACAATAATGCACTACTATTCCCCCAACGTATCATGCAGGCAGGTTTGAAGTGGGAAGATATTGAGAAATACCATACTTTTTCAGTAGTGTGACAAGTGCCTTCCAAATGCTCTAAAGCTGGCTGTGGGAAGACCTATGTGGCCAGGGTACAGACTGACAAGGGCAAAGGTGGGTGCTGAAGGCCCTGCAGAGAGGGAATGAGTAGACAGCTTGACAGTTAGCTCCAGACACTGGAGCCTGGACTGTGGGGCTGTATAGAAAAAGCAGCTGGTTCAGTGTCTTTCCTTCTAATCAGCAGGGATGCTGAGCCCACCCACCCACATTCAACAAGTCCACAATTCAAAAGAGCACAATAGCCTTAAAACAACTTCTTTCATCGTACTGCTGTGCTCCAAGTAGTGTTACAATGGTACTGGACGGACAGCTGGGAAAGGCATTATATATCTACTTGAGTCTTATGGTTTACCATCCTCCACTAGATAACTGACATCTTCGTGTCATGAGTGATAATTTTAGACTTACGTCATATTTGGTCAGCAAAGGAGTATTAACACTGATAGTAGAAACTGAGCCAGGACAGTGGTGCATGGCTATGATCCTAGTACTAGGGGTGGAATTGAGAGTGGTCCCATGAGTTTCTGGTTAGCCCTAGCTGTGTTACATAGTAAGACCTTGCTTCAAAAATAAAATAAAATAAAATAATGACTGCTTGACACGTGTACTGTAAGTACTAAATTTAGTGCATATGTATATAACTGAAATTATTTGAACAGCATTAGAAAGGGACTGTCTCCCATGGATATCAAGCAAGCTGGTATTTCAAGTTACAGTGGGACCTCTTCTCTTATTAAGGCTCGACAAGGCATCCCAGTAGGAGTAGAGGGTCCCAAAAGCAGGTAAGAGTCAGAACATCTTTTGCTCCCACTGGTAGGAATTACACAAGAAGTCCAAGCTGTAATATACATATGCAAAGGGCCTAGGTCAGCCCATGCAGGCTCCCTGGTTGTCAGTTCAGTTTCCTTCTATCACTATGAGTCCAGGTGAGTGGATTCTGTGGGTTTTCTTGTCAAGCCTTTGACCCCTTTGGCACCTGCAGTCCCTCCCCCAATCTTTTGCAGGATTCCCTGAGTTCTGTCTATTTTGTTTTCTGTCTATTCTATTTATGTTTGGCTGTGGGTTTCTGCATCTGTTTCCATCAGCTGCTAGACAAAGCCTCTATGCTGATGCCTCATCTAGACTACAGTTTATGAGTATAGCAGAATATCATTACAAATCACGTCCTTGACTTCTTTCTTTTTTGACAGTCATGTTTTGTACTATTCTAGGCCTTTGGGCTATGCAGTCTCCAGGTCTGGCTCTGCAGACAGTGTCAGGAATGAAATCCCGCTCATAGTATGGGTCTCAAGCTGGGCCACTTATTTGTTGGTCACTCTCACAATTTCTGGGCCACCTTTACCCCAGTCCATTTGTAGGTAGGAAAAATTGTAGGTCAAAGGCTTTGTGGCTGGGCTGGTGTCCCAATCCCTTCACTGGATTCCTTGCCTGGTTACAAGAGATGGCAAGTTCAGGCTCCACATCCCCCATTGCTAGGATTCTTATCTATGCTCACCCTTATAGATTTCTAGGAGTTTCCATTGCACGAGGTTTCTGGCTTGTTCCAGAGATTTCCTCCTATTCCAGTTATTTTTCCCTACACTCCCTCCCTCTAACCTCCCGCAGCAAGATCCCCACTCACTCCCATCCAACATTCAAACACACAAATAGTTTTAGGGCCAAGAAGAAAAGGGAGAGCATTTACTTGACATTTGTGTCCTTGATTGTGGACTCTACCTCATTTTATAAACCAGAAATTTTCTTATATAATTCCCATAATTCTTCAAGCATACGTGTTAGGCGGGTATTATGAAGAATCAGAGACAGGCGAACAGCTGTGAGTCTGAAGGATGAGTGCTTGCACTGACACATGTGACCACGAGAGGGCGCATTTGTACTTGATGAATTAGCAAAGGAATTAAAGGCTTCAAAAAGTCTGATACTTTATTTTTACCATTTGAAAACACTGCTCTCGTCAATCCAGGTAGCAGGAATTACTCATGAGGAAATTTATGAGAGATTGGGGCCTGAAACATTTCTCATATTTTAAAAGGGTTAAAATCATTCAGAATATATTCTTATTCCTTTCTAAAATTGAGACCAAAAACTAATAAAATATAGAAGAAAAATAAATTCCATATGGGAAACTAATGACTTTATTTGCAAATTACAGACAGTTATAAAAAACTTGAAAATCAGAAATAAGATTTGATTAACAAAGAAGTTTCCATTTATCGTAATTTTTGCCACAAAGGAGCTGCACAGAGTGTATGACAGACCCGGAGAGATATCATATGCACTGCAGATACATGGTGCAATTGAGACGGGGAATTCTGATACATATGGAGACAGCATCTCACTCTGTAGCCTATGGTGTTCTGAGATTCACTGTTAAACTCAGATTCCAGCCCAAGATGATTCTCCTACTTGATAGTTCTGAATGCTCAATAAGGATCACAGACATAAACCATATTGCCTGGTTTCTGATTATTCCTCATACAAGCACCCAATTTAGGCAATCAAAAACCACAATAGTAAAATTACCCAAAAATATACAGGAAGAAAATTACAATAAATCAGAACTCAAACTAACAAAAGAAAACATAAGAAGAAGAATAGGTACAAACTGATATCTTACTGCAGTTAGGAAAAGCATACAGCTTTCGTGAAATTCATTGGAAAAGGGGAGCACTCATTTTAAATTAAGGATAAAAATTGAGCAGGAAAGAGATGGCTTCATGATTAGGAGCACTGGTTGCTCTTCCAGACAGCCCAGGAAAGATTTCCAGAGCCCACATGGCTGATCACAACTATCTCTATTTCCAGTCCCAGGAAATCTGAACTCCATGGGCACTTCAGTCATACATGCAGGGAAAACGCTAATACACAAAAATACATAAATTTATTGAAAGAATAAAAATAATATTTACACTGTTTCCTTAGAATTATGCATACTATAGAAAGGAACCAAAACCTGAATATCTCAAATTATCCAAAGTAATAAGTGATAGGATGTTATTATTCTTAAATCTAATGGAGCATCATAATTATAATTAAAACCCTTAAAAAGAAAATCTTAGGACAAAGGTTTTTCACAACCAGTTCTATTATATTATAAATAAAATTTTGCAGTGCCAGTCTCATAAATTGAAGTAAATCAAAATCGATTCATTGAAGAACATACGTGTAGCAATAAAAAGTGTTTTCAAATTTTCCAAATGCAGATTCAGATATAGTTGGAGTCTCTGTGGAGGTAATGGATTAAGCCAACACTCAATGAACTATATGCTCACAAAAGTAAATTCAAAGAAGTGAGACAGGAAAAGGAAAAAAACAGTAAGAGAAAAATGAGCTCAGCCATGTCTAAAATAACAAGACAGGACAGGGTACCATTATAGTGGTTTAAGGTAAACAATAAATATGTATATTCTAATCAATAATGTAAATGATCATATTCACAGACAAATGTAAAAAGTATGAACTCTCAGTAATTCCACATTTTACTAAATTAATATATGTTCATGATAAAACAATTATAACACTGGTAAGTGCACATGCTTGCTTTTTCATTATCTAAAAATATTTTTCACAGTCACTGAAATTTTGAGACATGCATGTTGTGTTAAACGAAACAAATGCACAGATAACTCTAGGAACTCTGAGACCTTCAAGAACTATTTTCTCAAGAGGCTTTTGGTACACACAGCAGCAAGGCACTGGGTTTGTAGGTAAGGACAGCTTTGGAGGATGTGTGGACCAGACATAGACTTTAGCTGGGAACTAGCAAAAATTTAAAGGCTAAGGTCCCTTAATATCAGAATTAAAATAATTAAGAATAATGAGTTTAGTTCAGGACTATGTGGGCCTGAAACTTGTTATTGAGATTCCTTGTGCATGTGTAAGTATATCCTTTAAAGCAGCTTTGCATCATTTAAGGATTCTTTAATATTGATAAGAGAAATGAGAAATAGATTTCTCAGACTGAAGAATAAGTGAAATTTTAAATTGGTTTTCACCATTCAAAGAAGTATCAGAAAATTGTTAGTAGTCCCATCCCATTCAAGTGAAGTTCCTCCCCTTCTCCCTTTCCCTGGTACTGGCATTTCCAGGAATGGGCTAGCAAACCAAACCCAAGAATGTTAGCTAAGTGTCACCCGTGGGGATTTTGTTAGTTTTTCTTGTAGTGGTGAGGAACAAACCTGGGACCTTAGTACATACTAAACAAGTGATCTGCAACCAGTCTAACTACCAAGTCCTTTACATTTAGTTACTTTCCTACAATTATTGGAAATATGTTTACTTAGTTTTTTAAATGTTTTATATTGAAAATAATTTTTATATAGTATATTATTACCAAGGTTCCCCCTTCCCCATCTCCTCCCAGATCCTCTACACCTACCTACCCTTCAAACTCCATGCCTCCTATCTCTCTCTGGAAACAAACAATAAGGCAAAGAACTGTCAAGTTGTTCTCATTAAGTGTTCTTGAAAGCTGAGGCATGTCAACCTAGGTTACAGCTTTTGTGCTTGTGAATTCGCCATAATAAAGGCTCAGGACTATAATGCATTCTCAAACACCCTCTGTAGTTGCTGGCCAGTTAATAAAGACTTTCTGTCAGCTTAAATCCATTTCTGACTAGTCTTCGGTGGTGGATACTCCACATTTCAAGCAAAAGACAAGTAAGATTAGAAAATAGTAATAATTTAAACAGTTAAATAAACAAAAAGTCTAAAAAAACCTTTATTTATTGATTGATTGATTACTTGATTGATTTTAAGAGCATAGGATTGCTTTGTAGTCCAGGAAGACCTCAGGTTCTTACGTGCTTTGATTACTGGCGTGAGCTATCAGTCTGAACTGTAACTATGTTTAAATTTAGTGAGATTCCTATCTATAACTCTAAGTTCTAATATTGATTAAAGCCTTTGACGTGTTGTTAATTAGCACATAGCAGAAAATTATTTGTGTATTATTAAACTTTCTTATATAATTTCTATGCGGTTTTAATATTCAGGAACTGTATGAAAGTATCAGTATAAACGATTTTTTAATTTTTGTTTATCCATTTATTTATTTACTTGCTTACTTGCGTACTTTTATGTGTATGAGTGGTTTGTATGCATGTATCAATCGCATGCCTGGTGCCTACTGTGGCCAGAAGGATTTTGTTGGATCCCATTGAATTAAAGTTATGATTGTTATGAAAGTTGATGTGGATGCTGGGATTCAAGCACAGTTCTCTGCAAAAACCAGAAATGATCTTACCCACTGAACAATCCATTCAACCCTGAAAGTGATTATTTTGCACAATAAATATATATTAATAAAATTCAAAATTACAGGCATTCATAGCATAATATAAATACACAATGGATAAATTCCATAGAAAATAGAACTAAATCAGCATGTTTTCATAGTTAATTTCAAAATGTATGAAACAAAATTGTACATTAAAGAATTTATATCTCAAAAAGTTAAGAAGGGACACTGTTCAGCATCTACAACACAGATATTAAATTTACCTTTAAAGAACTGTTATATTAAAAATTAAAAAAAAACTTTGAATATCTGAAATACTGGCTTCATATGATACTTATGCCTTAGAATCTCAGAAGATTTAATCAGGGGATTTTGAGAAGGTGACTGAGTAGAAACAGAACAAAAGAAAAGTGTGACTGATTTTTGAGAAAGGGTATCACTGAGTAGTTTTGGTTGGCTGGAATTCACTATATAGAATAGGCTGGCCTTGAACTCATAAAGACCCACTCGCCTTTGACTCCCAAGCATTGCAATTAAAGTTGTGTACCACTATACCAAGCGTGTATCCCATTCTAACCTCACTTGTCAAAACTTTTTCAAAGTCACAACAGCCATATTATATTGGGCAAAGACTTTCTCAAACAATAAATATATATTTAAAGTCCTCTACTTTCCTAAAAAGCAATATGCATCATAGCAAGCATCACCCAGTTTCTAAGCTGAGACAAGTCACCTCCATTCTTTTCATAGTCCTATCCTCAAGCATTTTAATACACTGTCCAGTTAGAATCTGGCTAATTTCTACGTGTACATTACCAAATGGTCATTCTGTATATCATGAAACAATATGACACTTTTTCCTAAAATATGCAGTTGATTAGTGTACCGGCTGATTTTGTGAGTCAAATTGACACAGCCTATAGTCAGCAGAAATGAGTGAGTCTCAGTTGTAGAAATGCATCCATGAGTCCAGCTATAAAACATTTTTTCAATTAGTGATCAATGGGAGAGAGCCCAACCCACTGCGAGTAGTACCATCCCACAGCTGGGTGTCCTGGGTTCCATAAGAAAGCAGGCTGAGCAAGCCATGTGAACAAACTAATAAGCAGAACCCCTCCAAGGCCTCTGCATCTGCTCCAGGTTCCTGACCCCTTGAGTTCCTGTCCTGACTTCCTTTACTTATGAACAAAATTCTTTATGGAGGTGTAAATCAAATAAACCCTTTCTTCCCCAACATGCTTTTTGGTCATTGTCTTGTGTTGCCAAACTAGCAACCCTAAGACAGTTAGTAAAATGGAACTCTCCAGCTGCCAGTCAACATCTTCATTACAGGAACAAATACTGTCTTATATCAAAGCACCAAGGGATGATATCACAAATTAATTATGGACAGCTGCTGCCTCTGCATTCATGTGTCATCTTGATAATTGCCTGAAACCCACCCCCTGCCTTGTAATCCATGCTATTTAAGTCTTTTTCTAGTAACATGGGTACTTATGATAAACCTGCTTGTTCCTCCTACCATTGAGACAGATGCAAGACACCCCTCAGCTGCAGATGGTGAAGAAAGTAATGATAAAGATTAGAGGACTACACAAAAGCATGTTCTCTTTAGCCAGGCATGGTGGTACACAGGTGTAATCCTAGCGCTTCGGACGCTGCGAGCAATGTTTCCAGTTATGGGTGTCATCTTGCAGGTATGGACTGAAAAAAAATCAGAATGTGGTTGAATATCTTATGAGTATTTCAATATATTCAGTATTTCCATGGTGTTTCAATAGTGCACATGTCTTACCAGGCCAGTTTTTATTTTAACTCACAGAGTTTACAGCTGTGCAAGCCTGATGATTAATTTTGCTTTCCTGTAGCATTCATAGCCCCTTCCAGCAATATAAAAGCTAGATAGCAGGAATAAACTTTTCCAGATCAGTACCAGCTTGGCTTATCTATGTTTTCTGACTTGGGTATGTGGTGTCTTCAGCAACAGGATCATACTGCCAAAGTTCTGAGAGTAATTAATATTGTTGACAATAGCCTGTAATGTTTGGGAGTGTCTATGGGGGCCTCACTAGCCAACAAGTCTAAAGAGGCAATATGTTCCTGGAACTAGGCATTTTATTTGGTATCCTTTGGTGTCTAGACTGAGGAGTTTTACCCCATTACAGGTTAACTTCATTTTAACCCTTTTTAATGAGTAAGAAACTGTGAATACTCACCACTAAATACTACATCTACCTCATACCATTCCTCCCAAACTCAGATATTATTTTGGAAGAGGTGTGCATAAAGTGTAAAAGCCAAAGATGATGTATAATAACAAGGAAGGAGTTTTTTTTCTGTAAAAAGAAGAGCTGCATCTATGAACACAGTGTCTGTGAAAAGGTGCAAAAGACCTGTGAATGCTCATGCCAGACCAGAAGCCACAGTGGAGTTGGGAGGTGAGCAATAAGTTTCTCCTCTTTCCATCAGCAACAGATAGTTTCTTGGAGATGGGGAGTAAGTTTTCTTTAAGTCTGTATCCACTGGAAAGTTGCCCAGGCTCTAGTGGAAGGCTACACAAGCTGAATAAAACAAAGTCAAAAACGTAGAGGACACAAAGTTAGGTGGGTATGGAAGTAGGTGGGTCTTGGAGGAATTTAGAAAGAAGGTGACGTTAATAAAATTAAACATGATATTTTCTGGGAACAAATAAAGAATTAAAAACAAATATGAAAAACAGTATTTATAATAGAACAGGTTCTTTAGTGTAATTTCTTCTGTGTGACAAAAATCAGTTAACATGGAGAATTCACAAGCACTTTAACTTTGTGTCCAAATAACAAACAAACAAATAAGTAGAAGGACATGAAATGATTGTATTCCTAGAAAAACTGTCCCAAGATACTGGTGCAAGTCCAAATGTGT
Source organism: Ondatra zibethicus (assembly GCA_004026605.1). NCBI lineage: Eukaryota > Metazoa > Chordata > Mammalia > Rodentia > Cricetidae > Ondatra > Ondatra zibethicus. Next base: position 32,622 of record PVIU01001913.1, on the reverse strand, counting down.
ATTTAATGACAATATCCCTTATTCTTAATGGGAAATAGAAACAAAATCTCTGGTCAGATTGCTTATTCAGGAATGGGATAGAAAAACCCTTTAGAAGCAGGAGAGAAAATAAATGATAGTAGAGATGTATAGCTAGGATAATGTCTCATGCATTTTAACGTATATGTAAATATGTAGTAAATATGTTTCAAATGTGTACCATTTTAAAAGATCAATAACTTAACCCACTTGTGAATGTATAATTTGTATGACAAAATTTTAATAAGAGAAATTCCATTTGAAGATAGAATAGTGATCAAAATCAGCTGGAACAGGGAAGGAAGCAGAAGAGGGAGGTATTTATCTGCATGTGATCCATGCATGTTATTTCCATATGCACAATATCACAATTAATCCCATTAACATGAATCTTGCTTGTGTTAATAAAATACATATGTGGAAATGAAATTTATATTTAACAGTCTTCATATAGAATAAAGTGGATGTTAGGTGGATTTGTGCTCTCTATGATAGCTTGTACACAAACATTTTATACAATATAAAGATTAATATTATCCCATAGACTTTAACTGATATTAGAACTTGGAGTTATAGCTGGGGATCTCACTAAATTTAAGTGTGGTTAAAGCCCAGTGTGATAAGCCAGGCAGTGGTAATGCACCTCTTTAACTCCAGAACTTGACAGGCAGAGGCAGGTGAATCTCTGTGAGTTCGAGGCCAGCCTGGTCTACAGAGCAAGTTCTAGGACAGGCTCCAAAGCTACAGAGAAAGTCTTTCTTGAAAAATAAAAAGCAAAGCAAAACAAAAAGATCAGTGTGATAGATTATGCCTAACATGTAAACATATCATAAGTTGAGGCAGGAAGAGAATGAGTCATGACCAGTTTGTATTATAAAGCTGTCCCTGCCCTCACAACAAAAACAAACAAATTATGGCATTTTTATTGATGATACTGCTTTGTTATGGCATTTTTGTCTTATTTGTCTTTTAATTGAAATGTATTCTCTAAAGAAGATGAGTGCCAATAGAAAGTTTTTATTAGCTGGCCTGTAACTACAATGGGTGTTTGGGGTCCCATTGTAGCCCCCAGCTTTTCTCAGGGTAAGCAGTTAAGCACAGGATCAAATCCTGGGTTGAAAAGTGTTAGTTAATAAGAACAGTTAGCCAAAGAGAAACTACAGAGGCCCAAAAGCAAGGTTAGTTACTGCTGTCTGGTGGACTAGCCTCCAGCAGCACAGGGCTTTGATAGGAATTTATGGAGTTGGCAAGGCTAAACATTTCTGCTCAGGGCAGGTTATGGAAAAAGGCACTCAAACTCATTTGGTGTTTTTCTTCTATATTCTTTCTCTTCTTTAGTCTCTCTCTTTGTTATCTCTCCATTATCCCATGTTGTTTTAGAGCTTTTATACCCCAACAGAATCTTTCAGACAGTACAAGAGCCTAAACAGTTGCATTCCATTTTTTAAGCAAATGATTATAGGTAAAAACATGTTTTTCATTTCCCTCACAGGATTGAACATTTTATGTATTACAGGTGAAAAACAAATTATCCCAAGAACCCTCATACATTCATACCCAAGCAACTTGTTATAGATTAACCATGTGGCAAGCAAGGTGTTCTTGTCAGGTCTTTTACCGGTAAGCTGCATTTTGCAGTTAGATAGAAAGGGCCAATTACTTTATTACTTATCTTGAGAGGTAATCTCATAAGGAATCTTAAAGAAATCACAAACCTAAACTTTTATAAATGAAAAAGAATCAGTCACCTCTACTTTAAATCTTTATAGTGCATATCCATTCATTAATAGTATTTCACATCAGGAGATTGAGGACAGAAATGGGTATAAGAAATTAATCATCACCTTTGGACATCAACCAAATATAATAAGGAGAAAATACCAGCCAGTAATAATTGGCTGATTTGTTCTTGTTCCCTGACCTTAAAGAGTTCCACATTCAACCATGTGCCTTTCTAGAACTTTTGATTGTCTTCTTGTCTTTTTTCACCTCAAAGTTATTTAACAAAAAAATCTTAGTCTAAGTTCATTATTTTCAATGCTTTGTTTCAGTTGTGATGCGCTCTGAGACCTGTGAACACATCTCCCAACATTAAGGTTAAAAGAATTTAAACTAGCTGGGCTATTGGGACTCGAGAGTTAGTATTAACCTGAGTGACACTCCATACAGCTCCTTAGGAGAGACTCACAGACCTTGGCTATAAAACATATCCTTGTATTTATTTTTATTCATCAAAACTCTGTATAAGTTAGCATTACTATTAATAGACAGTACAGCTTAGGAAGGGGTCATCATCTTGAGAATCCACAGGTAAAAATGTGCAGTAAAATGGGATGTTTCCAAGAGATAAACACATTATACCACAGGCAGTGGAGATCTTCCCACATGCACTCACACCATGCTAAATACCAGAGAAAGAGCCACAGCAAACATGTAAAGGCACAACAGAAGCAGAAGACATTCTGGGGTCTTAGTCCCGTGTAGTCTAGCCTAAACGAGATTGACACATCAGATGATTCCCTTCTGCTGGGCTGACACCGGAAACTTCAACTGTAACTCATTGCTACTCTGGCATGGCCCACGGCAGTTAGTACATCTAAAGACTCCCAGAACAGATTTTTGTTGGAGTAGGGCTTCGTTAACAGTTTGACAGGCGGTGCTGTCCAAATGCTGAATTTTATGGCTAACCTGTTACTTTCATCACGGTGTCAGTTTTGACAAGGGCTGAGGGACTACTAAGGTCTGGGGGCCTGTCACAATACATCATGGCTTTCTATGTTTTGTTTTGTTTTGGTTTTTTTTTACATGTTTTGTTTTTGTGTGAGTGTAGTTTTGTGTGAGCATTTCTTGTGCTTACTTTTCTTAGCAAAGTAACTAAACATAGATAAATGAAAGACTGGTCAGGTAACCCAGTTATAGATTACCGGTACAGTGTATGTTAAGCCCCAAGATTTAATCCCCAGCACTGCGAGAACAACTAAAAAATACTTCTATAAAAATACCTCTATAAAATAGCTGAGATCTTCAAATCTGGCATTGTTGTCTGTTTTTGAACACCTCGCCATTAGGGAGAAAGAAAGGGAAGGGGCTTACTTTTCAAGGGATGTTTCTACTAATGTATTTTTTTTAGCCCTTTAAGATAGAGAAACAAATACACTGGGGATTTCCCATTAGGTATGATAGAGTCTTACTGTCCCACAGAATCTTTGTGAACATCCTCCTTCAAAGAAGCTCATTTGGCATATTTATTAATGACTTATATGAGTCCAATTTCACCTAGTAATTTTAAAATACAAGAAACAATAGGACACTCCTTTACAAATTTAACATTTTTAGACTGATAAATCTATTTCCTGATTTCTCTTATCATTCACAAAGGTCCCCTTGAACAATATCAAGCAGCTTTAAAAGAAGTATTTTAACATGTATAATATATGAAAGCAGCAGCATTCAAGCCCACATAGTCCTGAACTAAGCTCACCATTTATGATGCTCTTAATTCTCATTTTAAGGGAAATTAGCCTTGGAGTTATTGCTAGTTCTCAGATAAAGTCTGTATCTGATCCTTGTCTACTGTAAGGTGTCTATGGCTTCAATCCTAGGGCCTTACTGCTTTTTGTAACAAGAGCCTATTAAGATGGCAAGTCCAGGAGCTCTCAGAGTTTCTAGAACTATCCATGCACTTGTTTAGCTCAAAAAATGTACTTCCCCAAATTTTAGTGAATTTAAAAATTGTTTTAGGTGATGAAAAAAATGTTCAGTTTTCAGAGTTTTGCATATCAACATGACAAAGTGTGGAATTCCTGAGAATTCGTATTTTCGACATATCTTTCTGAATATGTTAACATGATCATTTACATATGATTTCAAATTTACATAGTGTCTCATTACCTTAAACCACTATAATGATATCCCATTCTGTCTTGTCTTTTTAAACATGACAGAACTTTTCTCATTCTGTTCCTCCCCACTTTATAGCTCAGTTTTTTTGAATTTTACTATTGGGAGCACATAGTTTATTGATTGCTCTCTTGTTTCACTCCACCCACAGACATAAATCTGTACCTGCATTTGTAAAGCTTAACATAGGATTTCCATTACTACGTATTTGTTCATCCATAAATTTTTTGTTGATTTACCTCAGTTGTGGATATATTTTTGTAAAGTTTTCTTAATAATGTAGTAAAATTGGTTACTAAAGATTCTGGTCTTAGGATTTACTTTCTATGGTATTAACTTTCTCTCTACCAGCTAGAACTACAGTAATACCCTTTCATTTTGCTATTTATTTTGAATAATTTGAGATTTTCATCTCACATACACTTCCATATCGAATGGCCTAAGTTCTTTCTGGTTCATTTTTGAGATATACATGGTTTTTTTAAAAAATATTTTTATGGTTTATTTAACTTTTTATTTTATGTGCATTGGTGTGAAGGTGTCAGATCCCCTCCAACTGATCTTCAGACAGTTGTGAGCTGCCATGTGGGTGCTGGAAATTGAACCCAGGACCTCTGGAAGAGCAGTCAGTGCTCATAACCACAGAGCCATCTCTCCAGCCCGAGATATACATGGTTTTATAGAACAGTTTTGTTTTTAAAAATATTTTATGTGTATGGGTATTTTCCCTGCTTGTATGTCTGTGAACCATAAGATTTCAGTGCCCATGGAGGTCAGATTCCCTGGGACTGGAATTAGTGTGAGCAGTTATATGGGTTCTAGGACTCTTCCCTGGGTTGTCTGGAAGAGAGGTCAGTGTTCTTAAGCATTAGGTCATTTCTTTGCACCCTCATTTTTAATTCTTGATTTAGATGGGACGTCGCGTCTTTTTCCAGTAAGTGTCTTTCTAACTGTAAGAAAGACACTTTGTGCCTATTCTCCTTGTTATGCTTTTGTTCTTGGAACTTTTGGTTCTCATTTATTTTGATTTCCTTCATATACTTCTTTCTAGTAATGTTTCCTCTTTTGTTTTTTGAGTACTGGAACCGGGAATAACCACAAGTCAGGCATGTTGGTTTATGGGCTGCAGCCCTTAGTTAGCTTCCAGAACAATGGTGTAGGGGACTGTGAGAGACTGGAGTCTGAGTTTAACAGTGAGTCTCAGAACACTGGCTGGAGAGTGAGATGCTGTCTCAAAAATGTGGCAGAATCCCCGAATTTCAAATGTAACATGCATTTCATGTGCACATAGTATATCTCTGCATCTGATTTTCCTTCTAAACAGCTTGTTTCTGGCAGAAATTTGAGTGAATATAAACTTCATTGTTAATCGAATTGTATTTCTAATTTGAAGTTTTCTTATACCTATCTGTAACTTAGAAATAGAGTCATTAGTTTTCCATATGGCACTTACCTTTCTTCTATATTTTAGTAGTTTTCTGTTCAATTTTAGTCTAGAATAAGAATATTTCAGAATGATTTAAATTATTTTAAAATATGAGACATGTTTCAGGCCCAGTATCTTACAAATTTCTTCCTATGTAATTCTCACAGCCTGGGTTAATGGGACCAGTGCTTTTATATGGTAGTAATAATGTATAAGGCTTTTGGGGGCTTTTAATTCCTTTTTTTAATTCATCAAGTACATAGGCACCTCCTAAAGATTATATTTATGAGCACATGCTCTCATGTTTCAGACCAGAAACCTCACAGTTGCTTACCTGGTCTCTGATTCTTTATACTAACCACCTAAAACGTTGCATGAGGGAAGAAATGTAAACAGTATAAAAGGAAATTCCTGCTTTATAAGTTGAGATGCAGTCTGTATTCATGAACTCAGATTTCAAATAAACACTATGCTTTTACTCCTTGGCCCCAACACAATTTGTGTGTTTTAAAGTCTTTTCATCTTGGCTTTTTTTCATTGTTATCCTGGAAATAAAGTTGTAGTCTGTGGTCCAGTAACTTAGAACCCGCTCCCTCAAACTCAGGACCTTCTAGCCTCAGCTTGCAGTGTAGTGGGGTAACAAAAAGATGTCAACATTATTCTGTGACCGCCTCCCCAGTACTATCTCTTTCATTTTCTTTTTTATACTTTATGAAGTTTTTCTCTTCCTTATGATGCGCATATCTATGGTATATCTTTTACCATTCATGCAATGAAAGTACTATATGATTTTTTGTGACTTCCTCTTATACTCATATGTGATTTTAGTTGATTCCCTTTGGTTTTTAAGTGTATTGCACTCATGTTTGGTAGGTTCTACATTCTTCATGAACTTTCACCATGAAGTTGTTCGTTTCTTCCATTGTTTTGGCAGGAAATATTAGCCTCACAGAAACTGGACTTTTAAACTGAATTCTGATGATATTTTACAGGTGTATAATATGCAAAAATATGACCAAGACAACATGTACACGAAGCTTAATTTTACATGTGTAGAACAGCCCACGCAACTAGTCTTTGAGAAGCCCACACACATGTTCCTAGCTGTGTCTTACTTTCTTATGAACACCTTTTCATCCTAACTGATATGCTTAAGCCTGCATCTTGTCTTTCATAAAAATCTTAAAAAACCTACAAAAGTTTTAATGAAATTCTCAATGCTGATTATACTATGTACAAATCAATGTACTTGTTATTATAATGAATATGACTTGGCTAAACTTGCAAGTAAATTGCTACAGTATTATTTAATCCACTTCTACATACGTACTGAAATTAAAAGACCCTTTGAAGGCTGGAAATATGGCTCAGTGGATAAAAACCCTTAATTTATGTTATTGTGAGTATATGAGTTCAAGTTCACAAAATGATATTTAAAGTCCAGGACAAAAAGTACCTGTCTGTGATTACTGCGCTCCTATGCTTAGATGCAAGCTGGAGACTTGAGACTACACAAAAGCTGATAGGCCATAGTGTGGCAGAAAAAAGAATGGACAACAAATTGATCTCATTTCAAATGGAGTAGAAACTGAGGATATATATCAGAGGTTGTCCTTTGACCTATAATATGGTCTATGGCAACACACACACACACACACACACACACACACACACACACACCACAAAAGCACACACACAGACATGTAAGCAATTTTGACAATAAAATTCTATAAGTGATCTTATTTTATCCAGTTGTTCACTCAGTGCCATTACAAGAGGTGTATCGCCACCCATGAATTCCCATTCTGATCCCCAACATAATCCCATGGCCATCACAGTAACAGAGAGACAAATGCCCTCCTGCGTGCAGAAAGATGCTCATATCTAAACTTTTGAACTACAATTACATAACAGCCTTTTAAATTTCAAGGTAATATGTGTAAATTTCTAAAACATTGTCTCTAAGCACCGGTATTGTTCAAGTAATTTCATTTCGGTGCATGAACTAAATTTAATACTTACAGTACACTTGTCAAACAGTCATTATTTACTTTTATTTTCTTCATGACACAAGGTCTTACTATGTAACACAGCTAGGGCTGGCCTGAGACTCATGGGACCGCTCTCAATTCCACCCTTAGTACTAGGTTTATAGCCATGCACCACTGTCCTGGCTCAGTTTTTATTATCACTGTTAGTACCCCTTTGCTGATTGAACACTGTACACGTGTAAAATTAACACTTGTGACACAAAGATGTCAGTTAAATGGTGGAGGACGTGAAACCATGAGGCTCAACTAGACCTTTAATCCCTGTGCCCAGCTGCCTGTCCAGTGCCACTGAAACAGTACTTGAAGCACAGCAGTACGATGAAAGAAGTTGCATTAAGGCTATTGTGTTCTTTTGAACTGTGGACATGTTGAATGTGTGGGGATGGGCTCTGTGTGGGGGTGGGCTCAGCAGCCCTGTGGCTAGGAAAGAAAGGCATGGGACAGCTGCTTTTTCCACACAGTCCCACAGTTCAGGCTCCAGTGTCTGGAGCTGTCTGTCAAGCTGTCTACTCATTCCGTCTCCTGTGCAGGGCCTTCAACCTCCACCTTTGCCCTTGTCAGTCTGTACCCTAGTAGCATGGTTCTTCACACAGCCTTGCGCAGAGCTGTGCTGTTCCTTGCTCCACTTGGATATCCTATTGCTGACATTCTAGAGACCCTTCGTTGAAGCTCATCCTTGAGATCTTCTGGATTTATTTGAGGAAAGACAGTTCTGCTGAAGAAACGACCAGAGGTATGTTTTCGAAGACTGTGTGAATATATCAATGCTAAAATAAGCAAACAAACAAAGGAGATAATGATCAAAGAAGTGAGTAAAAGGAATATGGATTCAGGTGGTTAGAGAAAGTACTCTCTCTGTATGTAGTAACTTGTCCAATATATAAAATAGCTGTTTATATCTGTCAAGGTACCCTAACTAGTATTTACATTCAATGGTCTACTGTGGGATTTTAATTATTTCAGTATGTGACTTTAATATATAATATAATATTACTAAATAGTACTATTACATGTATCGGCACTATGAAGTAGAAGACACAACATACACACGATTGAGAGCCAGACAGTTGGGGATACAAAAGCACATATCATCCAGCACTAGCAGTAAAGCCCTGAGAATATTAGGATACATTTTGCTTATATTTCTATTCCTAAAAGTTTGAGGAAACAGTGTAGTTAATTTCAACACTAAAGTTAACTGTTTAATACAGTGGGTATTAGTCTAAAGTGGTTGTCTGAATTATAGTTTAAAAATTAAAATAGAGATCCTGAGCAACTTAAGCTACATTTCAGTTCTTCAGAAGCAAAAGGAGGCTAGTGAACTAGAAAGCATACCTAAAAATTGTTCACAGTAATTTCTAATGGCATATAAAAAAGTTCAATGTAATTTATATGTAGTATTTGGGGTAAATTACTACTGAACAAATAAGCATGAGATCTGCAAATAGTCAATATTATTATGTTTCTGAATTGTGGGTAATTTGATATATAAGGCTAAGATCGATACCATAAGCTTTTTTATGTTTAAAATTTCACTGGACTGATAAAAGAGTCCTCATTAACTATTATAGCTTGAAGTCTAAAGAGAAAGTATGTTCTAGACAGTTTATATGTATCAAGTTTTGGGAAAGCCAATATCCAAATAAAAAAACACAATGTCTATGAAAAGATAAAAGGACATCAACTAAGAGTTCCTTGATTCATGATAGAAAACATGGGAATGGCTATCAATCACGAAGTTAGCCTTTAAAAATATTAAATATGGATCATGGAGGACCCCCTTACGTATAAGTAAAATTGATTTTCAATTGATCACAATAAAGTTCATAGGACAAACAACATTTATCACCATAAATGCCATCCATAAATATTTAAGGATCATTTATGTCTGTTTACACAGTATAGAAATTTTTCTTTATTGGATCTCTACACACTGTATTTCCCAAACATGTGTATAAACACATAGTTTTTCTCTACATCATTATCAGTGTTCACCTGTTAATGAACCATTACTTTCTGATTCTGACCTATTTTATGCTTTTGCTTGCCCTGTTGTGTAAGTAGAGGCTTTAAAACAATACAAGCATTTCAGAATTTATGTTTATTTCCGAGTAAGTTTTAAAAACACATTTGATTTTTTAAAATCACATAGGCAATTTAATAGATCTTTATTTCTGTTTCTGATATATTGTCTAATGTACATTTCTATATATATAACCATTTAATGAAAAGTTGCATGTTTCATGCTCAAAACTTTAACATCATCTGATCATTCTTAGGTTTGTTATAAATTATTGGTACTGAAAACATTCCATGGCTTTAAGGTTTGTTATTAATTAGTGTTGGCTCCTTTAAAATATGTGATAGTTGAGATCGGAACCTTTTCTATTTTTCTTAATAATTTGCCAAAGAATCCTTAAGCTTATTCTATTCTATTTCACGTTTATTTTGCTTCATTTCCCTGGTTTTCTCACTTTTATTGTTTAATAATATTCTTCCTTGCATGGTATTGTGTCGTTGGTTTTGTTTAGTAGTGATTTACACTTTGACTTGGATGAGTATATCATAGACATTTAATAGTTTATTTAGGCTATAAGATTTTTTTCTAATAAAATTGTTTTGGCAAGCAAAATGCTATTTTTAGAAAAAAGGGTAGTAAATTAAATATTTGAAACATTGTGAATGATTATTACTATAGAAAAACATAAAACTACACTATAAAAACCAGTATGTGACCACGGTAAATACACTTAGCATTTTAGAAATACGTATAAAATTATTAGCCGATAGAATATATATGCGAAATGAAAGAAAAAAAATTAGGTGTGGAAATGGGAATGAGCCACTTTAGGGTGCAAGGCTGGTATTCTGAAAGGCTCAGTACAGAATAAAAGAAAGGCGGCAAACAAAGGGTCTCCATGCAGCAAAAGAACAGAAAAGTTAAAACCTGGGTCATCATCAATGCCGCTCAAAGCCCCAGCTTCTACATTCTTTGGGGGAGGAAAATAAAAGCAACAAAGGCTGGCATCTGAAAGGCGTTAATAACTTCAGTCAGAGGGCTCCCTTCTAATTAAAGCGCACCCTTTAACATTAACCCTTCGAGGGAAGAAAGACCCCGAGAAATCCTGTCATTTCTACACGCGCCGGTGCAGCAAAGCTTCGGCAGGGGCACGGGTGGATTTTAAAAACTAGTTGCCCGCAGGCAAAAGACGGAGTAGACCGAGAAATAGTGTGTGAAGTCAATGAAAAATGTTTTGAAAACTCCAGGAACCGCTGAGGGCAACGGCGACGATTACGGTGTCTTCTGACACAAAACGAAAGTAATGAAAGATGACACGTACAATCGAAACCAGGGGAGATTGCACATCAACTTTGAGGGGACAGGGTGTGGAAACGGGGGCAGGGGGTCTTCAGACACTCGCCGGCGGCTCCGCCAGCCGATGCCGGCGCGAGAAAAACATGGCGGAAGCAACTTCCGCTTCAACACCGGAAATTGGTGTTCCAACCGGAAGTGTCCGTCTGCCGGGAAGCAGGTCGGAACTAAAGTTCACAGGGAGTCGGTTTCTGATGGGAAGACAAAAATTGGTGCACTTCCTGCCGAGAAGCCGCGGAGATCGGTCCAGCTCCAGCTCCGCCGATTTAGACACAAAATAGATATAATATTACACTTTCTGGACAGAGTAAGGGACAGGCAGTACTAATGGAAGAGTCTGCAGCTCCCGTGGGGCCCTACGCGGCCGCAGGAGCCGAGGCAGGTGCTGAGGGGGGGGAGGGTGTGTCTGGTCCCCCCTTTCCTGAGTTTGAGGCCTCCGGGGCTTCTGGAGTAGTCAGCTCAGCCTCTGTGCAAGAAGCATCGGGCCTGGTACCGCTCCTTGTGGCTCCTGGGCCAGCGGACCGACGCGCGGCGAGTTTGAGGCCCGCTCCAGCCGCAGGGGGCGGAGCCAGGTCTGGTTCTGAGCGGAACAGCGGCAGCTGGACCAAGCAAATCCTCTGCAGGTATTATCTGCATGGGCAGTGCAAGGAGGGCGATAACTGTCGTTACTCTCACGACCTCTCTGGGCGGCGCAAAGCTAGGGGGGGGCAAGATTCCCAGCCTCGGGCCTCTGCAGATAGAGGGCCCAAGATGGCCACTCAATGGGAGCCCCCGACTCAGGAAGTGGCGGAAGCCCCCCCTACTGCATCCTCCAGTTCTTTGCCTCTGATTGGCTCGGCTGCTGAAAGGGGCTTCCCTGAAGCTGAGATTGACAATGCAGGCATTGGCTCAGCTGCTGCAAGGGGCTTCTCTGAAGCAGAGATTGACAATGCAGGCCTAGCAGCAGCCGCTGCGGGAGGAGCGGGTGCTGAAGGCTGGGAGGGAGCAATTGAGTTTGTTCCAGGACAGCCCTACCGAGGTCGCATGGTCCCTCCACATGGTCCCGAGGCTCCCCCGCAGAGCCCGGAATTTGAGAGAGAGCACATGGCTATAGGCATGGAGATGCCGATGCCAATGCCGATGGCAATGCCAATGCCGATGCCAGTGCCAATGCCGCTCCCGCTTTGCCGCTATGCTGCCCGGGGACAATGCCTCCGTGGGGAGAGGTGTGCATACCCCCATGGAGATATATGTGACATGTGCGGGCACCAGGCCTTGCACCCTTGGGATGCAGCCCAGCAGGAAGCTCATAGGCGGGCCTGCGTTGAAGCACATGAGAGAGATATGGAACTCTCCTTTGCTGTGCAGCGCAGCATGGACAAAGTGTGTGGCATCTGCATGGAGGTTGTCTATGAGAAAGCTGACCCCAGCGACCGCCGCTTTGGCATCCTTTTCAGCTGCAACCACACCTACTGTCTTAAGTGTATCCGCAGGTGGAGAAGTGCCACACAGTTTGAGAACAGGATCAGTAAGTCCTGCCCACAATGCAGGGTCTCCTCTGGCTTTGTCATTCCTAGTGAGTTCTGGGTGGAGGAGGAAGAGGAGAAGGAGAAACTTGTTCAGCAGTATAAGGAGGGAATGAGCCAGAAAGCCTGCAGGTATTTTGCTGGAGGCTTAGGCCACTGCCCATTTGGAGAATTTTGTTTTTACAAGCATGAATACCCTGAGGGCTGGAGAGATCAGCCTCCGAGGCCAGATGGTGGTGGATCGTCAAATGCATACTGGCATCAAGTTTTGGAGCCTGTGCAGTTGCGAGAGGGAAAAGTGCTGCTTAAAAGCCGTAAAAAGGAGTTTGCTGTGCTTCGCCTGGCCAATCAGTTGCTTAAGAAGTTGCTTTGCCTGAGAGGCAATTCTTCCTTCTCTGATAACCGCTGGCTCTTGCTTCAGTACCAGCTGGAAGAATATTTCAGTTTGAATCTGTAGTATCATGCTGTGGCATGTGGTCTAGTCTGCTAAGGCTCTGTTGTCTGCTGTTGCTTATTTCCCTTTATCGACTGACAAACCTATTGCTTTCAAAGGCTGTTGAGGCAATCTTTATGCAGTATTGCTGTTTTCCCTTCTATTTCCCTTTTCTTCTCACTAGGATTGTGATGTTATTCTGTGTTATAAAATAACAAGAAATCTTAAAAGTATTGTTTGGTGGAATTAATATTTCTGTCAGCTGATGAATTGTGGTGTCTTTTTCCAACAGGATTCAGTCACTTCTAGTCTAGTGTTTACAGTATCTCATTGTGAAGTCCCTTAAGAGTAAATGTGACAAGGTGACAAAAGTCTTTAACTGAATTATGAGCTTTTTGCTATATAGCCTTAAAAAATCGACCCTTACAGGGCCTGCAGCTGCTGTCTGTGCTTGTTTACATGTCTGTTTCTTCCCTTCTCTTTCAAGTGCACTTGTTAACTTGTGGTTACTTTGTGGTTCTGTTTTACTTGACCAAAATGAGGTGCATATGTTTACATGTTTTTATCCTGTTTGGCTTGATGTGAAATTATTTATATTTGGAAATATATATTTAAGAATGATATATATGCGTATATGTATACAAAGATGTATTTGGAAGCAGATATACACCATAATATATATGTTTGAAGTAATGAAATAAATCCATAAATGAAAGCCCGATGTTAAAGTCTAGGTGTATGGACTGTGTGTGAATTGTGTGGATAATTTCTCTGCCCCTGCACTGATGTCAGTGATTAGCACCTAATAAAAATGACTGCTATGTGTATTGGACTCTTTTTAAAGGACTTTTGAAGAGTGACTTTGATACTTATGGCAGCATTAACAGCTCCTCTGTTGTTAATAACCACTAAACATATGTGCCTCTGCATGTAGTTATCATCTCATTCTTCTTAACGGTAACAACTCCTGAATTCAAATACACAGTTGTTTATAGTCATATCTTAAATATCTGGGTCTTTTTATACTTTACAAACAAAGGATTTTTGACAAAATGTTTTCATAAGAAAAATTCTAAGACCATCAGAGAAAATGATAATATTGAAAACAGAATATAAGAGTAGAAATTTAAAATTGAGGCATAGGAGTTTAAAAATGTTAAACATAAAAATCCTGAAATCTTTAAATACAAATAAGCCATAATTTGATATAAAAGCCATTTTTAAAAAATTAAAGTTGATTTTACTTGCTTTAAATAAAACTACATTCTACTTAAAATACACAATTATAGTTAAAAAATCAGGAGGATTGGGGGTAAAAGTAACTGCAGATACTGTCAGTATAAAACACCAAGTTTCTGTTAAACATTGCAGGAGGAGAAACATGTAAAAGCAACAAACTATAATTGACCTAGAATATGTTATCTTCCTATTTTTACTCTATGTCCACGTTAAGCAAATGACTAGTTCACAGAGGCCGCATAGTTCAAGTGTCCACTGGAATGTTTTACTGTATCTTTTAGGAAATGAAAATGTTTTTTATGCAGTCACTAAACAGTTTCAAAGCCTCCCAATTTTATAGAACAGAGTGCATTTTCCTTGGCTGAAGTTGCTCAAGATTATACTGTGGGTCTTCATTTTCTGCTGTGCACCATGTTCTGACTGTAACAAAGCCAACATGCAGAATTTGTGTTTTGTTACAAAGCATAGTTTGAAGTATGCTTTTCAGAACTACCTTGCATGGCACTTATAATTTTTCCTATGAGAGGAAATAAATGAGTTGGGAAAAGCATTTACAGCAAGAATGTAGTACAAGCAATACATTTGCACGGCACCACTTGAGATTAGATGGCTCTGCTACCTCTACCTGCTCAAATTAAGACTCAGAAAAAGTGTGTGGCTTAATTAATGTGCATCTTTTACATGTGGGTTGATCAGCCAGGTGCCACAGGGCATGGACAAGTTTCCACAAAATGGGGTGTCTTGCAGTTTCTGTCTGAGTTGCATAGCTCAGTGTTTCAGTCTTTTGTTTACAGTGTAGCTCAGCTTTCCATATTGTAGCATGCCCTCTCCCTTCTGGTACTCTGAAACTTTGTGGCCCTGTGAGATATGCCATAATTCTTCCCCCTTTTTAAATTTTTTTTTTTGTTGTTTTGAGACAGGGTTTTTCTGTATCTTTGGAGCCTGTCCTGGAAACTAGCTCTTGTAGACCAGGCTGACCTCGAACTCACAGAGATCCACCTGCCAATTCATCCCGAATGCTGGGATTAAAGGTGTGCACTACCACCACCCGGCTATTCTTTCCTCTTGATTCCAAGCAATACAACAGTTAGGAAGTCCCTGGACAGCTGGCTGTTTTCCCATAGGCTAGGAATTGGGAGTGTGTCAGATAAGCCACAAAGAATGTGACCGAATGGGGCACTTTTAATCAAGGACTGCTTACTGTCAGCCTTCAAAAGAATTCCCATAGTTGCTAAGATCTGATGGGGGCATTGATTTGAGCTTTGAAGGCTCTGGACTGTCTCCTAATGTACACTGCACAACCTCATGAAATTACAGAATTTTATTCATTGAGTGTTGAAATAGGAAGTCATTAATTTCAATAGTTATTATGGTTTAAAGCCTAGTAAAAAAAATGGCATAGAAGACAGATTGCAGGGCAATAGAGGCCTGATTGAGCCTCTTATCAGCCATGCCATCAATGTGAGTACTTGTGTCTTCTATCTCAGTTTATACATAGGAGAAATGGGTGCAGTGTTATCTGTATGATAATTGTGTAGACCAAGGGCATTGTAGGGAAAAGGTGTAAAACATTTAAAAGGATTTATAATTCTGTGGAATCTGCATGTCTCTCAAGCAAAGTGGCTACTACCTGAATATGAATATTCTAGGTTTTTCTTTTATGAATCTTTGGAATTTGGAGTAAAAATTAATTTGAGGTTATTTTTGTAGGACATAGGTGTAGTATCTATCAGCATTACATTAATAATTTTAATAGACTTTCCAGTAGAAATAAAATCATACTTAAAACTAAACGTGTTCTATTTACTTGCTTAAGAATCCCAAACAGCAAGCGTATTTTTTTTATAGTAGATGCATAATGGGGAAATAACAAGATGCTTTTGAAAAATCAAAATTCCTTTTTCACTCATCAGGTCATTGAGAAAGAGGTTAATAACAGATGTCACAGCCACCAAAACCAAGTGAATTTTTCTCGTCTTTCCCAAGAAGACTATAATTCCAGGCCTGCTCTTCTGGGGAACAAAAGACCCCTTGCCTCACAAAAGTTTTCTTTGAGGGATTCAGATCAGGCTGCCCCACCTCAAAAGAGCTTAGGAACTCTTAAAAGAGATGTCTTTCTAGCTGCCACAGAAAGCCTGATGAAACACATTTAATCCCTTTACGCTCCCTGAGTGTAAATTTGATGGATATTCGCATATACAACCATGCTGGTGGAGTTTACAAAGGTATCACTTAGTGAAGATACAGAAACCAGTATTGCTCACAGCTCATGTCATTGATTCCATATACAGAATTTCACAGACTCAGAGAAATGTTACCAGTCCATAGTTCATGCATGTCTTAGTGCACTGCTGTTTGCACATATATCAGTCTCAGCACTGTGGTTTCTGCTGCCATAGCTTATCCCAAACTGCAACTGGATGGCACTGGGTTATCGATGAGAAAGGTCCTATTGGGAAATAGAATAGTACTAGTGTCAAGAGATAATTAACATGTCAAAAATCTTGCCATGAAAAGACATGCAGCATTGATGGAATACTGATCAAAAATAATTGACTGTATAATGGATCACAGTAAAATGGCCAGTTTAATTCAAAGTTAAATAGAGATTTTTGGTCCAGAACTAAATGTGATACTTAATAGTGTATTAGAATTAAATGGAAGGGTTGGGATGTATTATGGGAAAATAAAGATTACAGAATAAAAGATGTTTTATCACACTAAATAACCATGAAAATATCTTCTTGTATCTAAAGATTATTAAATCAGTTTGGTAATGTAAAGTGCATGTAATATCTATTTTTGGCATACATAATTCTATTTGTGCACATCTCCTTTGAATTCTGAGTTTTGTTAAATTCAAAACATTAAGATAAAAATTAAAGCATTAAATAGAGGGATTGCATTAAAATAACTTAAAAAATGTGTACTACACTACCCATCTTTATCAACAAAATGAACAGAAATGAAAACAACATACAGTGAATGAATTTACAACAGACGGCTTATTAAGCAAACGTGAGGATGCATTGTTCAGCCAGATGACAACTGAAAAGAAAACCAAGAACTAACATAATAGAATATTATACCATATTTTATTTAAAATATGGCTCTTCATAAAATGCCTAAATAATAAATTATTTTAGTCCTATTTTATACAACTCAAAAATTAAAGAGTGGAAAGTGTTACCTTTATTCATGTGTTATGATTGAAAATTTTATATCAATTGTAACACAGTTAACAGATAAACACACAAATGCTCAATCTTATGAACTGTCTTGTAATAAACAAATAGTACAACCATAGTAAAATATTTCAGCATTTTTATCCTTTTAATATGTTGCTCCTAATCAAAATTATCTGTTTTGATTTTGATTAGGAGAAAAGTTCTCTTTTTGTTAGTAAGAATTGTTTTAATGGGTAAATCTATACAAATTAATAAAAGAACAAAAGGAAACAAACAGGTGTGACGTCTTCCAGAGAGAGTGCAGCTTTCTCTCTTAATGGCTGAAACAGTGTATATTTAAAATTCAGAATTGCATAGAAAATTATAAAAAGCTAAGTGAAGCACTATGAAAGTTTCATTTAAAAGCAAAACTTAGAAACACAGAAAAAGTCTTGTTATTATTGTAGCAAGGTGCAGAAATGGATATTAATATATAAATCCTTCAAAAGAAGCACTTTTTAAGAAGGCTGATTCTTTTAGTTTTTTTTGTTTTTGTGGGTTTTTTTTTTTTTTTTTGCTTTTTCGGGACAGAATTTCTCTATAGCTTTGCGGCTTGTCCTGGAACTAGCCCTCGTAGACCAGGCGGCCTTGAATTCACAGAGATTCACCTGCCTCTGCCTCCCAAGCGCTGAGATTACAGGTGTGCACCACCACCACCCAGCTACTTTTCAAGAAGTCTTAAAGAATACTTGGGTGTGAAGTTGTATTCCACCCAATTTGATAGGGGATCTAATTACCTGTGGATTTAATGACATCTTAATGAAATTCAAGTAGGCCATTTATAATTTTTTTTTAAAAAGGAAGAACCTTAGGGAAATCTGTATTGTAGCAAACACTATTCATAAAGTCTGAACTGTTTATAATAGTAAAAGAAAGCCTTGCTTAGTAAGTAGCAAGTGCTTGTAATCTTAACCTTCTGTCGGCAAAGGCAGGAAGATGATGAGTTTGATGCCTGACTATGCTATATATCAAGATTCTATCTCAACTACATCAAAACACAGCTCTGTTGGTGGGGTGCTACCCTGGAAGTGAAACAAAAGCCTGGCTAGAGAGCAAGGGGAGTGAGTTAGTCAGTGAACCCTGACGTATACTCCAAGTATGAAGAGGTGAAGTGTAACATTCAGATTCATGTATTTTAAAACTATTTTACAGTGGCGTGTGTGTATGCTGATACATCCATGCTTATCAAGAGAGTGTATTATCATAAAGAGACGTTTATGCTAGATTCAAGTTTATGATACAAATCATTAAAACAACTTGGTGTTTTCATAAACTGTGTGAAACTGCAAAATCATTTAGAAAATTAATATGGGACTCATTTTTAAGGTCTTATAGTCAGGAGCACTTTTCTAAAACATTTTGGACAGAAATCTTAACACCAATATCTAGTTAAAACAAAAACTGAATGGAGCTCATGATGTGCTTCTGCTAGTTCTATGGCTATTAGGATGATTTTTCCAATCATTCTAACATGTACATTCTATTATTAATAGCTTGTATCCACTGAGAAAACTGAGACTTAGGGAGGCAGTGATAGTTCATCAGATTCCAAGTCTGATTTCTCAGCTGGTGCAGTGTCTTACAGATCTAACTATCTTAAGATGAGACCCAAAAATTTGCATGAGCAAGTCCAGAAGAACAGCTTCTTTTATAATTATTCAAAAATAAAAAATGTATAGGGATGCTGGGGAGATGGCTACAAAGTTAAGAGCACTTCAAGAACATCTTGGTTCAGTTCCCAGTTCTCATCTGAAAGCTCACAACTGTCTGTAACTCCAGTCCCAAAGAATCTGATGCCATCTGCTGGCTTCTGTGCACATGGACAGGGCATGGATGTGGTTCATAGACATACATGATGGCCAAACACCTATACACATAATAGTAAAATGGAAAAAAAGTTTAAAAAATGATAAGTCACACAGGAACTTCTATAATGCACATTGTCTTCAGTAAAACAAGGTAAATTAACAAAACAATTTTACTAATAAGTAAAAATATGAAGAAAACTTGCACAGAAGATGCAATACAAGTCCTTGTAAGCTGGGAAACCCCTTCAAGCATCCTTAATCACAGCACTTATTAAAACTGCAAAAGTTAAATTTGTCTAAGCCTCAAGTGTTTGCAAACACTGTTGTTGAGGTTTGGAGTAACAGGAATATTTTACATTGCCTTTAAGAATGTTACTGGTACATAAATGTGACTTGTAGGAGTAGTCTCCACTATGAAATCATTCAAATACAAAAACATTAACAGAAACCTCCATCAGAATAGTAAAATTTTGCTAATAAGCACAATGTAAGTTGGCAGCTGAATAAGCATGGTACATGAACCCGGTAGAATTTTAAGACTATAGATTTGAGAGTGAAGCAAACACAGAAGAATCTGTATGGGAAACATTGTGTGAACAGGAACACGTGTGAAAGTTTATAGAATTAAGTTATTCATACAGACACAGTAACAATGTCTGTTTATATGTGTAAAAATATCTCAGAGTATCCATACAATAATCACATATATACAGATACGTGTTACAGATATAAAACCCTTGATTTACATGTACACACATGTGCAATATATGTAGATGACTGCACACAGAAATCATGTAATGTAGAGTGGAAAATTGTCAGGTTTTTAATACATATGACTCCTTTGTTTTGTGAAGAATCAAAATTTCATTTGTTGGACTTCAAAAAGAAACATTATTTAAATAACGAAAAGCCAGTTGTGGTGGCACGTCTGTAAAGCATTTGGAGGCCAAGTCAGGAGCACTGTAAGCAAAGGCCAGACTGGTTTTCAGTGTGAAACCAAGCAGTGAATCACTGCTGGAATGCCCAGGAAAACAGCTAGTTCTGACAGCTCCTACAGATGCAGGCATCTGATGGGTCATGGGCTGTGGTATAGCCCTGTGGTAATACAAACTATAAAGTTCAATACAGTCTTGCACATGTCTTTCTACTCTTCATCTGTATTCACTTGAGCTTTCTGAAGTAAAGAGTTTGATAATTATTGAAATGATAACTGGATCCCTGGGAGGATGCCCAACATTTGCCTGTGGCCTTTATCTGTGCAAGCACGCATTTTTGTATGAACATGGACCCTCAGTACATGTAGATAGCACACAAAGCAATGGCCCATGTTAAATTCACATAGGGTTTTTTTTGGGGATTATTGAATTTGAATATTTGGGAGTTTAGCTCCTTGTTAAAGATGTAGCTTGTGGGTGTTACACTCTAGGCTGTCACAGCACTTTCCTACATCTCTGCTATATGTGCTCTTTATTTTTTAGGTTTATTTTATATGTCAATAGATATACATCTGCCTGTGATACGATAAAAATGCTACTATTTGCTACAATATAGCTAGACCTAGAAACCAATTTTACTTAAAAAATTGACACACAAGATGGCAGGAACTGAATGATTTCACTCCTGTGGAATTTAACAAAGCTGAGCTAATTGAAGTGAGAGCTGAATAGCAGTGAGCAGAGGTCAGGGCATGTAGAGAAGATGCGTGAATAGGGAGAGTAGTTAATGATCATGATGGCAGAGGCAAAGAAGAATGAATTCTGGTCTTTATCACACAGACAAGTTAATGTATTTAGCAGTAAGATATTTAAAATGAGTAGAAAATAAAATCTTAGTGTTCTGATCACAATAAAATCATAGGTATTTGATGATATAGTCTCAGTATACTGAGTTGATCCTTATACAATGGGCAACTGTGTAAAAATATGACACTAATTCCTGTTAGACTGTGAGAAAATGTCTGAGGAGACAAAATTTTTTGTCCTGCCCAAAACCGGGTGCCCACAATACTATTCACATAAAACCCCACACACAAATGTGCACACTTTTATAGACAGCCACAAATTCAGTATGTATTCTCTGGCATACACATAGAGAAATGTACACAGGCACAGTAATCACACAGTCCTAAGCAGCCACATGGTCAAACACTTTAAAAGACACACTTAAAACACAGGTCTCATTGTGTATGTATTCACATTCGAATGCACCTCACACAAGCATAAGCTATCCACATGCATATTTGCTATCATAAAACATATTTAAGGGCACAGAAAGATGTGTTTTCAGATTCTCACTTGGATATGGAATTGAAGCAATTGAGAGTAAGAACCAGGGTGGCTGTGGGGTCATTATATGCTTTATACACCCAAGCAAACACAAATGCATAGGCATCCTTTCAAGGTGTCCCATAATAATATACTTGTTAACAAACACACCAGCATATTGCACACAGAAACAGTTTTCACACATGTAGAAATTAATTTACATAAATGCTCACACAATTCATAAAGCATTTACACATGTACACACAAAATTAAGAGTCAGAACCTTCTAGTATACTCACATATTCAAACAAACAATATAAAAATGAAAATACAAATGGACACTGAAAAACACATGTTCATTTCACACAGAAACATACTCCAAGCATGCCCAGACATACACAAGCCCATGTTGATATTCCATAGGAAAACATGAATACAGGCAGAGTACCACTTTTCATTCCACCTACATATCTCTCCATCGGCTCTATGTGTGAACAACTGTCTCTATAACATAAATTTACAAATGCCATGTCCGTGTTTTCTTGTTTTAAACCATTTCTTCAGGAATGTTTTTCTTACTTCTCGTCTCCTGAATGATTGGTTTTCTTGTCGCCATCCAAGTGTGTATTGAATACTTGACTCTCTTTTCTTTGCTAATTGATCATTTTTCCATTCTAGCACCTCTGTTGTTTTCTGGGTCTCCCATTATTTTTCTGTTGTGACCCCTATGCGCTGAAACTTGATTAGTCATTGGCTGTGTCCTCATCGTCTCGTCGATGATGATCCTCTTGATGTATACTCCATCACCTTCCCATTGCCGATTCACCCAGGACTTCAGCTCCCTCTATGTATTTCTGCAAATAATTTTGTCTTCAGTCTCACCTGGAACAAGCCCTATAACCATATAACGAATGCATTGTGGGTATCATCAAATTCGTTTCAGAACAAAGCAACTGATGTGTACATCACCACAGCATGACAATGCTCTCTAACTGTAATATGGGGCTTTAGAGACTGAGCTCATGCCCTCCACCTTGTATCTGCATTTCTACTTTGGTTTTTCTTGTGACTACTTCAAAACTTCCAAGCGGGAAAACAAGCTTAGCACTTTTATCGCACATCTCTCCCATGTATTGAGTTGAAATAAATGAAGACATTTTGACTCTCCTAAATCTCCAGGTCCACTGCTTCAATTCTGTTATCCGCCATGGCTTCTATCTAATCAGCTTTTATCCTCATTGCATAATCACAGTGGCTTCCATCTGTGTTCTGCCCAACCCATTTCTCCTTTTCACGCTCATTTGTCTGAGTTTATGGGATGTGCTTGTTATTCCCTCTAAAAGTGTGTAAGTGATTTCACACTAAACACAGAAAAGGTGGGGCAGCTGCACAGAATTTCAGATGGAAGATCAATCAATGCTAAAGAGTGCTGTGTGTGCCGGTGTGTGTCTGTGTGTGTGCGCGCGCGTGTGCACCTGCATGCACATGTTGTGTTCAGCTGTGTTCCAAGTGACAGCTTGGTAGTTAAGCTAATGATCTGTCACCATTAAAACAATTATTCTTAAATGTATGAGTGTTTTGTCAACATGCATATATGTGTACCATGTGCATGCATGCATGCAGTGCCTGAAGAAGATAAAAGAAGGTCCCTCGGACCCGGAGTTAAAAACCATCCTGAGCTACACCACCCTAGGTCCTTAGCAGAGCAGCCAGTGCTTTTCCCTGCAGAGCAATCTCTCCAGCCCCACTTCTTGCCTCTTTCATTCAAATCCAGCATGTACCATACCTGTGTTAACTTTATTTTTGAGGCTTGTATAATCAACACAATGTTTGTAGTATTTGGAAACTGAGACAAAGGCCGTGACTTGCACCTTGGTCCACAAATCACATAAGGTCTTTCTAACTATCCTGATCTGGCAGGACTTCTCTTGGGAAATGGGTACATTATTCCCAAACTACGACTCAACAGTTGTTGGGGAGGAGAATAGGTAAAGAGTTTCTCTAAGTGCTGTTTCTTTGGCGAAAAACCTTTGTTATCCCATGGGTTAAAAAAAATAGTTTCCTTTGCAAGCAAGGCAGTGATTCCCTGTAAGAGTCTGACCCTGTAACAAAGGCCTCAGAGGCAACCCATCTCTGAGCCATGGAATTGCACATTCTTCCCTTCAGTGTTCATGGCTGCTAACACTAACCCCCCCTTTTTTTTTACAAGACCCATAAATTGGCTTTTTTTTTTAGCATGTACAAGTTATAGGTCACAAGAATCTATAGTAGATTATGGGTAACTGGCATAGCTATAGTGAAAATGAGTTTTATTTTAAAAAAAAAGTATTGTGGGCTACTCAGATTTATTCTTAAAGGGGGACTTATCTCTGCTACTATAGCGCGCCTTTCTTTTCATCCTTGTCAAGCCTGCTAGTATTCTTTGGAAGAGGGAGGACAGAAAGTGTCCATTTCCAAGGTGTCTTTTGGCATTAGCAAACATTCACTTTTATGATTTTATCTGTACAGGTATGAAACTTTGCAACATCATGTTTTAATGTAGCATACAGGATGACAGGTCTTTTTGTTTTGATTTTTAAAAATAAAAGAAGTTTTTTAGACTTTAAAGTTCCAGGCATTTCTCCATCCGATAGGCAGAATTATTTAGAACCTATTTTTAATCTATGTTTTAAAAATATCTATTCTTTGCACCAGCACATTTTAAAACCTTGTGCTTAGGAACAAAAGACAGAAACCAAATTACAGCTACATACTGACTTCGCTAAAGGAAACCTGAGCTGGGTCACAGCGAGGCTTCTGTAGTTAGACTCCCTGATGAACTTAACAGTTATCAGACCTGCCACACTTCAGTATAAACTTTTAACTGCACCTCAGTAAAACAACAATAACAAACAGAAGTGTTCAGTTCATGACCGTTAGAAAGGAGACAAAGGCGAATACGTAAGTATGGAGAGTGCTTGGGAACATGCAGACAAATACAAGTTTGTTTCTTCTTTTTCTCCTGGAATAATGACAGCTGAAAACGCTCCGAGATTTCCTGAAGATTTGTGTTTGCCTCCCCCCCACTTTTTTTTCTCCCTTCTGGAGTTCTCCGACTTGCACCCTTGGGGTCCTTCTCGGTGTCCCTCTCCACCGATGCTGTACCGCGCATGCGCTATGCTGAGTCCGGCAGTGGAGCGCGCCGGCACGGGATTTGGAGGCGCGGCGGAAACATACCGGGAGGCTTTTCCTGGCAGGACCCAGATTTTGGTGTCCAGCACGGGTCCCTTTAGTGGGTCACGCGTGGCCGGACCCAGCTCTGCTGCTGAGATTGGCGTCGCTCTGCCGTGTTCCCGGCTGCGACCCTGCTCCACCCTCCGTCTCCCCAGTGCCGACGCGCGCGCGAACAACCTGCCTGGCAGCTGGCAGCCAAGAATCTGCAACACAACTTGGGAGGGTGGTTGGGAGTGTTGATGTGTTGATGCGGGATCTCTTCTCTAAGTGGGTGACACTCGACCAAAGGATGAGAACAATCTAAAACACCAGAAGGGGGAGGGATGGGAAAGGGTGGCGGAGGCATAGCCAACCCTGGTCCCCAGAGGCCGGCACCTAGCCCAGTCTGCCTATGAATACTCAGGGAATATTCCCGACTGTGTCTCAGGCACCAAGGTCTCCTTCTTAACCCCTCACAAGTCCCAGGAGGTTTGAATGTCAATGCAACAGCACAACAGAAGGGATTTTATACCACGAAACTGTTTTTTGAGGAGTATTTCCTAAAGTAGCCGTCAGGATTCCTTTTGCCTTTTTGCTTGTGTTACAAAGAAGCTGTTCATATTTCTTTGTTACAGCGCAAGTACACTTTTATTAAAACACACCACATTTCTCCCATAAATCCTTACAAATCAATCCTATGATCAAATGATAATTAATATAATAATCAAAAAATAAAATAATACTGAAAATAAACTAAAATGAGTTAAGTTGCACAACGTTGTTAAAGCGATTCAACAAGAATTATTAAAACAATACAATGAACAATTGGTAACATCTTGAAAGAAATGCAATATTTTAAGATGTGTGTGAATCAAATATTTTGTGTTTTTAGTATGTCCCATCAGATACTGTACATGTAACTTCAAAATTACGAAAAAATTATAATATGCTAGTGTCAAGCATTTTATAAAGAGTTTTCAACCTCTGTTGCAATCATCCTACTCAGCAATGACTGGTAAGTAGATTTAGTGATTACTATCAAAACAGAAGACATGAAGTTGGGAGGGAAACTTGAGGGGAGTCTGGGAGGTAAATCAATGATGTTATTATCTGTCATAATACTTCATTGAATACATACATTAAATTCTTAAAAATACAAAAAGGAAATAGGTCATAGATATAGGTTTGTGTTTGGGTAATTTGTAGACATTATACAGAATGTTCTGAGGTTTTTGACTTCTTCCCTATTGCTTTATGGAAACTAATATTTTTTATACAAATTCAAAATAGAAAGCTGCTTTTCCAGTTGATCAGCCTGCAGAAGTCCACCAGCTTACTACTACAGTAAGAATAATAAAAATGGGGCAAAAAGGCTGTGCTTTATTACGTGGCCACCCAGAGGGCCTAATAGGATCGACCTTGGAATGGTAAGCAGAAAGAAATGTCTTACGGTTTGGAGCAGAAGACTGTACATGTATTTTCATTCAGAAGGTGTGATACTTGAGGGAAGAGGGACAGAGAGGGCCAAATAAGAACAAAGTAGTATATATGTGTCTATGTGTGAATGCATGAATGCGTGCACATGAGCACACATTTGCATCATCAGCAAGTGTTACAGTAAGACCCATTCCATTATTTAGTAACAAAAATTAATTTTAAAGATTGCTCATTGTGAAAAACCTTGACATCTCTTACTGGGTGGGAATAATTCTCCACAGCATTGTGTAAATCATACAGATTCAAGGTCTAATAGACTTACCTATAGACACCTATTTGGTCACAGAGCTAAAAATAAAAACCTTTCTGAGCTTGGAAGTAACTCAACTTAGATGCACAGCAGTGTGAGCGAGTGTGAAATTACACAGTTGTACTTGGAACTCCACCCGGAAAGAAATACAGATCTCATCTCCTTCCTTCACAGAAGAGGAGTGGGATCCCGGGAACTCACTTTGCACGGTGGAAGGGATAGAGGACAGAACACATAGAGAGGGGTTCTAAAATGGCTGACACGTGTCTTGGCCGTCTTATGACGACTTTTCTTGTTACTCATTCCTCAGTCAGGTCACCTGTTGGTTTTGCTTGTTTTCCTGTGAGAGAACCGAGCACAGTCTGGGCGCATGTTCTTCATTTGTAGATGTGATTCACAGTTGATTCTGCAGGGCCAAGGCTTGTCTCTCATTCTCTTCCCAGAAAATGTTTTTATAAGAAAATAACTTTTTTAGCAAGCATGATCCATCATTTTTCTTTCTTAAGGAATTTAAACATTTTATTGAAACTAAGTGACCATCAATAAACCAACAGTGGATTTTCTCCTTTACTGTCATATTAAATCTCCGTGGCTTTGCTTTGTGTTTTTGCTTTAGGGTTCCTGTTGAGTTTCTTGTGATATAAGTTGAAAGATAACTGGCAAGGCTCCCGTCTTCCATTTTTTTTTTACAGTCATTGTTGGACTTATTTAGCCATACTGTTGATTTCCTTTGTATCTTTTCCAGAGGTCAGGAGCAATATTTTTGTACATCTATTTCTGGGTTCTTCATTCTGAACTATGAATCTCTGCATCAACTATCACAGCACTTTGTTTTCTTGTAGGGAATGCATTCCGTTTCTCAGTGAAAATATGACGGCCAATTCGATATTTAAATATTGCTCCCTCTACAAATACTGATATCAAAACTTAGAATTTTAAACTCACAGTCACTGCTAGCATCGTGCTGAATGTTTTACCTAGAGGAATCTCCAAAGATATGATACCAACTGAGCTCCCTGGTTTCTGGGTTATGTTGTAGGACCTGGGATGGAACACAGACACTTAGACATGATAGTCAAGTGCTGTGCCATTAAACCATTCCCCTAGCCTCACCAGTCTTGAAAGATAGGAGGGAATTGTCTAAACATACTTGTGAAAGACAAGGTACAGTCACCATTAAGATAGTGGGAATCACATGGTCTGCAAGGCCTATGACACTCTTCCCACAACCCCTCTTCACATCATGTGTCTAAAGATATTCAAACCCTTGCATTTCCTGCAGATTTGTGTCACATAGACTGCAGTTACTTACCTGTTTCTTCTATTTAATATGACTTATGACCTTGTGTGAAATTCCAGTCCTTTGCCTAGAAAGACCACAGAGAGCTTTTTATTAGCTTACCAAATGTTTCTCCAGAATCAGCTTGTCCTCAGTCATGGCAGAGTGTTCATCAAAAAGTGTCTGTACTAAACACCATCACCTAGCTCTCTTTGAAGTTGGGGCAAGGAGAGTTCTGTGCACGGCTCACTTCTAAATATCCTCAGTACAGCAGACTCTATGCATCTGGAAGACTGGGGCACTTCCCATTCCGGCACCAGCTGCTCTCTGCCTTGAGCATAAGGTGCTTCCTCGTAGTTGCTGAAACCTCCTCATTAATCATACATGTAGGGAATAGAGGGATCAATATTACAGGTCTTTTGAATTCCAATAGCTTGTAACACCCTCTAGTTTTAACCTCATACCTGTTACACTCGAGGAATAGGGAAAAGACACACCAACGGGATGCTCTCGGCACATTATTTGTTCCTTGAGGAGGAGGATGTGAGTAAAAGCAGCTGGAAATTTCACGGGCGACAGTGCCAGCACTGTAAACGTACACCCACTCTTTAGAGACAGTTGTGGTGTTTTACAATTTCATATGCAATGTATTTTGCTCATACTCAGTCCCCCTCTTATTGCCTTCCCACTTCGTATGAATCCCTTCGTGTTTCAGAGTTACCCATGTCTTTTGTTCATGACCCATGGGGTTTAACTGGGGGTGCGGGCTTGTTCACTCGTGGGCTCATTTACTGGAGGACACACAATTGATCAGTATCTACACAACTGAAGAAAACGGAGGCCCACTTCCCTAACAAGTCTTGGTGCCAATGGTTTTTTGACAGTGGATATGTCCTCATGAGGCCCTATCCCCTTGAAAACAGAATGATGATAGCCTCACCCCTGTCCAAATTTTGTGCAGATAACCTCAGCATTTGTGAGTTGATGAGGGTGAAAGCCATGTGACCTGGGTCACAGCACATCTAGCAGCCTCCAACATCTTGTTACTAGAGGACCATCTCCTAAGCCCATAAAATGTACTACAGGTTCTGTGGCCTAAGAAATGGGATGAGTTGAACTTGGCATCTTCACTCACTCACAAACAGTAGCCAGTAGCGCTTATGTTTTGGTGAGGAACTGGACATTAAATCTGTGTGAGCTTCCCCCACAGGGAAGGAAATCACCACTACCGTACCTCCTCTTCAAACACATATCTTGACCCTGAAACCTCCACCTCCTTGGAGCACCCTGATCTGAAAATACTAAATTTAAATAGGTTTAGTGTTAATAACATTAAAAATAGCAGATCCCAGATCATAATATTTTGTTTCATTCGCAGAATTACTAAAAGTTCTTCACAGTATTTCTTTCAGAATGTTTGTATATGATATGTGTTAAAGTCAACTGATGTGTCCATCCCATCATTGGAAACCTTTGTAAGTATAGGAGAATGTTTAAGTTTCCCAAATCGGATATTCAAGCACTTCTGTTCCCTAATATTTCAAATAAAAAATACTAACCATGTAGGAAAATTATTACTAAGAAAACAGTCCAGTGGAAGCATTTCGGACCATAGGCAGAAAAATCCAAGTGTTAATTTTAAAAATTGTTTTAGAGTTCTCCATTCAGCTTTAGTGACATGAAAATTGTATTGTACATGTACACAATGGGATCTAGTTCAGCAAGAAAATCAAATAAAATAATGACATTTACAGGGAAGGGGTTGATACTGCAATTTGTTGAAGTAATTAAAATAAACCAGACTCAGAGTAAGAAATATGTTTCTTTACCTAGGGGTTTCTAGAAGCTGTATAAGAAATGAAGGTTTTAAACCTGCAGTTTTAAACTCTGACCAGCAGAGGGCAACAAAGACTTAGCGAAGATAAAGTTAATTTAGCAGAAAAATTTAGAAGCTGTTATTTCACGTACGGGACACCAGAGGGCGAACGAGGACAATCTTAGGACTTGAGAAAGACAATATGAGTTGGAAGCTATGTTTTCAACAGTTGGGGAGGAAGAGAACACTTTGCTATTTGTTTCCAAGTAAGGATCCAAATTCTCAACATGATGCAGATTAAGATGTCACGACCTCGGAGAATGACTGTAGTGTTCTACAGAACTAGAATTATGCAAGATCTTCCTGACTGAGGCAAACACACACTTTAGATGGGTGATAGTAATATGCACATATTTGCTATGTGCAGTCATAGACTTGAACTCCCCCAAGGCAGTTATATGCATATTGTTGCACACTTTTCAATAAACAGGAATTGCTCCTATGCAGTTATTTGTAAATAGAAAAAGGCAGAATACTTTTAAAAAACAACTAAAACAATATTTCTGCAATCTACATGCATGTTTTGTAATTATTTTGTATGTTTATTGTTTATTGCTCAGTTGGGCCATTAGTATTCTACTTACATAATTGCACATTCTAGATACATATTCTTTATCATATATGTGGTGTGCAGATATTTCTCCAACGCTGAAGAGAGTGCATTTAACAGAAAGAAAAAAAATCATTTTACTAAAGACGACTTAATTATTTTTCACAGACCATGAATTATTGTTGCATATAAAGGCTTATCACTAAACCCACAGGCAAGTAAACTTTCTCTAATTTCTTGACTTTTGATTCTGTGAGTCTGACTCACTTTGAATTCCTTTCTGTGTGAAGAATTCCTTCTTATGTCTAGGGTATCATCTGTATCTTAATTTCTGACTGTCAAACATCATTTGACATAACTTTGAAATAAGTGTCCCATGACCATTGTTTGAATTTGTCCTTTACCAGGAATCAGCTGACAATTCTTGAGTCCATTTGTCCCCGAGTTCTCCACTGTGGGTCACACATCTACATCTTTCACCTGTATTTCTTTGTTTGGTCCAGAGAGATTGCATTCTAATTTAATTAAGTATGTTTGCCCATGGCATATTTAAATACTGCTGCTGTCACACTCTATCTATATTGGAACGATTCATAATTTAAGAAGAATTCCTGCCTCTTCTGCCAGTGTATTAACGGAGGAGCCCTTCAGGGACATGGTATAAGCAGGTAGTTCTATTCTATATGTATGTTTCTTTGCCTGCAGAACAAGTGAACAAGTGAACCCAGGCTGTTGGCATTGACATTTGTTGACTGAGATTTCTGTCCCACCCAATCCCACAGCCATTCATCCCAAAGAAATATACAGAGGTCTACTACATTAATTATAAACTGCTTGACCTACTAGCTCAGGCTTCTTGTTAACACTTATATCCTACATTAACTCAAAATTCTTGTCTGTGTTAGCCACGCAGCTTGGTACCTGTATCGGTGAGGCATTTTCATCTTGCTTCCTCTGTGTCTGGGGACAACTGCAGACTGAATCTTTCCTCTTCCCAGAATTCTTCTGTTCTCATTGTCCTGACTGGTCACCCTGCCTGTACTTCCTGCCTGGCTGCTGGCCAGTCAGCATTTTATTAAAATAATGCAAGTGACAGGATAAAAGACCATTGTCCCACAGCACCCAGGCCCTTTCACATGCCAGGCGAAGGCTGTACCATTGAATGACATCTGCAACCTTACAGGCAAGGTAAGCAGAGGGCACACTATACTATACATCCACACTGAAGACAAGAGCTTCCAACCACAGTTATTTTATGGGAATAACAAAGGCTTCTAAATTACCACAGCAGGGAGGCACAAACTACGTAACTCTTGTGCTTTTCAAGTCCTTGAGACAACACCTGCCATATATTTTCTTCTCAGTACTTATGCAGCTATGTAAAAACCCAAGCCCTACCTCCCCTAAAATGATGTGACTCCAGTGGAAAGTTGTCCATCAATTTATCTCTTCCTTCTCCAGGTAGCATATCTTGACCATGCCAGATAAGCCATCATAATATCTATGTAGTATGCCATATTTATTGGCTGCCCACAAATTTCTTCTCAAGAGGCTTCCATGCAGGTTGTGCTACTGTACAATAGTTCAGTCACTAATTCTTCCCACAGCTGGCCTGGCTTTCAGAGAGAGGGACTCCCAGATCTCCAGGCTAAAGTGGTATAAACACAAATGCTCTTCCCACATGAAACTCAGCATGTTTCTTATGAAGAATCCTCCAATATTCTTGTAAAAATAAAAATCAATTGAAGATTCAGACTTTAGTCCACGAAATCAGTTACTTGATTTTTTGACAAAGCTGCCAAGAATACACATTGTGGAAAGACAGACATCTCCAACAAATTGTGTTGGGAAAGTTCACTGTTCACCTATAGAAGAATGAAACTGTACATTAATCTCTCATGCTTCACAAAATGTCAACTCCAAGTGTTTCAAATAATTCAGTGTAATACCTCAAACTCTAAAAGTGATGGAAGAGAAAGGATTCAGTTATTCTGGAAATAATTGACAAAAGGGTCTTCACAAATTTAAAGCCTTATGACAGCAACAGAGATACACATAGATGTATGTGTATATGAGCACTGCATGTTTACCATGTATGTGGTCCAGTTTTGTGTATTCAAATTGGAGTTTTACTGGAAGCCAAGAAACTACGAAGATGCCATTGTAAAAGTGTTTCTTTCTTTTTTTTTTTGTTTTTTCAAGACAGGGTTTCTCTGTGGCTTTGGAGCCTGACCTGGAACTAGTTCTTATAGACCAGGCTGGCCTCGAATTCACAGAGATCCAGTAAAAGGGTTTCTTAATGGATAGAGATACTAAAATAGAAATAAAATGAGAGTAGAGAGGGGAAATAATGGGTAGAAAGTTGTAACTAGGGAATGGGGTAGAAAAGGGAGAACAGATGGACAGAGAAGAGGGTTAAGCAAAACAAAAAATATTACAGAAAACATATAGAAAGCTAATATTTTGTAAGCAAATTAAAACATATATATCATAAGAATATATGTATATGTGTGTGTGTGTGTGTGTGTGTGTGTGTCTATGTATAGTTTTACACGACAAGGTTTCATCGTTCTTACCTCAGCAATAGAAAGCAAACTAAGAAACTATGCCAGGATGGAAGTTGCGGATTGATAAACAAATTTTTACTTCCAGGGCTTTGACACCTCCTTATGAGTTGGTGATTAGAGATGTCTCAGGGCCCTCCTCCAAAACATTGCAGGCTTTCCTTTCCCTT
>PVIU01001912.1:10000-190827 GCA_004026605.1 Ondatra zibethicus | reverse complement strand
CTACCCACCCACCCATCCATCCATCCATCCACTCACCCTTCCATCCATCCACTCACCCATCCATCCATCCATCCATCCATCCATTTGAACCCTGTCTTTATCCTTGCCTCTTGCTTCACTCAATCTGGAAGCCTGGCCCAACCCCAAACACTTACAAGCCTGGTTCTAGGTCTCACTGTGTAGCCCTGGCTGTCCTGGAACTTGCTGTGTAGACCAGGCTGGCCTGGAACTCATAGACATCCACATGTATCTTCTTCCTGAGTGCTGGGACAAGGCAGTGGATCACCAGGCTAGGCCTGGATTTGCTAATATCTTGTCTGAGCATCTTCTCTAATGACTTTCCCTGTATCTGCCCAGTTTAAGTGGATGTAACATTAGCGTCCAGCTGTGCCTCTGCTGCCAGGGAGCCCTCTTTAAACTCCTTGGCAACTGCTGCTGTGGCCTCTTTAACCTCTTTGCAGGCACTCCATCTATATCTACATATGTGGTCATATAAAAATATACTTACTGTGTGGTGTGTAATATGTGATCTAAGAGTTAGTATTGAAGACTGGTATAAAAGAACTCATGCTTGCCAACAGCCAGCTATCAAGGGAAATGGGGACTACTTGGCAAACTATAACTGATACACCTTGTGACCTTCTTGTTATTCAATACATTCTGGCATCAGGGAAAGACAGAGACATGTTTGTCTGCTTTTGTACAGCAGGCTTACAAGAGGGTTAGCATATGCTGCAGGCCAATGTATTCTGGAGGTTTCCATTGCAATCTCTTGCTTCATGATGGTAGCCGGTCATCCCATTCCTGGAGAGAACGGCTTTATCAGAAGGAAGGACATAGCAGGCAGACAGTTCAAACAGGAATGCCGGGGTCAGCAATGGCCCCTTTGAGGTTGGTGGGGGATTAGAGGTCAGCACACACGGTAGCATCCATCTCTCTGAAACGATATGGTTACCTGGAATTTGGTGGTTTTGAAGCTTTGCATGCTATTTTGCATCTTGGCACCTGGAGGAGAAGGCTGGTGAGATAAAACAGCCAAGAACAAGTCAACCTGACCACAGGCTGCAAAAGGGCTGGGCTGCACATGGCCAGTATTGTTTTCTCCCACAGTTCCAGGTTGGCTCAGTCAAGTCATCGTCCAAAGGTTGGGGAGTGGGGAAACAGCTGGAGTCTCCACTGTTCACTTCTGGTTTCTCTCCTTTTAACTCCAAGAGTCCAGGTTAAGAGTGTAAGAATGTGATGTCAGCATCCAGCTGCTGCCCAGGCCACCGAACCTGCAGCAGCCTTTCTCCATTCACCGGAACCAACGGGCACCTACTAAGACATGGCTGTGAATTGCTAGTTAAGACTCCCAGGTGCCAGGGATTTGGCATCAAAGCGAGTATCATTGGCAACAAACCCTGCTTCACATCAGCTCTCCTGCTTCACCCCAGCTCTCCTCTCCTGCTTCACACAGCTCCCCTCTCCTCCTTCACACAGCTCCCCTCTCCTGCTTCACACCAGCCCTCCTCCCCTGCTTCACCCCAGCTCTCCTCTCCTGTTTCACACCAGCCCTCCTCTCCTGCTTCACACCAGCCCTCCTCTCCTGCTTCACACCAGCCCTCCTCTCCTGCTTCATGGTACTGCTGTGTACATTGAGCCACAGAATTATTAAATAATCATTAAAGAGCAATATTAGTAAATAATAATTATGAAATAATTAGTAAATTAGTATTAAATAATTGGTAAGCAATAATTATTAAGTAATTATTAAACAATAATTATTAAATAATGATGATTAAAGACATGAATGTGGAGTTGAATTTGCTGGGAAGAAGAAAAGGTTCAGAGGGAGGGAAGGAAATAGGTGATGGCTATGACCAAAATACATTACACGCATATATGAAACTGTCAAAGGATTAACAAAAGATTTAAAACCCCTGAAACACACCAAAGCACATGCCGTATTTGAGATACTCTTATACAAGAACATTATTCGTTGTTCAAAATTCAAATTTAATTGAGTCTCCTGTATTTTACTGAACAGCTCTGTTTACAACTTTAAACACAATCTCTTCCTCAGACTACTGATAACATTTGAAAAATGTGATTTTTCTGAGCAGTACCCATTTCTTTAGCACCTTCAATAAATCAATGTCAAAGCCAGAGAAGACATGGTGACAGACATCGGGTCCCACTGATGCCTGTGAGCACAGCACACGGTTCCGAGCCTGGCCCTTCATTACTTAATAACAGTGTGAAGAATGTGTAAGTTGACTGGTGTGGGGATCTTGCTGTGTCTTCCAGCAAGCGTTTGCTCAAGTTCCTAGTCAGGGAATTATGTCATTTCTTGCTTGCAGTATTTGTCAATCCCCGTACACTGCTTGCTGTTACCATTTGTCTTTCTGCAGTGGTTTCCCGTCTTTGTTTTTGGAAGATATTGTGATATGTGACAGTTGTAGGGTAAAAGAGACAACTAGAGCAAGAAACCGACCAGTCACTGAGCACCCTGACTCTGAACCCGGAGTCAGAGAAAGAAACACACCCTGTATTTGAGACCTGGGCCAGGGAAAGAAACATCTTTATCCCTGAACTCAGAACTAAAGACATGTGCCCTGGCTCTGAAACTAGTGTCAAAGAAACACACTTTGTCCCGAGAATTAGAGCCAGTAAAAGAAATATGCCCTGGTCCTAAGATTAGAGTCAAAAAGCTAAAAAGGACCAGTGAAAGAAACACAGTTTGGCCATGAAGTCAGAGCCATCTCTGTCCCTGACCAGCTAAACTGACCAATCCCTGAGCAGGGAAAAAATTAACCAATCCCTTGATCCCTGGAAAAACTCCGCCCCTAAGAAGCCCTATATAAGCCTATCCACCTTTTCAGTTAAGTGACAGAGGCAGCCACTCTCCTGGACTAGTTCCCAAATAAATCTCTTTCTCAAAAGAGTCTTGGGTGACAACCTTCATGCTCTGGAGCAGAGCAGAAGAACCTAGCTGGGACATCCCTTAGGGGACTGAGCTGAAAAACCTTGCGGAAATGCTCCCTAGGGGGCCTCAGCAAGGCAGAGCAGAGCAGAAGAACCTTGCTAGGACGCTTCTTAAGGGGGGCTGAGCAAGGCTAGCCGAGCAAAAGTAACAACTTTTTTCAGGGAGCCGGAGGAGATTGCTACATTTCTGGCGGGAGCTTCCCTTCAGCAGAGTGCTGGCAGAAGAAACTTCTTGAGAAGAAGCAGATAGCTCTGCTAGGATGCTCCCATAAGGGAACAGAGCAGAACTCAGCTGTAGCAGCTCTCCAGGAGAAGTGTAGGATCCCTATATCCTCCGGGAGAGACCATCCCTCGCCGCACCCCAGCTTCAGGTAGCCTGGCTTCCCGATAGATAGGACTCCTTTCCTCCAGGGCTGAGCTGTCCCATTGCAGCTCCAGCCTTCAGAGCTGTCCTATTGCAGCTCTAGGTAGCCTGGCTTCCGGAAAAGCCAGGATATCCCAATACCACTACTATACCACATTCCCCTACAACAGTAACCGGGCTACAACATGGCGCGTTAGAGCCAAGAACAACTTTCCATGTCAGTGGCGTGGGTTGAAATACAGGCACCTCTCACTGGGAGGGGAGGGACATAAGGAGTCACGCTGAGCTGGGAACACTCATGTGGATTATTATCTGAGTTTATAGAGTTCGTACACCTACATACAATACACTGGAAAGATTTGCACAGAGACTGGAGACCCATGTCAAGGAGTAGGCAGGGCTGTGCTCTCAGAGAGCTCTCGGGGGGAGCTAGCTAATAAGCGAGGATGCCCAACGTGACTCAGTTTATCTGGTACACAATATCCACCGCCCCCCCCCATCGAGCTTGCCCCACGCTCAGCTCCAGGTGGAGAGAAACAGTCCTCCCACAGAGATATGGAGCTTTGGGCAGAGGCATTTGGGACCTGGTTCTGGGATGTCTGACACCAGTTTCCCTCCAGCTGTGATTGCATCAGCCCACAGAACTTCTTCGCATCCTGCTTCTCCAGCGAATGTCGAATACCAGGACATGCCTTTGAGCAGAGCCTGAGAAGATTTCTCAAGGTGCAGGAAGTGACATATTCTGAGGATGGGGTGGTGGAAGGGGCTCATTTTCTAAAGAGAGGGAAGGGACTAGGATCATAGGCTCCAGAGACTCAAAGGAGGGGGTTGCGATAGGAGACAGACTGGGGAGTGACATAGGCATTGGGAAAGAGGAAGTGTCCACACAGGACACTGTCCTACAGACCTGACAACAGGGCTTCCTCCTGCTTGGTACACGGAAGTGAGGCAATGTTGAAACTCCTGGTCCTTCCCCACTGCACTGCCCCTGATTCTGCAGGTAGCTAATTCTACTCACCCCTACCCTGGGTAGTGGTGATGGGAAGGCTAGTGTGACACAGTACTCAGGAATGTACTCAGGAATGACAGGCATTGTTGCTGTCATCTGGGCATAGAAGAGACACGTGGTACAGTTCCGGACAGATCATGTTGTAGGAGCAAGGGTTCCAGGTATGGAGTAGCTCTGTAGCCCCCCACTTCACCCTCTCCTCCTATGCCGGAGTCCTGTAGAAAGAAGCAATGAGCTGGGCAGTGGTGGCACACGCCTTTAATCCCAGCACTCGGGAGGCAGAGGCAGGCGGATCTCTGTGAGTTCGAGGCCAGCCTGGTCTACAAGAGCTAGCTCCAGGACAGGCTCCAAAGCCACAGAGAAACCAAAAGAAAAAAAAAAGAAAAAAAAAGAAACAATGCTGTTTTGTATGAATAATCCTGCAGCAACTATATAGGGCTCGCTTGGACCAGGGCATTGTATACCTCCGGTCAACAGAAACAAAAACACTCCCATTTAACTGTAATGTCCCTTGGGTCACACAGCTTGAGAGTCCACCAGCACCGGCACCATGGCACCATCACCATCACCACCTCCACCATCACCACCCTCAGCCACTACCATCTCTATCACCACCACCATCATAACTTCTGTTTTTCTTCTTCCTCTTCCTCCTCCTTATCTCCCTTTCTCTCTTCTTTCTGTTCCTCTCCATCCTCCTCTGCCTCTTTTTTGGATTAATTCTTTGAGAATTCCAGTCAATGCATTTTGATTACATTCTCGCCCTCAGCTTTTTCCAGACCACCCCCTTCCCTTCTCACTCACCTTTGTGCCCCTCCCCCGATGAAGAACAATTTGTTCTGACCAAAAATTCTTGGCTGTGTGGCCTTCCACTGGAACATAGTTGACTCATTCCAGGCTACATCTCATTTTTTTTTTTTTTTGAGATAGAGTCTTTCTATCGTCCAGGCTTCCAACTCATGATTCTCCTGCCTTGGCCTTCAGCATGCTGGAATTATAAGCACGCACCACCATGCCCAACTGGAAACTTCTAACTGGTGAAATCTTCATACACCGAAGAGCTGTGTGGATGCATAAGCCATCAGTGCTGAGATGAGTGTATGCTTGTGTGTGTGTGGAGATGTTGCCTGAGTGTGTCTGTTTTGTGTGCAAGAACTGTGTGCGTTGTGCGTATACATGGGTGCACATAGCCCATCATGTCTCCGACGTGACCCAGCTCGAAGGCCTCATACAATGGTTCTAAGGGGAGAGGCTCTGAGCAGCAGTTTTTGGCAGCTGGAATGGCAAGAGACCCATCTCCACCTCTATCTACATCTGAGCCACGTTTTGGAATTACGGGGTCAGACCCCTAGTGAGTGGACTGATCTCACAGAAAGACCCCCAGTGGTGGAAACTCCCTGACTCTGCAGAGTACACAGCTGGGTAACCTGGAGCAGATGTGATGGATGTGCTAAGCTGCAGGGAAAAGCCCTTAAACAGGGTGCTCAGAATAATGGCAACTTTAGAGCATCTCTCCGTATGTGTGGAGGGAGAAACCAGGCAACTCTTTCCGCTCTCTCCTGAAAAAGACATACAGGCAAGGAATACCATCTCTCTCTCTCCTCACAGAGGGGCTTTTCTAGTACAAGGTTGAGGGGGTGGAGACCTAGACGAGTAAGCGGAGGCAGCGTCTGCTCCCCCTGAGCAGGTAGTCTACTTTCGGCGGTAGCATTCATTCTTTGCCATCTCCCTATCTGCCTCTGATTCCTGCTCAAGAGATGACTGACTGTCTGCCTGGAGTTCCTGCCTGCCAGACTTCCACACCCCAACCAGCCTAGGGGACACTCATGGGGCCCACCGTCAGTTTTCAGCTCACAGACGGCTCTCGCGATGCTTCAGAGGGGAGAAGATTCTGGACTTGGAAACGCCGAGAGGCAGTTCTTGGCTTTTTTAAGATGACTACTTATTGCCTTTGAGCTTGCCATCATGCCCTGGGTTTTGGTGCAAAGTCTCCCTGAAGCTTATGGTCCCTGGTTCCTATTAGGACACTCAGGGCTTACCAAACTACTCATTTGACTTCATGGGACCCCCATTGGTGGCATCTTGTTTACCACTCATTGGGTTTTTTGTGCTTTCATTTCCATTTGGACTCGTGTCATGGTCAAAAGGGATCATCTTTTACTGGGGGGCGGACAATGCTTGCTGGACGCTCTTGTCATTGGCTCTGGTGTGTGGCTGTGGTGGAGGAGGGCTTCTGGGTTTTCCCTGTTGCTCTTTCTCTAGGTTGATATGTGGCATTGAATCAATTGCTCCACCCTCACCCACTCTAAAGTGTGACAGATCTGATGTTGAGAACCGTGCTTTTTGAAAGTTGATTGTGACTGTTCCCCAGTCACAGCTGTGTGAGCCCCACCCTCCTTATTTGTTTATACTGTCTTAGTTTGGATTTCTATTGCTGCTGAGTAGGCCCCATGACCACAGCAAGGCTTATAAAGGAAAACAATTAGTTGGGGTGGCTTATGCTTTCAGAGATTTAGTCCGTTAGCATCATGGGTGCTATGGTGGTCTACAGGCAGACATGGTGCTGGAGAAGAAGCCAAGTGTCCTACATCTTGATTTGCAGGCAATAGGAAGTGGGCTGAGATACTGGGCATGGTCTGAGCATATACGAGACCTCAAAGCCCACCTCCACAGTGCCACACTTCCCCCAACAAGGCCGCACTTTGCTCTAATAAAGTCACACCTCCCAATAGTGCCACTGTCTTTGGGGGCCGTTTTCTTTCAAATCACCACAGAGGGTGAATAACAGAACCTGTCTTCCTGGAGTTTTGTTCATATCAGATGAGGCACTGGATATAAAGTACTAGGTACAGTGCCTGGCAGATTTACCAGGCTCGGTGATTGTTAATTTTTATTATTATTCTAATGGTTGTTCTAGGACTCTGAGAGTATAATTACATCACGTTAAATGGTCAGAGTGAAGATGAAGGTAGTGGGCATCCTCAGGGGCTCTTGGGGGCCGAGAATATCTCGCTCTCGTTCTTGCTTGCTCTTGAGCATGGATGAGTCTCTGTAAGTACCACTAAGTGCAGGAAGGCAGTAGAAACCTGAGACCTATGGGTGGGCTGGAGGCTGTGGTTCCGGCCCGTGGTTTCATTAACGCCAGCCCACTGTGGAGGCCGCTGTATGAAGGTTAGGAAGGGTCCTCCCGTTGTGATGTGTTCGGATGTCTAGAACCTCCAGGAAAGCTCTCTGTTTAATTTCCTTCCATAATCCTCTTTAGACCTTAGGGTCTTTTTCAAGGATTTACATTCAAGCAAGTGTCCCTTGGAAACCCAGAGTGACCCCTCCTTGACTTCCAAATCCAGCTTTCAAAGTGAAAAAAAAAAAAAAAGAAATATATTCATAGTGAAATGAGGACATGTGTTCTTGAGTGCCTGATAAGACATCACCACAGGGCTGGGTTTGGGGTGACGTCTGCCTACTAAGCCCACCACGCAAATCAGAGGAATTGATTTGTTTTCCCAGTCTTTTCAGACAACCTTGAACCTGTCAAGGTAGCCTGTTGCTTGCTTGGGTTTTTAATCATGAACATGGATTTATGTTGGTCAGTGTGCTCCCCAGTTATAGCCACTGCCCACACCCAGACTTCGGTTTACTAACCTGCTAAAGGAACACAGGCCCGTGGCACTATTGGCAAGCCTTTCGTCTTAGATCCATTAGGCTCAGGCGTCCATGGCCAGTGGCTCTCGAAGTTGTCTGCACATCTGCACAGCGGAGTCTCCTGAGCAATGTTAAAGAGTAAGGATGCCCGCCTCCCACCCTCAGTCTTATTGGCTACATATGACATGCAACTGGGTAGGAGGGTTTGTTTATTTTAAAGCCCTCTGGGTGATTTTAATGTCTCCTGATGTGTGAGAAGAGCTGTTCCCAGCACACAGGCCCTGCAGAGCAGTAACATCAACTGATCAG
This sequence comes from Ondatra zibethicus, assembly GCA_004026605.1. Classification (NCBI taxonomy): domain Eukaryota; kingdom Metazoa; phylum Chordata; class Mammalia; order Rodentia; family Cricetidae; genus Ondatra; species Ondatra zibethicus. The sequence continues at coordinate 182,539 of PVIU01001912.1, read as the reverse complement.
AAATGCAGGTCAGGGCCTCATTCCGACCTCGTGAGTAAGAGCCCGCTTCCTGTAGGATGCTATATTGTCCGCGGGCAGAATAAAGCCCCAGAAACCCCACACCTCCCACCCCGACGACCATCAACCTTAGGGACTTTCCGTTCAAACATATCACCAGTGCATTTGGGTACAAAGAACAGGAAAGGCTGAACCAAGGTGATCTGATTTGGGGTGCGTGCACAGTAAGGTAAAATTGTGTTTTCAAGCTGACTTTGAAGGAGAATCTCCTATCTACCATCCCATGCTCAGTGTGTGGTACACGCAGAAAATATTCTACAATAGTAGTGATGGCCGTCGCCGCAAAAAACGTCCCTCTAGGATGTCAGCTTTGCTGCGTGCTCTGTGTGTGACCTCTGTTGATCTCAGCACCCTCATCTATAATGTAGGGCCACACATGAGGTTGTTGCCAATATTAAAGCAACATGTGTGAAATCAACTGCATTTAGTTGCATTTCATGGATGGTCCCATATGCTTATGCTTCAAGCTTTTCATTTTACTTTGCTTTAATTTATTTTAGAGTCGATGCTCTTCACTTACTCTTTATCTTTATGTAAATACCTTAGTTTTCCAGTCCATTTGCATTTTAGTTTTAATTATATAGACGCATGTGTGTTATGTGCACGTGAGTGCCGGTGCACGTGGAAGCTAGAGGCATCTGATGTCCTTGGAGTTAGGTGGTTGTGAAGCATTGATGGGGGTGCTGGAAACCGAGCTCAGGTCCTCTGCAAGAGCAAGATGTGCTCTGAACAGCAAAGCCATCTCTCCAGCCTCCCTTATGCTTGTTTTTATTTCTCCTACTTTCTGCCTTATCATCTGCTACAGGTATGGATCTTGAGTTTTCTAGTCTTTTATACAATGATGGGGTTCTTCAGGGCATTACCAAGAGCCAACTATTGTTTATTGACTACTATCTTTTAAATAGATTTTGGAAGCTCAGGGTTCAGTTCCCAGCACCTAAATGTTGGTTTACAACTCTCATTCCAGGGGATTAGATGCCTTCTTCCGACCTTGCAGGCATCAAGCATGAATGTGGCACACAGACATCCTACATATCAGATATTTACATTACAATTTCTAACAGTAGCAAAGTTACAGCTATGAAGTAGCAATGAAAATACTTTTATGGTTGAAGGGGTCGTCACCAGCATGGAGAACTGTATTGGGGGGGTCACGGCATTAGGAAGGTTGAGAACGCTGCTCTAGAGCAAAGATGTGATGGGTAAGTCTGAGGCAGTTGAGATCATTGCCAAGGGTCCCTAGTGTAGACAGGGTCTTGGTGCAATGTTCTGGCAGCCATTCATGACATAGGCCAGACTGGCTACAAACTTGTAGCAATCCTCCTGCCCCTGCCACCCGTGTGCTGGAATTACAAACATACACCACCACTCCTGGCATTTGAAAACACTTTTAGTGCATGTGCTTGCATTTGGAATCGTGCCGGGCATTTTCATTCAATTCTGCAGTGTTATGCACTACTGGGGGGTTGCAGTTCACTGACACCCCACACTCCCCAGTACCTCATCTGTGTTTACATAGTTCCTAACAAGCTTCAGATACAATAAAACTGCACCATCTCTCAAGATACGTGAGAGTATCTGTTGTTCCCCCCTCTCCCACCCCGCTTCTAATGCAGTAAACACATAAGGGTCTCATGAGATATACTTTAAATAGACTTAACCCAACATCAAGGAATAATCAACAAAATATAATCACAGGCATAAAAGAATGTAAATGTTTCCCATTAAAAACACAGAGCCCTCATGTTTAATGCAATGTTAAAAATTGACAATTAAGCATGTAGGAACCAGGAAGTTCAAATAAATGATTTCAGTGCTATGAATTTAGCCACATCCTGAATTAGTTATGAAATCCATTTGCCACCACAAACAGTGATGTCTTCAGCTAGTCTATTCAGAAAGCAAACAGGAATAAGAAATGTTTGAATGTTATATGTATTCTATTCATGTGGTCAGGCTGTTTTTTAACGATTAATTTATTTTTATTTTCTGTGGCTGAGTGTTTTACATGCATGCACATATGTGCACCATGTTTGTGCAGTGCCTGAGGAAGCCAGAAGAAGGTGTAATATCTCCCACCACGGCAGTTACATGGTATTGTGAGCTGCCATGTGGGTGCTGAGAATTATACCTGGGTCCTCGGAAGAAGAGCCAATGCCCTTAAGAGCTGAGCCATCTCTGCAGCCTGATCCAGTTAATTTTTTGAGGAAAGAAACTTAACTTTTGAATATTTAAATGCTGTTTGATCTACGTATTCTCTCCCTTGAACATTGCGTCAGTCTGTTAATGAGAGAAAGACCTAACTACAAAGAGCCTTTGTGCTCTTTGGTCTCATCCAAAGACTACATCGTGGTATAGTGTGTCCCCTGAAAGCACACGTATACTGCTAGCATCTCTCCTCCCTCTTCTATGAGCACACAAGAGTTGTAGCTTGATCCCAAGATGAGCCAAGTGTGCTGCATCTCTGATCTGTAGCTGAGAGCTCTGCACTGGCTCCCCGATTCCACTCCCTGCATCTTCTTTTTTTTTCCTGCTTGCCAGCGGCCCCTCTCTTCCTTCCCTCTAGAAAAGCCTGAGAGACAGGAGTTCTTTTGCTTTTTGAGACAAGGTCTTGCTTTGTAGGGCAGGCCAGTCTCCTATTCACTGTGATCCAAGTTGGTCTCAAACTTGCCATCCTCCTGCCTGAGCTTCTGAGTGCTGGGGTTACAGGTCTGAATACCCTCCCCCATCAGACAGCCATTTTTAATATACATCTATCTAACCAGAGCGTACTGGCTCAAACCTGTAAGCCTAGCTGTTCAGTAAGCTGAGGCAGGAGAATCACAAGTTCAAGGTGAGCCAGAACAAGTGAGGTAGTATCTTAAATTTAGGGTAAAAGGAGGCCTAAGGATAGTTTAGTGGCACAGTGTTTAATGTATGCCAAGCTCTGGGTTCAACTCCTGGTACTGTCACTGGGGAAACTGAAGGCCCTTTTGGGGTTCTTACTCTCAATACCTTCTAGAAGAATTTATAAATGGTCTCAAAAGGGGGTGTTCCAGGATAGTTTTATTAGTGGCTAAGAGAAAAGCACAGGTTGAATGAAAATCCTGTATCTGCCTGGGGGAGATGGACAGAAGTGTGCTTTTTAAATTAGGCGTGGAATAGAAACAGATTGTTAAGAATAGACAAAATGCCAGGGAGTGGTGGCACATGCTTTTAATCCCAGTACTTGAGAGGCAGAAGCGGTGGATCTCTGTTAGTTCAAGGCCAGCCTGATCTACAAAGTGAGTTCCAGGACAGCCAGGGATGTTACACAGAGAAACCCCGTCTCAAATAAAAAAATAAACAAAGCACTCCCCAAAGTGGAAATAGGCTAGTAAGCTGAGGAAGGAGCCTCCAAAACAGCTAGTCACATGTGGTCTTTTGTTTACCTGGTCAAAGACCTTCTGTTAAGGACATTGTCACCAGCACTGCCATTTTGGGGGACCTTGAATCTAACAGTTTTAATAAAGATTAAGTATAATATGGACGTTAAGAAATATTTCTAAGTGTGAGTGTGGGCTTCTCAAGAGAATGAACTGTATTCAGGTATTAAGCAGCAGTCACATATCTGATTTTCCTGTAATCCGAAGCTAATCCTGGTGGTCCACATGTTGGCATGGGAACCTATCCTCAGTGACTGCCGAGGCTCCCGATGCCTGTCCAGCTACCTAGCAATCCTCCCTTATTTCCCATCCCTCACTAAGCTCTGCAGGTTCTGTTAGCAAGCAATCTTCAAACCCATGGACTCGCCAAGACATAGTCAATAGAACTCACTCCAGTGACTCACTCTCCCATCAACCACCCACCCAGTTTCCATGTTGTGCCCTTCAATACACACTCCACGCTGCCATCAGAGTAATAGACGCCTTCTCCATCTCCAAGCGTTCTCTCGTTGCCCCCAAGGACATTTAGAAACCCCTGCTGTCATTCCCTAGTACCTTCCCACCATGCACTTGTAGTTTGGTTTCCAGCTACGTGGAAATTCTTTCCAGTTCCACAGCAGTATCATGATGTTCTTTTACTGAGGATGTTTGAATATGTCATTTCCTCTTTTCTGACACCCCACCCTCTCCCAACTCCCTGGTAGATTTGCCTTTATAGCCTCTGTAGAAAAGACTGGGACAATTGCTTACCATCATCTAGACGCTGTGCTCTTCAAACCTTACTGGGACAATCGCTTAGCCGTTATCTAGTCGCTGTGCACTGCAAACCTTACTGGGACAATTGCTTAGCTGTTATCTAGTCGCTGTGCACTACAAACCTTACTGGCACAATCGCTTAGCCGTTATCCTGTCGTCGTGCATTGTGAGCCTTACTGGGGCTGTACTGCGCCTGGTGGAGAGGCTTATAGAGTTCTAGTCTTTTCTGCAGATAGCAACAGCTATCCCAATGCCACAACATTCTGGCCACTAAGACAGGAGGCACAGTAAGAAAGCCTGCGGGTGGGCAGGGCTTCCAGTGGAGCTCTTTCGAAGGGCAAGTAAGTCCCTCTTCTGTCTTTCTTATTCCCTAAAGATGCAACGGAGGGTGAATGCTCCAGAAATCATCTAAGTCATCGAGGTGCAGGGAATGTGGAAGTGACAGTCTATGATGGAAGAACGGGAAGAGAGAAAGCCCCTGAGTCATCGCTGACCTTGGGACGGCTGGACTGTTGGCACAGGCGAAGACACAGAACCATATTTTCTATAGCAGAAGCCCAGGGAGTTCCCTTGGGGACCTCCATTCAGATAGAAAACCCAATCCTTGGATTCACCCCAGGAAAGAATTTAAGGATGAGCCAGTATAAAAGCAAAGTTAGATTTTGCTAAAAGTCATTTTAAATATAGATTTTTAAGCGTGTTAGGAGAAGGGTTGGTCAAGTGAAAACAGAAAGCCATACCCAAGACAGGGGCCAGGCTTCTCTAGGACACACTTGGACTTCAGCATCTTGACAGGCACCACACACCCAGTGCGTTTTTATCTAAGTTTTATTGAAGTTTTTATTTCAGAGGGTTGATAAGGAATTTAATTAACCAAGGTGGTGTCTTCAGGGGAACCCAACAGGATCACAGCTGGCAAGGTGAAACCAGACCCCGGAAACACAGAAAGTAAGGCGAGCGCCCGTGGAAACGGTGCCCATAGTCCTGTGAGCGAGATTCCAGCAAGTGTCTGGGAGAAGTATCCGCTCGAGGACTTGAGCCTGTGTCCCAGTCCACTTTTTCTGTTGCTATGAGAAGAACCTTGGCCAAAAGCCTTGAGAAAAAGTACACACACATCACCTCAAATGGAATGAGAGACAGTTTATTCTGGGGCCAAATTTGAGTGACCATGGCTTGGGAATCTAGCTGTCCAAATACAGCATTTGAATGTGGAAGCAGCTTCATGGAGTTCTTATAGAAAAAGAGCAAAGGAAGTTATACATCAAGTTATTCTTTAAAATACATTTACGGAAACCTTAAGTGGACAGTTAGAGTAGAAAGGTGGATCTCAGCTATTGGCCTCAGATGTAGCTGATAGCGTTCTTAGCCCCTGGTGGAAAAGAGGGTTTTGTTAAGTTAATATATTCCAAAGTTTGTTTTTTTTAATGTTTATCTTGATATTAAATCTGATACAGACGAGGGCAAGGAATAGCTTTTAGCCTATTAGATCAGCTGGTCACTTGCTATCCTTAGTTGCAGGGGTTTTTACCAGTCAGTCAGATGGACCGGTGCCTCCAATTCCAGTTTTCAGAGGAAAGGGTTTATTTCTACTTAAGCTTCTAGGTGACAGTCCGTCACTGAGGGCAGTTAGAGCGGGAACTCAAGAAACCCAATTTTAGGTATGCAATGTGCCGTATTTTAACAAATGTGTGCGAAGCCAGCCCCTGCTCTCTCGTCACCACTTCAGAGTCTCACCGACGTGGGCCCTGCTCCAGAGTCCCACAGCATGCTTTCTGTCCCCCCCGGCCCCCCAAAGCTGAGAAGTGCTTTCTATCTCTGCAGATGATTTTCCTCTTCTGAAGAGCGTCCAGCACACGGAACCACACAGCACTGTGTTCTGTGTCTGTCTTCTTTGGATCAGCATACTGGTTTTGTGGTTTGATTCATCTATGCTGGGAGAGTTGTTTGTTTGCTCTGTTTTATTACTGAACGATCCCACAGTAAGAATACACCACAATTTACTTACTCATTTACTCACAGATGTCTGAGCTATTCTCAGTTTGGGCTGTTTTGAAAGCCACTGTGAACACAGTATGGGTCTGTGTGTGGACACAGGATGGATTTGTATTGCATGAAATTTCTTAGGTGTGTTTATATTATGAAAAGTTTTAGGAATTCAGTAGTCCTAGGCCTGGCATTTCTCCTGAGGTAAAGAACAAGCTTTATATCTAGTTCCTCTTACTACAGAGGAAAAGACATAATTCCTAGGTTTGAGGAGCAGCACATACTTTATTTGGCCATGGCATGGCAATGCATAATCTAAAAAGTGGCCAGTATTTGAGTGAGACCCCAGAGCAATGAAGTCTCTACATATAAAGTCACATTGCCACGTATAAGGTCAGGCTGCCATGTACAAGGTGTAATGGTCTGACTTGTCCCTTTAAGAGACAAAGCCCCGCCCACTCCCCCCACCCCCAGTCAACCACCAAGGCAGGTGAGCTCCTTCCTTTCTGTCTCTCTTCCTGAATGGCAGCTTCTGCCTCTCTCCCTTCTCCCCACTTCTTCCTCCCCCCTCCCCATTCTCTTTCTCTGCTCTTTTCCCTTCTCCCCTTTCCCTGTTTCCCCTCCATAACCCACTAAATAAATACCCACTTTCTCTGCATGGCATGCCTAATAGGTCTCTGTCTCTCACCTGAGGTGTGGTCTCTCACCACACCTTCAGAGACCTGTGGCATGGTATTGTGCCATGCCTATCCATCTCAGTCTCTCACCCACCATGTGGCTCCCTGACTGGGACTTGCTTCTGTGGCCTGCCATGGTCTCAGGACCCGATGCCTGCCACTCGGGGACCTGCAGCGTGGTCTCATGGCCCGCTGCCCACTGCCACCACTCAGGGACAGCACAGCATTTTTATTTAAACCATAACACAAGGTCAGGCTGCCACATGCAAGGTCAGCCTGCCACATGCAGGGTCAAGCTGCCACGCACAAGTTGCTGCACAATTTGGGCCTTCAAGAGCAACTAGAAATGGTATACTTGAAGTGTCAGGCAAAGATAGGAGATCTTCTTGGGGTGTTGGGAAGACAACTGTGGAGAACATCAGCCTGGCCCCTGAGGACTTGAAACCAAACAAAGCCATGCCACCCTCTGGCGATGACTGGAGGTCTTTGGAGAAAGTTGGTCTGCTGGTGACTGCCAATAATAAGCATTCATCACATCACCGTGGCCCGCTTATTGTGTCGGCTTCTGGACCCGAGTTTCTGTTACTTGGTGTCATCTGACAAAGGGAAGAAGCTTGGGTTCACACAGTCCATACAGCAACTTTCCTGGCTATTTCGTAGACAAATACTAGGAAATATGATCATATCTACCCACACTGCCCTCTTCCAACGCCCCCATATACTCACCGACATGCTCCCTCCCAGCATTTTTTCTAACCCACTAAATCCAGACAGTGCTGACCGTATGTGCATGAGCGAGGGAAGCCAGACAGTGGCCCATCCTCAACAAAGAATGAATCTTCTTCTTCTCAAGGGACTATCACAGCCAATAGCTACTCTGTACAAGGCTTGGCTTGGAGGCCATCTACCCAGGAGTATGTCTTGATCTTGTGTAGTCTTTTTTTCTCCCCCCAAGACAAGGCTTCTCTGTGTAAAAGCTCTGGCTGTCCTGGAACTAGCTAAGTAGACCATGCTAGCCTTGAACTCGCAGAGATCCGCCCACCTCTGCCTCCTGAGTGCTGGGATTAAAGGCGCGCGCCACCAATGCCCAGCAATCTTGTGTAGTCTCATGCAGGCAACTACGGCTGAGATGTGAAGTGACATTTTGTTTTGTTTTGCTTTTAAACTACTGACATGTGACGTTCAGAATAAGATATGCCTGGTCTCTTTGTTCGTCTCATTTATCCTCCAGATCAGCATTGCTCTGAATATTCTTTTGAGTGGCTGAAGCAAAAACAAGTTACTTGGTAATGATATCTAACTTGTGCTTGTAGAGCAAGCGTGTACCTTCATAACTTCCCTAGGACTGGCCCTGTCTCCTGTGCCCTGTCCCTCACCATCACGTGCTGGTTAATGCTCCTTTAATGAACATGGGGCAGCCTTGCAAGAGAAGTAAAGGGGAGAGATGCCATGAGATGGCAGCTCGAACTCTGAGGTGCATGTGGAGGACACACGAATGCTGCTCCCTGGCAGCTAGGCATAGTGGTCCCACGTTGCCATGGCGACGGAAGTGCATTGATGCTAAATGTCTGAGCGAGCCCCACATTTTTAAATAGCAGCTGGTCAGCGCCACTGCCGTGCCTGGATTGCTCTCTCCCAAGTCACTGCTTGGCCCCAGCTGTCTTGCTCTCTGTTGACAAATGGCTGTCCTTCACAGGCAAACCACTAATAGCATGCTAATGAATGGATGTGCTAATTACCCTTCATAACTCCCAGGACGTTTGTCTACGTGACCTGTCACACACAGTGATGCAGGGAGTATTGAGTCCTGGGGGTCTCGGGGCAAGGTCTGGGCATGAGACAGTGACTTCATAACCTTGAAGCTGTGGGGGTACTTCTGTTGAAACCACCTGAACCCCCAAAAGACAGGTGTCTTGGGGACACATTATTTCCAGTAACAAACGTATGTTTTTCTTTTAAAAGAATCTGTCTTCAGAAGCAGAGAGGCATGGCTGGATGGGTTAGTCCCTGGGAGGTTTGCTAAAGCATAGGTACAGAAAGACCAGAAATTCCCAAGATCCCCAAATGATTCTACAGCAGAACTCAGATGGGTTGGACTCCAGGCTCTCCAGCGAGCGCTCGCTGTCTCTCTCTGTCTCTGTCTCTCTCTGTGTCTCCCCTTGACTATTGACCATGTTTCTGGTAATGGTAGGGATAACTTTTTTAAAGATTCATTTTATTTTTAATTACATGATCTCTCTCTCTCTCTCTCTCTCTCTCTCATTCTGTGTGTGTGTGTGTGTGTGTGTGTGTGTGTGTGTGTGTGTGTGTGTGCAGGAGTTCAGGCATCAGACATGGATGCTGGGTGTCAAACTCAGGTCGTCTGCAAAAGTCATCTTTCCAGACCCTGGTAGGGATAATTTGTCCCCTGGAGGGCTGCACGGAAGGACGGCAGTGGAGACTTTTGGCACAGAGCCGGGCCCAAACCAAGTCCCAGGACACAACTATCCAGTGCCTTGGGATGCAGGCGTTTCAGTTCCGACAGCACAGGTGCAGCGGTGTGGCGGTGTGGCACGCTGCAGGTGGCCCTGCCAGGAATCCCGCCCCACCCCGCCGCCGCACCTCCTTGTGCCGCATCCCTGCCTTTTTGTTCTGTCTCAGCAGCTCTCCATTGAGATAAATGGCATTTCCAGAAGCTTCACCTCTGATAAGTGCTCCTCTGCTGCCGCAGCCAGAATCTTAATGTGTGCTCTGTGATTTAATGGCCATGTAGGCTGGCTATTAACACAGTCTTGGGTGGAGTGGACTTGGGTCTCCACCATAGGCTCTCCACTGGGGGTGGGGAGAGCGTCCCTGAACCATTTACCAAAGGTCTTCTCAGCCTGCTATATTGTAAGTGGCTGCACACTCTGTTCCCTGAGTGGGGGTCTGGAAGGTTTAGGAAGCAAGCAAGCCCCCCCCCCACGTCCTGTCTCCCACAGAGCCAGGAAGAGTCCCAGGGAATGCGATTCTTTATGCAGGCGCACTGAGTACTCCTATGAACACCGCGAACATAATCACAAGAGACGGAGGTGAGCGTTAAGACAAGTGTGGGGTACAGACACGTTTAAAAAGTGAAAATTGGTGAGCTGGGGAGATTGCTTAGCAATCAGAGGGGACGGAGGTTCGGTGGGCAGACCCCACATCTTGTGGCTCACAACTGCCTGCACTCCAGCTCTAAGGGGATCGATCCGTGGGTAAACACAACACACACACACACAAACACACAGAGAAAGAGAGTGACAGAGACAGAGACAGAGACAGGCAGAAAGACAAAGACTGAGACAAAGAGAGAATTAGAAAACCTAAAAGACCTGCAAGGGAGGTACAGATGGCTCAGTGGTTAAGAGCACTGGATACTCTTGCCAGGACCTGGGTTCTATTCCCAACACCCACGTGGCAGCTTCCATCCATCCTTAGCTCCAGTTCCAGGGGATCTGATGTTTTCTTCTGTTCTTGTGGGCACTGGGCATGCAGGCGGCTCACAGACACACATGTGGTCAAAAGACCATATGTATAATTTAAAAATCCTGGCAATTTGGGGACTGGAGAGTTCAGTGGGTAATGTGCTTGCCACATAAACCCCCGGGACCTGACTTTGATTCTCATAACAGAAAATGTCCTGTGTGTGTGTGATTATAAGCCAGCAGCTTACTCTAACTGCTGAGTTCTAGGTGGGAGATTATGCTACAAAATAAAAGATAAGACTTGTGGGGAGGGACTGGAGAGGTGGCTCGGAGGTTTCTAAGAGCAAGTAATGCTCTTCCAGAGGACCTAGTTCAATTCCTAGTCCACTTGTCAGGCAGTTAGCGATCAGGCACGACTCCACTTCCAGGGGATCCCACACCTCTGGTCTCAGTGGGCACCCCATCTATGTGGTGTACACTTACACGGACATACAGGTATGCACACGATTAAAAGTGAAATAAATAGTCCCCTCAAACTTTGCCTAGCCAGAGCTCAGGGAAGCCAGAACGGCGGGGTAAGGCAGCCCTCAGTAGAGCAGCCTGAGGCCACTAGAGACAAGGCCTTCCAGAAAAAAACAAAACAAAACAAATCTTAGAAAACCAAACCAAACCAAAAAACTCAAGGTTGACAGTGCCTGAGGAATAGCACCTGAGGTTCTCTTCTGGCTTCTGCAGGTGCGTTCCTGAAGGGGTCCCTCAGGTATCCAGGCAGGGAGACTGACCCTGTCAACCTGGATTAGACTTGGGAGCGTCTAACGTACAGTTGGGGAATAGGTTCCCAGCCAACAATCAGTCCAATTCCAGGTGCTCAGTAACGCTTAAGGTATGATTACCAAGAGTACGTGTGACCATGAGGGTGGTTTCCATAGCTAAAAGGCCTAGAATCTAGTGTGGTCTCCAACCAATAGCATAGAGGTCAGCAGGCCATAAAGGACATGTGACATCCGGCTCCCCTAAGGATGGGTTCTGTTGACGGGAGCTGTAGATAAAGGTCTAGGAAGGGAGAGTCTGGGATAGACATTCTGGGGAATTTGGGAGAGGCCACCTCTACAGCAAGAGGTGGGTGAGGTCTGCAGTCTCTGACAGCAGGAAGGTCACCAGGTCATTAACAACAGCCGCTCCCAGCCTTCTGGGCAGGAAAGCAGGTATTTTTATCTCCTTCGCTGAGAAGAGGCTCGGGTGTGTTTAACAATCCTGATTCCCTAGTGATCAATGTCCCCAACAGATTTCCCCTTCCCCAATCCCCAAGTCTGGAAACTTTAATTTTGGATTGTAAATGGTGGGAAGTTGTAGCCCAACGTGGGTCCATCAGGACTTCCTATTGTCTTATTTTGCAGGGATCATTCCCCTCTACCAGGCTCTTTCCTTTTCCTGACCTTTGTTTAACCCCCTGAGAATAGAAACCCTGAAAATTTGAGATTGTCCTCAGAGCTTAGATTAGCAGTCTAAACTTGACAGATGACAGATCCTGTAAGATGGTAAAAGCCCCGAGTTGGGCCAGGCATTACCCATACTGCACACCTTTGATCCCTGCCTTAGAGACAGATGGATCTCTGAATTTGATGCCAGTCTAGTTTACATAGCGAGTTCCAGGACAGCCAGAGCTGTACAGTAAGCCTTGTCTCCCCAGCCACCAAACAAACCAACAAACAAGCCCAGTGGTAGGCGAGAAAATCTTCCACTGTGTGGAAAAAGTTGCTGTACAGAGAAAGCACAACATGCAAGGGAAGCCAAAGGGACAGTGATTAGTGGAGGGAGCAATGCTCCATTTGAGAAGGCAATATTTGAGTGTGTGTGTATGTGTGTGTGTGTGTGTGTGTGTGTAGTGTGTGTGTGTATAGAGAGAGAGACAGAGACAGAGAGAGAAAATGCCCTAGCTCCAAGGTCCAACCCCACTTCTCTTCTTTATGACTTTCAGTTGTTCAGTTAATCAGAGTCTTTGAGCTAAAATTTTCCTGTTCTCACCAGTCAGTTTGAGCTGTTTCTCTCCTGTGTGTCTGGAGATCCTTTGAGGGGAACTGATTTTCACATCTGATATGTCGTCACTAAGACAGTTCAATTTCCTTCCCAATTTTTGCAGCCCAGGCTGTCCTCAGATTCTAAGTCCTCCTGCCTCAGCCTCCCAAGTGCTAGGCTCCCAGGCATGTGCCGCTGTGCCAGCTAGAAGAGCTTTTTTCTTTTATGTGTATGAGTGTTTGTCTGTGTGTATGCATGTGCACCACTTGTGTGCAGTGCCTCTGGAGGCCAGAAGAGGGCATCAGAGTCCCCAGAACTGGAGTCAACAGTTGTGAGACACGTGGGTACTGGGAACTGAACCTGGATCCTCAGGAAGAGCAGCAAGCGCTCTTATTCACTGAGCCGCCTCTCCCGCCTTTGGCTGACACCTTATCTTTACAGATGCTCAGATTTGTCCTCTGAGATCTCACCCTGGTGCACACACAGATCTTGCTAGTGTTGAGCCCATAACCAAGTGTGTCGCAGCTCTGTGATTGCTAATTAATGTTTCAGCTCCCTGGGCTTTGGAGTGCTCAGCTAGCTGATAAAAATGGTGTTTCCGGGTGAGTCTGTGAGTATGTTTCTAGAAGAGCCCACTGAATCACTGGATTGGGTGAAGATCTTCCTTCAATATTTAAGTGAGCACTATCCAATCTATTGCAGCCCAAGCGGAACAAATACTGTAAAGAATGAATCCTTCTCCTGAGCTGGGACATCCATCTTCTGCCCTGGAGTTGGAAAACCTGGTTCTCTGGCTCTGAGACTCAGGCATGGCTTTGTACCACTGGCTGGCATCCCCAGGTGTCAGGCCTTTGGGCTGTGACTGTCGCAAGCCTTCTTCTTTCCTGGATCTGCAGCTGGCATATGGCAGATCATGGGGTTCCTTGACCTCTGTGCCAACTGATCCCCACATTTAATCTTCTCTCACGTAACTATATACCACTGGCTCCTGTGCACCCGAGCTCTGCACACCACCTCTGTGAACACATCTCAGAGTTAACTGAGGACACACGAGCTGCTGCTGCAGGTGTAGGGCAATGGTCCCAGCTCCACGCTGGCCCCTCCCACTCCCAGATGTGTCTCTCTGCTGCAGACAGAGACAGTGGCCAGTGGCCTTGTCCAGTGTGGGCTTTTTACCAAAACACCTCTTGAATATTTGGGTCTGGGACAAAAGTTGCCGGCAGCTTGCATTTTCTGTCTAATTTCTGAAGGACTGCTGTTTACGTAGAAAGCTGTGCTGTTGAGTGGCAAGACATTATGTATCATCCACCGGCAGGTCTACCCATCCATACATAACTTACATGTGAGTACCTGCATTTACACCATTTTCTCCTCCTCCCTATAACTCCCCCTGGGTACCCACTTCTCAAAATCCATAGTCCCTTTCCGTAATTATGACTGTTACGTGCCAACACACATATACACACATAAATATAAATAAACAAATATAACCTGCTGAGTTCATTCAATGTTGCTTATATGTATATGTATTAAGGCTGACCAGTTTGGTATTGGGTGACTTAATTCTCCCATGCTCACTAATTGCCTGCATTCATCTTTGGGTGGGGTCTTGTGAGATTTCTCCCAGGCAGGTTGACATGCCAACTAGTGTCATTGTTCAGTTCTTGTTTTGGTGACCGTATTGTTGAGATTCCATGGGTATGGCTTCTCTGCCATGGAGGACACAATCCCCCCCCCCTTACCCTTCCTGTCACAGTAGGAACTGCACTCTCCTCATTAGGCTGGAAATAAGTTCAGGGGAAGCCAATCCAGGTGTTTGCCAGTCTTGTCCAGACATTCTCCTTGGGGGGCTATCTGGTAACCCTGTTTCTGGGCCTTGATGTGTTCCTTGGTTTAGTTTTAATCTCTAGCTGAATTTATAAATTCCTATTATTCATTTTTTTCTCTGTGCGTGTGTCTGTGTGTGTGTACTCACATGTACGTGCCTGTAGAGTGCAGAGGGAAACCCTGGCTATAGCTCCTCAAGTGCCACCCACTTTGCTTTTTGAGACATGACCTTTCCCTGCCTGGAACTCAGTATTGAGCTGAGAGAGCAGCCCAGTGAGCCCCACGCAGTCTCCAGTCCCTCTTCTCCTAGTGTTGCGTCATGAGTGCTCTACCACACCTGACCTGTGCGGTGCTGGGGAGAGACTCAGGCCCTTGTGTTTGCATGGTGATCACTTTACCAGCGGAGCTGGCTGCTGAGCCCCATATTTCCCTTTTATTGCAGGGAATGAGACACCAGCTGTTTCGTTATCATTCATTTACTCATCCATTCATTCATTCACCCACCCATCCATTCACCCCAGCCTATGTGACTGCCGTTCTGCATCCTACAATGTGTTAAATAGCATTTCCCACTAGGAATTCAAAGAATAAAGGACATACTCAGGACACAGGTCTTTTTGGTGCTGTACTCGTTTTAGTTTATTTTTTAAAATCTCATTTCCCTTTTTCTTTCTTTTTGCCAATGCAAGAAATGGTGGTGGCTCCTGGGATCTCCTGCTGGTCAGGGTCCAGAACTCATGCTGAATGCTCCCAGGGAGGCTGCCCATGACAAGCAATATTGGAGAAAGTGCCACACACTTGCTCCCTGCCCCCTCCAGCTCTGCTATTCTTTCAAGGTAACACTGATCCGCAGTCCAGCTACTTTGTTGACTAATAATTAGAAAAGAAAGAGTGAAAAAAGAGAGGGAGGAGCAAGGGGAGGAGGGAGAGCAAGAGGAAAAAAGAGGAGGGAGGAGGAACAAGAGGAGAAGGGGAGGAGCAAGAGGAGAAGGGGAGGAGCAAGAGAAGTGGGAGGAGCAAGAGGAGAAGTGGGAGGAGCAAGAGGAGGAGAAGGAGCAAGGAGGGGGGAGATAGAGGAGGAGGGGAGGAGCAGTGACAGTAAGTGACTGTGCTGGGACCTTTGGAAACTCTGATGGTGAAAGGCAGGGCCAGGCTGGCACTTCCCCTTTCTGCACAGTGGGGCTGAGGCGCTGGAGACAGACTAGTTGTCTCTGGAGAGCCTGAAGCAAGGATGGATCAAGAGACTGTGGGCAATGTTGTGCTCTTGGTCATTGTCACCCTCATCAGCGTGGTCCAGAACGGTAAGGGGCAACAGGGGTGTTGCAAGCCAGGCACACACAGCTCTGTGTGCACATATACCATGCATTTATCTCTATTGCTTCTCTGGACCGGCGTGAGTAGGGGTGGAGGCCTTTCTGTGTGAGTTTGGGTTTTCCTCCTCCTGGACCTTCTTTTGCTTGAGTGCTGATGTCAGGCCACGTTTACAGAGGAAAGACAGCAACCTGAAGAGCTGGTGACAAACTTGACCCAAGCGTCTGCAGTTAGTGTAAGGATGCAGAAGGGCGGAGGGCAAGGGGCCTGGGGAGAAAGCATGGGGTGTGCATTCACTTGGATGCTAGGCTGAACTAATTAATCTGCAGGGCAACACAGGTCATCTGTGTGGGGTGGGGTGGGGATGGGGGTTGATTTAAGAGCTATAGACCGGAAAGCACTTTGTCATTATTTTACTTCTGTACTTAGAAAAGTTCTTTGGGAGAAACATCCAAAAACACACTCTGTGTGTGTGTGTGTGTGTGTGTGTGTGTGTGTGTGTGTGTGTGACTGGGGATAGAACTCAGGGTCTTGTATATTCTAAGTAAGTAGGTAATTACTCTATTCCTCATCTACATCCCAGCTCTTTAGTGTACAGCTTTTCACACACACACACACACACACACACACACACACACACACACTCACATACATACACACACACACACAATCTATGTATCTATCTAACCATTTATCTATCTATCTATCTATCTATCTATCTATCTATCTATCTATGTATCTATGTATCTATGTATCTATCTATCTATCTATCTATCTATCTATCTATCTATCTATCTATCTATCTATCTATCTATCTAACCATTTATCTATCTATCTATCTATCTATCTATCTATCTATCTATCTATCTATCTATCTAACCATTTATCTATCTATCTATCTATCTATCTTCTATCATCTATCTATCTAATCTGTCTATCATGTCTTTCTGTCTATCACCTCTTATCTGTCTGTCTGGGGAAACATTCCCTTTTCTTAGCATTGCCATTAACCCCGTTAAGAGTTAAAGACCTAACAGGACACAGGTCTGCGAAGGGCAGAGCTGTGTAGAGCTGTTGCCTAAAGTTCTGCTTTGGGTCTTTTTTCAGGCTCATTTTTTTTTTAGGTCAGCATACCAGTGGCTTTGTGTTTTACAGTCTATTAAGAGAAAATCAAAGTGTCGTTACTATTGATAGCCACCCAAGGCTTCATGGTAATTGTTTGTGAGTACATCCCTGTCACACTTTGAAATTTGGAGTACTGAGTACCATCCTCCTTGGGATGTCGTAATATCTGTCCCCATCTTGAATGTGGAGATGCTGGCACAGGGCAAGGCCCAGCTTGGCACACTATAAGCATGCTTTCTGTATGCAGTAACAGTGTGGAGCGGTCGGACACAATAGTCTTCATGCGACATCAAACTTGACCAACTTGCAACTCGGAGAGGGAACAAGTGGCTTATTTAGGCCACTACTTCCTCAAACCACTGCTGTCTCATGCAGGGAGCTTTGGCTCTGTATATTGACAGGAGGAGTAAGCAACCTAAAGACACCTGCCGAGACCTTGCATGGCGCTAGGCTGTGTCCAGGGGATCTGACAGCAGGACAGTAAACAAGGCTGCCTTCCAGGAACAGTGACAGCAGGGCTCCTCCAGTGTCATGAAGACAGCTAAGTGAGGCAGGGACAGTGTTTGCTCAGCCCTGGGTAGGGGCTCCTCTCTCTCTCTCTCCTCTGTACCCCACACTGTGCCTTATGGGGATCGGTGCACAGGCGACCATGTCCTCTCTCCTGTCAGTGCAGTTGGAACTGGGCTCAACAGGAAGTTCAAATTCATTTCCACCGTTGTCCTCTTGGTTCAGAAATGAATTGGGTGGGTGGGGGGAAGCTGAGAAACTCCTGGTTAGACTGGAGACCTTTTGTGTTAGGCAAGCAAACGAGCGGGTAAGGTGGAGCCAGAGCATCATGGTGCCAATGCTGGCACAGAGCTACCTTGCCTGTGCTCAGGGAAGGGCGATGCCGCTGCCCTGCCTGATACCACACAGTGGCTTTGGATTAACTGTGTTCTCCTGTGGGGTAGGAGCCTGGGCGACCAGGTGAGACTGAAGTCATCTGCGAGGACCTTCTGTAACCCCTGGAGATGCCTGTTCGGTACAAGAATTATTTAAATAAGCTGAGACACAGCACTGGTGTTGACTGTAACTGTGAGTTAGGTCAACACTAAGCCCTAAGTTCAGCCTCTCTTTGCAATTCTAATGAACTCTAGGTTTTATCTATAAACCCCTGTGCAAGAGCTAAAAGGATATGCAAAAAACCCTTCCTCTTTTTACCCTCCATGCCAAAACACCATTTGGAAAACTTCCTGTTAGTCAAAATAATTTTCCACTTTTGCTACCAAGTGTTGAACCCTCTATTCTTGCCCCAGATAACGAGGTGCAAAGGCTGGTCCCACATTCTCTGATTATCTGAGGATGGGCAGTGCCCAGCCTGCCTGCCTGCTGTGACTTCCCCCTCTGCCTGCAAACTCTGTAGTCATCAAAATGTTTGAACTTAAGGCTGTCTTCCAGTTTGAGTCAGCAGAATGCCAATTGGAGAGGACAGGCCAAGCTGAGAAGCCTAGTCCTGAATCACAACTGCTTTCCTGGCATGGCTGTCAAGATGCCTTGGCTCTCTCCAGCCAAGGGGCCAGCAGTTTTGCCACAAGGCAAACCTAAAAACAAACAAACAAATAAATAAAACCATGCATATTGCCTCTAACTTACTGTGCAGGCTAGTTTTGTGTTAACTCACCACAAGCTGGGGTCATCAGATAGGAGGGAACCTCAATTGAGAAAATGCTTCCATAAGGTCAGGCTGTAGGCAATCCTGTAGAGCATTTCCTTAATTAGTGATTGATGGGTGGGGCCGCCCCTGGGCTGGTGGTCCTGGGTTCTATAAGAAAGCAGGCTGAGCAAGTCATATGTAAGGAGTAAGCCAGTAAGCAGCATCCTCCAGGGCCTTTGCATCAGTTCTTGTCTCTGGGTTCCTGCCCTGTTTGAGCTCCCGTCCTGACTTCCTTTGATGATGAAGAGTGAAATGGAAGAGTAAGGCAAATAAGCCCTTTCCTCCCCAATTTGCTGTTTGGTCATGGTGTTTCATTGCAGCAATAGAAATCTGAATTACGGGGCTGGAAAGATGGCTCAGAGGTTAAGAGCACTGGCTGCTCTTCCAGAGGTCCTGAGTTCAATTCCCAGCAACCACATGATGGCTCACAACCATCTATAATGAGATCTGGCTCCCTCTTCTGGTCTGCAGAGATACATCCAGACAGAATGCTGTATACATAATAAATAAATAAATCTTGCTGGGCAGTGGTGGCGCACGCCTTTAATCCCAGCACTCGGGAGGTAGAGGCAGGTGGATCTTTGTGAGTTCGAGGCCAGCCTGGTCTACAGAGTTAGTTCCAGGATAGGCACCAAAGCTACAGAGAAACCCTGTCTTGAAAACAAAACAAAACAAAACAAAAATCCGAATTAGGATATTTACTATGATTTCGCTATTGACTTCAGTTTTATCCATTTGTAGGAAGAGCGTCTACAGAACCATTCCACCTCTCACTTTCAGTAGGATTCACAGTGACTTATGTGACAGTATTGCAGGGTGAGCTTGGTGTTAGACAACGCTGCCCAACCACAGACAACTGGAAGTATTTGGAGCACATGTAAGGGGGTCCAGGCTGAGCTGCGGCATCGGGCCAGTTGGGTGTATTAAATATATTATTTTCACTTAAAATATTTCTAACTTAGGGTGGATTTATTGGGAAAGCATCTCCATCAAAGTAGGGGAGAATCTATTTGGGAAAAATGATACAGGAGATTGGGGGAAGAGAGTGGGTGAAGGTGGGCTGTCTGGGACTTGGGGACAGCAAACAAAGGACTCCTTTGGGCAGGAATGTTGTTCCCACAGCCCGCGGAGTGATGAGAAAAAGTGGGAGGAGTTCGCATCCTCCTGTCTCCCTCCACCAAGGAGCCACCTCCTCCCTTCCTGGGGGCTCTTCCTGAAATGGAGAGAGGAGTGGTTCTTAACCAGTGGGTCATGACCCCTAGAGGGGTTGCATATCAGCTATCCTTCATATCGGATATTTACATTACAACTTATAACAGTAGCACAACTACAGTGATGAAGTAGCAACAAAATAATTTTATGATGCGGGGCGGGGGGAGATCACCACAGCAGGAAGAACTGCATTAAAGGGCTGCCGCATTGGGCAGGCTGAGAACCACTGCCTTAGAAAACAGCTCCTGGTAGCCCCGTTCAGTTTTGTTAAAAACAGCCTCATACACGCTCTTTTTCTGCGGGCCTGCGGCTGTTACTCTGCCACCTCCTGTTTACTTGGTGATGAACTGAAATCTCAGGATCTTTTATGTGTGACCCTAAGAAGTTTATTTGAGTTCTCTGCTGTGCCCCACACAAACCGCCCCCCCCCCCCGGCCCTTCCATTCCTCACCTGAGAAGTAAGGTAGGTGATAACCGCCTGGGTGGTTGATCGATAGGTGTTGTCAGTTACCCCCTTATGGCAAATTTTGAGGAACTGTTTGTGGCCATTTGTGGGTGTGCACTTCTTACTAGCTTGTTGGTTTTGGTTTAATATTAACAATAAGCCAGGAAAAGGGGTACTAATAGTCTTTGCCTGCATGGCTTCGGGAATTTACTGGAGGATTACAAGGGCTCAGGGAGAATGAGGAGGAGGACGGAGAGGTCGATATCCACAGACAGCAGACTGAGAAAGACTTGTTCAAGTCTGGATGCATGGGTAGGAAGCATTTGTGGGTGTCTTTAGGTGACGTGAAAGGGCCATCTTGAGAGGTAAAGGAGTGAGGACCGTGGGGAAGAAACAGATGTGAGGGGGTGGATGGGTGGGCTAGACAGCAGAGGAAAGGTTTCTTCTTGGGGGAAAAGGAAGGCTTTGCTTTTCAGTGGACGAGGCAGACAGAGATATGTATAGCCAAGTTCTGCTGCTGACTGAGGAATGAGCCTTTGAGTTCCATGATACCAGTCTCATTTCTCCATTCAGAGGCAAGAGAGGCCATTTTGGGTCCTGGAAAGGAGACGCCTAATTTTCTATTATGCTTTCTGTCAGTAGAGACTTTCAGAGCAGAGAGACTTATATTTAAATGATAGCAGGAGGAGAGGCTCAGATGAGCTGGAATTCAGCAACCCTCAACCTGAGCCTTCCTGAGGGCTGATCTCTTTGTCTTCAGAGCAGAACAAATTCCTTCAGAGTTCATGAAGATTCAGTGAGGGGATGCCTGCAATGTGGTGGGCTCTCTTCTCTACAAGCTAGTCCTTTGGATGTGCTCAAAACGCCATGCTCCTACAAAACAATATGATTATACATAATATATATATATATACATATATAAAGAATGCCCAAAGAAAGCCATGAAAGGCTCTGTTTGGTGCAGTTGATAAGGTGCCCTTTTTGCAATTTTTGGAGGAGACAAATAGGAAATGGGCAAAGAAAGAAGCAATCACATCCCCTCACTTTCTGTTTTTGTTTTTGCTTTTCGAGACAGGGTTTCTCTGTATCTTTGGAGCCTGTCCTGGAACTAGCTCTTGTAGACCAGGGTGGTCTCGAACTCACAGAGATCCGCCTGCCTCTGCCTCCCGAGTGCTGGGATTAAAGGCGTGCACCACCACTGCCCGGCTTCACTTTTTGCTCCCTAGATGTGAATATGAGACTGAAATCGGAGAGGGAGAAACCACCTCTATGCCACGCCATCTATGCCATTCCCATTGGGTTACACCGCTACAGCCATGACTTTGGTCAGCTCTTGAGCTCTTCCAATCTTTGGTTTGCCTTCTCGAAGCACCCGACGCACCAAAGATGTTATAGTTTTTGGTCCTGCAGTTGCTCTGCATAAACCCATAAGTCACTCCTTGTTCTCATCACACAGCTCTCACCAGTGATGTGGGATTCCCCTCTGTATGCTTTGAATATGTTTTATTACCATTGGTTAGTGAAGAAGCTGCTTCAGCCTACAACAGGGCAGACTATAGCCAGGCTGGAAGAGATATATAGAGAGAGTAGGTGGAGTCGGAGAGATGCCATGTAACTGCTGAAGGAGACAGATGCCCAGAACCTTTCCTGGTAGGCCACAGCCTTGTGGCGATACACAGATTAATAGAAATCGAAATTAATAGAAATGTGGCCGGGTGACGGTGATGCATGCCTTTAATCCCAGCACTTGGGAGGCAGAGGCAAGCGGATCTCTGAGTTCGAGGCCAGCCTGGTCTACAAGAGCTATTTCCAGGACAGGCTCCAAAGCCACAGAGAAACCCTGTCTCAAAAAACCAAAAAAGAAAAAAAAAAAGAAAAAGAAATTCAAGGTGTAAGATGTAAGAGCTAGCTATAAATATGCCTGAGTCATTGGCCAAGCAGTGTTGTAATTATAGTTTCTGTGTGATTATTCGGGCCTGGGCAGCCAGGAATGAAAGAGCAGTCTCTGTTTATACACCAGGACTCAGCAGTTTCTCTAAACTCAATGGACATTTCTAGATACTTCACTTCTCTGAGCCTCGGCTCCCAAGCTGCCTTCTTCTTGAGCTCGAGCCTCACTTTGGGAATGTTATGCTATGCGTGTTTGTGGCCTTAACTGAGGACGGCCCCAGACCCTGAATGTCCCTGCTTTCACCTCCTGAGTGCTAGGATTAGAGGTGATGCTGGGGATGAAACCCAGGTCTTTGACAAACTCTCTACTGACCGAACTTCAACTTCAATGCCTCTTTTTTTTCCCATGCTGGAGTAGAAGAACCCAGAGACTGTCAGGTGCGGGCAAGTGCTCTTCCACTGGGCTGCTCCCCAACCAAGCTACTTCCATCTCCTTTGTCCATAGCTTTATACACCATACACTTGTGTCCTAGAGGTTTTGTTTACTGTCTCCCTGTCTCCCCTTCTGCTATTGTCTATAAAATGTGAGTTCCTTGGGCTAAGGATCTCAGTCTGTTTTGTTTTCAGCTAACCATCTGGTTTATGGTAGTAGACAACAGATAAGTCATTAAAATAATCACTCACTGGGGCTGGAGAGATGGCTCAGCGGTTAAAAGCGCTGGCTGCTATTGTAGAGACCTCTAGCTCAATTTCCAGGACCCACACAGTGGCTCACAACCATCTCTAACTCCAGTTTCAGGGGATCAGATGCCCTATTCTGGCTTCATGGATGCTACACACATGTGGTGCACATACAGACATGCAGGGGAAAACCCCTACACATAAACAATTAGAATAACCTATATAATTGGGAAATTGTCCTTTGTAAAATAATCATTCTGTAGGCTCATTTGTAGCTCTCCCGGGTCCCGATCCCCAGCTTAGTCCATCCCCTATCCTGAGCTGGACCTACTGAACCACGGGCACACAGTTCTTGCTGCTGGCCTTCACATAGGCATCTCCACTTGGGCACAAGGTTGATCCCCCTTGGATCTCCTGCACCCTGCAGCCTCTTGACAAATTCTTGCCTGTTCTTCAGATTTTATCTTAGGTATCATTTTCTCTAGACATTCTGTGACCTGGCCAATGAATTAAGGTAGTGGGCTTGACCCTTCCAAGCCATTCTGTAGAGTCATTTCTGTATTTCTTGGTTGTTAATATCTTTCAGCTGGGAGTTTCTTAAGACAAGGCTGTGCCTTGCCTACTGCCTTGTCCCAGCACCAATGCATTGATGAGGGGACCAATGCTGAAGACATTCTCGCTAAGTGACATTTGTGGTGGGGAGGACATGGAGGCCTGTTTGGACACCAAATCCGGGAAGCGGTTTATGTTTTAGGACAACAGTTAAAGAACAGACTCCTGAATGTGCCTGATTATGAACCAAATCCAAATCTTTCCCCTGGCAGCGTTCTTCGCCAACAAGGTGGAGCATGAAAGCAAGATGCAGAACGGGAGAAGTTTCCAAAGGACTGGGACTCTGGCCTTTGAGCGGGTCTACACTGCCAAGTGAGTTCAAATTCTGATGGTGCTGACTAATGGGGACATGGGTATGAGGGAATGAGACTATCCTACGGGCGCATCCGCCTCTGTCAACCTTCAGAGTGTCCAGGAGGCAGGCTTCTGGGAAGGCTGACCTTCCCTTGGAAGACTTCTAGGTGCCCTTCCTTGTCTTGCTGAGCACCAGCCTTAGAGGAAGAAAGTGGGGCAGGGGGAGGGGAGCTATGGGCTCGATGATCCAGAAACACCCAGGGACCAGTTTCCTGTGGGTGTTGAAATTCTTCAGATCAAACCGGCTGTAATTCACAGCAGCTCTACAAGTGCTTCCCTCGCACCTCCCTGGCCTTGCCCAGTGGCAGTCTGGAGGTGACATCAGTGAGTTTCATAACATGGGGTCCCCTTGAGCAATCACAACGAGGACAGAAAGATGGAGGCCCTAAGTAATACATTCCCCTGCCCTCTTGCCTTGCCTTTTGACTAGAAAAGCCCTTGGGAGACTCCCGAATGGGCCCCGGTAAAAGGTTTGTGGGGTTCTATTTGGCTTACAAACCTGAGAAGATGTTACTCAGACATGATCTTCCTTTATGCAAAATCTATTTAAACAGGGTCAGCCAGGCAATGCTGGCCGCAGAAGGGCGGGCTCCCTGCTTGCATGTTAGTCAGCTCCAACCCTAGAGGTGACTTTGATTCTTCCAAAGGTACTTTCAAGGGAAATTCACAGCATCCAACAGTAGGTTCAAAGCCAGGGATTCTCTAGGAAGGTCAGGAGGTTCTGTAAGGGGCCCCTGCTGGACCTGTGTGAGCAGCTTGGTGGGGGCTCCCACTTAGCTAGCATTGGCTTCTTGTGAGCTAAACTGATTTCGGGGGTGAGGATGAGACAGACCTCAGGAATGAATGCATCTTCTCTCATGTAGATATCATTCAGTCTTTTTGTGAGGTATAGGTGGGTATGTGTAATAACGGGGGGGGGGTTTCTCCATTGTTATTTCCCAGTCCTGACTCCCTTTGCCCCTAAGTATCTGAACTGGTGCATGCCTTGTTACTGGTGCATGCTCATAGTTACTTCAGGAGTCCCCATAGGGCTCTCCTAGATGCTTGCTTTCCATCGCTCCACAGCAGACACTCCTGCCAGCCCAAGGAAATCCTTTGCTCAAGTACCCACAGGGAGATTTCTTTGTTACCATTTAGACCTTGGCTTCGTTAATCCTCAGTGTCAATTTAAGGCATTAAAAGATGCGGGCTAAAAGGCTTTACAGACCCACTTGAAGGAGAGCCAAGAGAACATGTAGCTTGGCATCAATGTTTCTGCACCGTTTTCTGTGGAGGTAACACGAAAGGGCCCCAGAAATGTAACGTGCGGGCAGTGGAAAGGTATCTCTCATCAGGGGTGGAGGCAAAATTGCTCAAAGGAAACCACAGCCTCTAGCAGTGGGGATGAGCAGTGTCTCTTTCTGCCCCGATAATTACTTTCTCACAGCGACACTGAGTTTTTACAGACTCCTTAATCCTCCAGTGAGAAGCCACAGTGGACCGGCCCTGCACCTTCTCAGAAGTTAAGTTCTCACCATGCTGGCCATGCACAAGGAATGGAGCATCCTGGGCAATCTTGATTCTTTTATTTGTTTGTTTGTTTGTTTTTGACAGACATCTCACTGTCTAACCAAGTCTAGCTTCGAATGTGTAATGTGTGATCCTCCTGCCTGTGCCCTGCCCAGTACTGGGATTCCAGGTGTGTACCATCATGCTGGGTTTTAGCCATCTCATTTCTGCCACTTCCCCCTGGTAGAGAAATAGCTTTGTTTTTTATGAGTCCAGTGTGCTCACACCTGGAGCCTCTAGCTGCTGGCTTCCAAGTTGCGCAAGTACCCTGGTGGTTGAACTCCCTGGAGGGGGAGAGTGGCTTAGAAGTTCTGTGAGTTCATGGAGGTTCCAAAGACAAGAATCCGTGCAAGGAGAGTATCGAGTGATTGTTGTGTTTGGGGACCCAACCATGAAGAGACTGCAGCCTAGTTTTCAAAATCCAGGTCTTTGCCACTCAGCCTTCTTGAGAGGTGGAGGAGAATAACCAGACAGGGAAGTTGTGTGGAGTGGTAGGAAGTAAAGATCGGGGAAGAGAACTTTCTAGAAGGTAGAGATTGCTCAGGCACTGCTGTGGTTCTGTTACAAAGGCCACTTCCTCACTTGGCCAACAAGTATTTGTGCATGCATGTGTAGGTTGCATAAGGGACTGGAGGTCTGTACAGCAGGACCCTGGCAAAGCCCAGGGGTACCCTGGCTGTTTGGCTGTGCCAGGAGACCACCAGGAAGGAGAGGATGATAAATAGAAAGCCACACAAGCAGCAGTCTCTTCTCCAGGGCCCTCCAGAAGCACCAAGAATAGGTAGAAGAATACAAGAGGATGTATTTAAAGAGTCAGTAATTTTTATGTGTGTGAGTGTTTTGCCTGCATATATGTATGTGTATCATGTGTGTGCAATGCCCATGGGGACCAGGAGAGGGCGTTAGATCACTGGAAATGGAAATAACAGATGGTTGTAAGTTTCCTGTGGGTGCTGGGAACCAAACTTAGGTCCTTTGCAAAAACAGCTAGTGCTCTTAACCCCTGAGCCATCTCTCTCTCCCAAGAGCATGCATTTAATCTTGCTATCTAAAATTTAGGATGTGAAAACTGTACCTGTTGTTAATACACAGAATGACAGTAGTACATTATGTAGATATATATATTATATAATACACAATATACACATATATCTATGCATACAGTATATTTTACTATAAACTATATACAACTTATACACAAACATATCTGTCATAAGCTGTAAGACCCATTTTTTTTTCTTTTCAAGACAGGGTTTCTCTGTGTAGCCCTGGCTGTCCTGGAACTCACTCTGTAAACCAGGATGGTCTCAAACTCACAGAGATCTGCCTGTCTCTGCCTCCCCTGGCATGCACCACCATGGTCCTGATAAGACCCAGATTTTTGTTGATGAGTGTAGGATCATGAATATTTCGAGATCTTGGCTATGAAGGGAAATTAGCTGAAAGACAAATGATGTTTACAGATGGACATGTTATTTTAGCATGAGCTATGACTGTTGAGGGATATAGATAGATCGAGTGTCTGGGACAGCGGATTAACAGATGACCCAGCCAGCATCAGTAGAGTCCATCAGGTCAGATCCCATGATTGACCTCTCATCTGACCACTAGAGCAGTGCTGAGCCAGAGTTTTATAGATAGAAGGAGCCGGACCTTGACTCTTTCACACGCACAGGGCACAGGACGCTGGTCTTGGAGCATAATCACAGTTAGTGAGTCTGTGTCCAAGTCTGCCTTTGGGGGGTGGAAATCCTAGTTATCTGGTTGTGGATTCTTCCTTGGGAGTGCAAGTAAGCGTAGCTGTGGGATGAGATGGTGTCCAGAGATGTGTCATTTCCTGAACCGTGTTCTATAATTTCAAGTTCATGGATCATTAACAAATGTTACCACAAAGAACAAGTGCTTCATGGTGACGCTGGAGAAGCAGCAAAGGACAGTCTAGTTCACCAAGGAGGGTGTCGTAATTAACCACAGAGATTCCTCTTTCCATTCACTTTCTGTCAGAACACCTTCTGAGAAATGTCACCCCAATGTCACCATACCCCAGCATCCCTTGGTGTCTGCTGCAGCAGGCTCATTTTTCAAGCAGCGTATAGTAATTTGAAGCTACTGTATCTACAAGGAGCCTGACTAGCATAGATGGTATGATTAGTTCTTATTCATGGTACTTCCTTATTTTAATTTAATTCAAGCAAACCCACAGAATTTTAAAGTGTTTATTATCTTCCAAGAGGAGTGGTGGTGGGAAGGAAAGAAAAGATAGCCCAGGGCCTCTCCAAAAAACAGGTTGTGGGTGGGGCTTCAAATTTACAGCTTGGGGATTAATTGCAAGACCAGCTGAGCAGACCCTGTTCAGCCTTCAGGGTGAGAGTCAAGACAGGGTTACCAGTTCTGTTTTGAAAAAGAAAAGCAAAGTTACAAAGCTCCTCCAAAGGAAAAGAAGTGTAACAGGAATATTGGGGGAAAGTTTCACTCACAGGAACCAACTCCACACAGAGCATGTTTCAGTAGGAAGAAGGTAACTGAAACACAGGCAGGAGCGGCGGAAAGCCTGCTCTAATCATTCAGAGTTTTCTCCAGGGTACAGATTCCTGGCAATTAGGGATCCTGCTCCTTTTATTCCCTAGCCAAGATGACTACTTCAGGGGCTGTGGAAATGACTCAAGCAGCAAGTGCTGCCATGCAAGGCAAGAGGACCGGAGTTCGAGCCTCAGCAACTGTGTGAAAGAAAAGAGAAAGAATTGGGTGTAGTGGTACAAGCTTGTAACCCAATGCCGGGGAGGCAGCGACAGGTAGATTTCTGAACCTCACTGGCCAGCCTAACTCACAAGCTCCAAATTCAATTAGAGACCCAGGATGCCAACCTCTGCCCTCCACACACACAGGTGCTCACATGCACGTGTGCACACCGACATGCATATCACCTCCTAAACCACTCCTTCAAAACAGACAAAGTAGGAGCATCAGGCCAAAGCAGGGAGAAATCCTTGTTGCTAATAGGTGTGGCCGGCTGATGTTGCATTCTTTAAACCAGCTGGAAGAGGTTTTCTCTGCCTTTCTTTTCTTTTTTTTTTCTCTGCCTTTCTTGAGTTGGGAGATGGATCACATTTTTTTTCAATCCTGAGGCTGCAGGGTTGTGGCGGCTCTACTAATAAGGGCGTAGGAATACTGCTGCCACCCCGGGGCACCCTGTGGACCCATCTGCTTAGTAAATGAGAATCTGCAAACAGACCATGCACAAGGACTTCCTGCCCTTTGGGATTCCGTGTCCGTTAGACCTGTGGAATTTGTGCGGATCCAGATCACCCCACCCTCTTGAGGCCATCAAGGTTCTGCTCTGTGTGCTGTGCCTGCTCTGAGGGTGCCTCCAGGAGAGGAGACGTGGGCCTATCGCCTACGACACTCATTAACTTCCCTAGTGAAAGGCTCTTTTGACCGCGGAGGGACACAAAGGTCCTTGTGGCAGGGAAAGGACAGCCCAACATCACTAGGCTCTCGCTACCATATAGATGAATAGTGATTAATCCAGATGTATTATCCAGCTGTGCTGGTTAACTTTTTGTCACCTTGACACAAAGCTGTAGTCATCTAGGAAGGGGAACTTCAAATAAGAGAATGCCTCTATCACACTGATCTGTAGGCAAGTCTGTGGGGCGGTTTTTAAATTCATGATTGATGTGGGAGGGCCCAGCCCAAGGAGCTGTACCACTCTTAGGCAGGCGATCTTGGGTAGTTTAAGAAGGCAGGCTGAGGGAGCTAGAGAGATGGCTTAGTGGTTAAGAGCACTGACTGCTCTACCAGAGGACCAGGGTTCAATTCCCGGCACCCACGGTGGCAGCTCACAACTGTTCTAAATCTGACACTCTCACACAGAGGCACGCACGCAAGACAGCAATGCACATGGAATAGATAAATAAGTTATCTAAATGAAAGAAAGAAAGCAGGCCAAACAAGCCATGGGGAGGAACAATCCTGTAAACAGCATCCTCCATGGCCTCTGCTTCAGTTCCTGCCTCCAGGTCCTCGCCCTGACTTCCCTTCATGAAGGACTCTATGTAAGGTGAAAATAATAAAACCCTTTTTATTCTCAAGCTGATTTTGGTTATGATGTTATGTCGCAGCCATAGAAAGCAAAAGCAAACCAAGCTTTGCACCGCTGTAACGAAGAAGCTGTCACAGGCTAGCTGAAGCACAGGGGTTTATCGTGATTGTGGTTCTAGAAGTTTGAGTGCAATATCAGGTGACCCCATAGGGTCGGGTCAATGGTGAGGACAGAATAACTTGGACCGCAGTGGAAATGTGTTAGTCTGCGGGTTTATAGTTTAAGTGAGAAAAGGAGGGGAGGGGGAGACGGGAGACAGAGTCCAGCCAACCCTTCCAGGGCGCATCTCCAGTGACCGCCCATAGGCCCATCCTCCCGAAGATCTTTAGCACTGCATTCTGGGGACCAGCGTGCAATACGTAATTTGTGTAATATATAGGTGGACTGTACCCATACTCAAACGAGACCAGCAGACTTCTTGGTGGTTCTGAGACATAAAACAAGTCTGAACATTGCATTTCGGCTTTTACTTGTATAGCTTGAACCCTGCCAAACTGCTGCTCTGAAATTGTACCATGCACAGAGCCTGGAAAGCCTTGCCCAAGTTCCGGTGCCACACGTCTGAGGTGGCGCGAGCACTTGTGGGTCTAATAAGTCCTCAGGTGTCTCAGATCTTTCTGGGATGGGGCACACACGAGAACCTCTGCATCTCACCTCCGACTCAGAGCTTCAGAGGGCAGAGCTACTGCCGTACTCTTTGTTTTGTGGGTGAGGAAATGGAATCCAGAGAGATAGCTAATGCTGAAGCTGGTTAGGGTCCCTCCAAGGCCCGAGTCCCAGTCACCCAGTCAGCTATTCTTTTCACAGACCCGTGTTGCCCCCTGAATACCTCTCCTACCTTTGTTCTGTTGTTTTTCCATATTTATTGCATTTTGTTGTTGTTGTTTGTTTTTCGAGACAGGGTTTCTCTGTGTAGCTTTGGAGTTTGTCCTGGAACTCGCTCTTTAGACCAGGCTGGCCTTGAACTCAGAGAGATCCACCTGCCTCTGCCTCCCAAGTACTGGGATTAAAGGCGTGCGCCACCACAGCTCGGCTGCATGTATTTTTTTTAAATTCTAGTTTAGGAATTGCAAGCTGCACCCAGGAATACTTACTCTTTACATAGTGAGAGTTCCAGGGTTTGAAGACAAGCTGGCCAGGTGTGAGATATGGCCTTCTTCAGCCCTTACTCCTGAGCTGGGAAACCCCAGAGATAGCCAGATGCTCTGGACCTTAGTTTCTCCTCTGAGTAGGACTGTAGTTGTGGGAGGCAGGATAACGGGCCCCTAACACATCCTATTCCTATGAGGTTGTCTTTTCATTATGTGGAGAAATCCAGGTTGGTTTTGAAAAAAAAAAAAAACTTTCCTGGCTTATGTGAGTCAGTCTTATTTATTTATTTGTGTGTGTGCATGTGTGTGTGTGTGTTCAGGTGCCCAAAGATGCCAGAAGAATGTGTTTCATCCCTTGGAGCTGAAGTTACAAGTGGTTGTGAGCCAATGCAGATAAATGCTAGGATCTAGAGTTGGGTTCAGAAGAGTATCAGGTGCTGTTAACTCCCAAGGCTTCTCTCCAGCCCCACAAATGCAATCTTTTAAATGAGGAGACAGCCTTTCCATTAGAAAGGCTCATTGGCCATCTTTGGCTTTGGAAAGGGCCATGAGCCAAGGAATATTGAGGATCCCCAGAGTCTGGAGAGTCAAGGCAATAGTTCCCCACCCCCTTGAGCTTCAGAGAGAAAGCTAATCTTGATGTGTAGCTCAGGACATTCATCTTTGACCGCTGACACGGTGACACAAGGAATCTTTGGTGTTTTAAGCCATTGAGTTGGTGACTGAGTGTCACACTAGCTAAAGTGAATCCACAGAATCATCTAGCACAGTCCAGGGAGTGTGTGACACTTACAAGGAAGAAGATGGATGGCAAACATCAGCACAGTGTCTGGCACAGAATGGCAGCATCCCCGGGGCTGTCGGAAGTCTCTCATGGGCTTTTGTGAATGGACCTTGGTTCCTTTAACCTTTTGAGGATCTGTTTTCCCACCTGGCCTGCTGCTTTCTATAGGGCACAGTTTCCCTTGGTCGGGCATTGCACTCTGTCACTCCCATTCAGACAGTGACCACACCTTGTCTGCATTGCTCACTTGTTATTCCAAGAAGTGTGTGGGCACCACCCACCACGGAGCCCTGCCAAAGGAACGCAGCAGCATCTGATCTGCTTCACCTAAGAGCACAGTTAATGAATTCTGAGCATGCTTGCTTGCTACCACTATCTATTGGATGTGGTACTGCTGGCTGGCCTCTCAGGGTAAGACAAGAGAGGGGCCGGTGACCCTGGCACAGTGGTGATTTTGAACTGGGGTCTTCAGGTTATTTTCAGACCACATTGTAGTCACATGTTTTCTGATTTCTTTCTGCCCTGTTTGCCCTACAGCCAGAACTGCGTAGATGCATACCCCACTTTCCTTGTGGTACTCTGGACTGCGGGACTACTTTGCAGCCAAGGTAACCGTGACTTCCCTTTGTGAATTCTCTTTCTATAATGTGCAGCTCTCGGGGGTTCAGAGAGCAGGCATTTTGTTGAATAGCCTTGACTGGACCTATAGCTCTTATCCAGGATGCCCTGGAGAGATGAGAGCCCTGGGAAGGTTGTGTTCAGGCATGCTCAGTGCAGGTGCAGTGTGGTGTGGTAATGCATTGCTAATGCTTGCTCCCTGGTGGCTGGTTGAGAGTGCAGCGCTGACAACGGTGGTTTAAGGCTAAATGTGACTCAGAATCCGTAAGCAGTGTTAGCTCAGATACAAGGGCATTGTAAATGAGAGCGCCAGAGGGATCTATTTTGGGACTACCACTGCTGGCTCTTCTGTTAATAAGCTCCCAGCACGCTGGCCCTTCCTCGGGCATGCATCTACAGAGCACGGGCTGGGTTCCAGCCGAACTGGGTGATCAGCTGCACACAGTCTTGATTTCAACGAATCTGAAGGACGGATTGAGTCCCTGAGCTGCTCTGCAATGAAACGAAAACCAGAATCATATGCTCTTGGTTCTCTTTGGAGACTGAACACCAGAAGGCCTTAGCCGAGACTGGCATTTGCCTGGTGGTTGGCTCAGTGTGATTGGAGCCGCTTTGGTGGTCCAGCAGGGCCCATGGAGAAAGCCCACAAGCAATCATTTGAAGAACCATTGGATTATTATCATCTTCTGCTGCTCTAAAAAGCACGTCCAGTGGCTATTAGTTTCCCTGCAACCCTTAAGGACACTTTAAGGAACAAAGTTCAGGGTTCTTCAGCTGGTGAGCCTCATGGGCAGGATTAGAGCCTGGGTCTTTTATTTCTAACATCTGGAGTTTCTCTAAGCATTCTTTTACTGTATTAATTTATATTGTAAACACACTTCGAACATATATTCTATGCTAACTTTGTCCTAGATATATGTGAATTAGTAATATGCAAAAGGACAGTTAAAAAGTAGTTGGATGGGGGCTGGAAAGGTGGCTCAGAGATTAAGAGCACTTGCCGCTCTTGCAGAGGACCAGAGGTCAGTTCCCAGCACCCACTCTAGGCAGCTCACAACTGCCTGTGACTCTAGGGGGATCTGATGCCCTCTGCTGACCTCCAAGGGTACTGCATACACATACCCCCCCACACATATACATACAATTAAAACAGCAATAAAAATGAATCATTTTAGAAATTAAAAAGGTAACTAGGTGGGTGGATGTGTGGTTGCCAAGAGCGAGACTCACACCTACGGGCCATAGAGACCACCAAAGCGACGTCATGTGGTCTCCCTCAGTACCTTGAAGGCTCTCAGTGCTCAGCATTTACTTTCCGTTTTCTACCCTCAGTGAGATTGTGAAAATGTATTTAGCATTTGAAAAACCAAGCCAAAGAAAGCCTATATGAGGAGTGATGAGTCTTGTCGGGTCTGAATGATGTTAGACAGATCTGATGCCGCCTCTTTGGCAAGGCAAATACAAAGGGGGTCTGGAGTATTTCCAAGCCCCGGAATATGCATCTCTGTCATGATGAGCATCCACCTTGCCCAGTCTCAAATGCGTCAGTCAACTCTAGTTGACCATTGCCATTTTCTTATGAGTACAGAGATTATGTGAGTTGTTTAGCTGAGAGGAACCCCAGAGATTATTGTGGTCCAGACCTCTCAGCCTGAAGACTATCCAAAGAGCCAGACGGACAAGTGACTTACTTAATTTTATAATTTTAGAGCCTATATTTGTACCTGTTTTGTGGTTCACATGGCCCACGTTCCCCTTGGAAGGTCTCTGCTATTCTCTGCATAAGGCAGGAGATATGAACCCTTCCCATACCTGTGGGCTATTAGTTTATGGCCAGGTGAATTCCAACTGGAGGAGAAATGGGTCAACAAAAGTCAGAATAGAGTTGTCCAAATGGGAAAACTTTATGCAAAGCAAATCGTTAATTGAGACATAATTAATTGTGACAGTCTTATGACTTTTAGGAATTAGGACAGGCCTAAAAGTTTGTTTTTCTCTCCCTTACTTTATTTCTAGATAATTCAAAAATGGTTAATTTTATTTTCAATTCTGTGTATGATTCAAGTTCAACTCCTAGCATCCACATAGCAATTCACAACCTTCTGTAACTTCAGACCCAGGGGATCTGTCTCCCTCTTCTGGCCTCTGTGGGTACCGCATGCACATGGTGCATATATACACACGTGAAGGCAAAACATGCACTTGAAATAAAAATAAATATAAAAAAAAAACCCTTTCAGAACCGTTTCTTCTGTATGGTTCAAATTAACAGCGGAAGCTCCGTCAGTGTTACTGCTGATGCTGGGCAGTGATAAGACTTTGAAATCAGAAAGACCTGGAAATCAGAGCCACCTCATGACACTGGCTGGACTTCAATTCGTTCGATAAACATTATTGAAAACCTATATGTTCCAGGCACTTCACCAAGCACAGAGGTGATCTGGGAAACAGTGAGTGTCCTTGTGAACTTTTGGTCTTTGCTTAGATCTCTTCTGCTACAAAACAGACACAGGAAAGCTCTCTCGACGAGCAGATGGCTTTGGAGCCAGAGGCACCTGACTCGAGTGAGGTTCTCATTAATGGAAGCCGCTTTGGTGTTTGCATAATGCTGGGGGACTTTCAATGTGTTTTTACTCACATAGTCCTATTTACTCCCACGCTCTTTCTTAAAATATAGAAAGGCTGTGACAGGTCTTTGTCCTCACATAGCAGGAGAGCTGTGGCCTAGGACCACTTAAGCCCCTGTTCTAGATCATCCTCCTCATAGGGAACTGGTGTTTTCCACTCCCAACCCTAAATTTAGGATTTTATGGGGTTGACAGGAGTGCTGTCTGCAGTTGTTTCCCCAGAGGTGGGAATGCAAAGAAATCTCCCCTAGAGGCCAGAGAAACCTGCTTTGTGTGCCAGAAACCCCAGGAGCACAGAGTATCCTCACCAGGGACCCAGTCTCAGAACTGGGGCTTTGGTTCCCGCTGTGACCCTTCCTTGCCTTCCTGCCCCAGCTGATGGCCTTATGCAAGCCCCCGTGGCTGCCTGAGTCCAGCTTCCCATATCTA
The DNA here is from genome assembly GCA_004026605.1 of Ondatra zibethicus. Lineage (NCBI taxonomy): Eukaryota > Metazoa > Chordata > Mammalia > Rodentia > Cricetidae > Ondatra > Ondatra zibethicus. Next base: position 147,872 of record PVIU01001912.1, on the reverse strand, counting down.
GGGATAGACATGTTCACATCAGATGGTTCTTAAGGGAGGACTTTGTGTAGCCTGCCGTAGAGCTGGTGCAAGGTAATCAATCATTTCGGAGCTTGACATGCATCCAGCCCTTGGGCCGCATTTGAAGTGTATGTATGCTGACTGCTTTGTGTCAGCTTGACACAAACCTAGACCTATCTGGGAAGAAGGAACCTAAATGAGAAAATGTCTCCATGAGATTGGCCTGTATGCAAGCCTGTGGAGTAGTAACATGGTTAACGATTGATGGAGGAGGCTCCATCCACACCAGCTATGCAGGTGGTCCTGAGGTGTAGATTGAGCAAGCCGTGAGGAGCAAGCCAGTAAGTATTGATCCTCCATGGCCCATGTGCCAACCCCTGCCTCCAGGTTCCTGCCTTGAGTTTCTGCCCTGACTTCTGTTGATGGTGGACTATGACGTGGAGCTGTACGCTGAAATAAACCCCTTTCTTCTCCAAGTTGCTTTTGGTTAGAATGTTTTAGCGCAGCAACAGAAACCCAAACGGAGACAGTGTGCTAGCCTCCACTTTCAGAACCCGGGGCCTCTGATGGATTTTGTGATCAAACGCTAATTGCTTGGCCGCTGTTCCTGTTGTCAGAGCAAGGGTTTGGGAGGCTGAAACTGACATGTGTGTTGTCATTTTTCTACTTTAGTTCCGGCCGCCTTCGCGGGACTGATGTATTTGCTTGTGAGGCAAAAGTACTTTGTCGGCTATCTGGGAGAAAGAACTCAGAGGTAGGTCTCAGGGTGCTGAAGAACTTGACCTGTGCGTTTCCAGTAGGAGGCTATTACTGACAAAGAGCCCTCTGCCTCTGAAAGCGCAACAGGATCTCCTTGGACGAAGGGAGGACAGGCTAGGGAACCCGCGCTCCCGCCCCAGCTTTAAGGGCTCTGAAAACACAGCTGGGGAGTTGCCTGGTTTTCCCATTCAGTTTTCCCTTTGCACAGCCTCGGCTCACAGGGGTGTTTTAGCATGCTGGGCTGTGCATTGCTTGCAACGGCACACCAGCTGTTCTCTGCGGTGGAATCTGGGGCAGCAATGGCTTTTTAAGTCTGACTTCCCGGGCCTCTTTTGAGTTAAATATCTCATCATTTGTCAAGAGAAATGAGACCTAAAGTTTGTAACTTCGCACAGCTTCTCTTGAGTAACATATCTGGGGACCCGCGGGACCACTGAGAACACAAGATCAGATCAGCCCGTTGCGCTGTTCACAGATGAGTCACGCCCAGCTCTCCTCAGCACTTTCTGTCCTTTGGCCATGTCACTCCCAACCCCCGACTGCCCGATTCCTCCCTGGAATTCACACGATGGGCAGAATGGACTTCTGCAAGTTGTCTTGACAGCGTGGGTACTGTGGCATGTGCACCAATCAATCAACGCTAAAGAATTTAAGAGAGGGATCTAGTGACCTACATCCTCTGATTGCACACCACTTCCCCAAAGCCCATCCAGCTGTGAGCTGATGAGGCGGGTGCCCTCGTACTCCAATTATTTGTTAATAGTGCCACCAACTGGAGACCCATCAACACGTGGGCCTTTAGTGACATTTGCTACCCAAGCACTAAGAGCCAGCAAGTTGGACTTCTCAACTTCCATTGTCTGTGAGTCGCACAGGGAGCTTGTTGGAATGCAGGGTCTGCATCCTGGTTTGAGAAGGACCCGGGAGGTTCAGCTTCCCACAAGCTCCCTGCAGATGCCGATGCTCTTAGTCCCAGGGTGGTACCCATCTGCTGAGCAACTTTCAAACACTTGTTGAGCGGCTCTGGGGGTTCCTTTCAACTGAAGTTTCTGGTACGGAACTGCACACCTTTGGTGGCAGCGGGAACACACCTCTCCCGCTGAGCTGACTCTGCTCTGCCTTTCATGCTGATTGTCCCAGGCCCTTGGCTGGTTCTTTCCTGACAATCTTAACAAACCATTTCACCGGCCTTCCTGACATGACATCCCCACTCAGATGGGCCCAGGCCCAGCAGGCCAGGGTCTTGGAAAGGGGCAGAGGACATGGGTGGCCTTTGCATATCATTAGACAGCTACTTCTCATGAGGAATTGCCTCCTATGCCCAGCTGATTCTCTGCCAAAGATGCTTAGGAAGGAGAAGAGAGGGAAGGAGGGGATCGGGCAAGAGGGGAGGGGAGGGGAGGGGTCGGAGAGGAAAGTAAAATGTTTCTTTCTCTCACTCCTCTGGAATGTAAGAACCACTTTTCCATCACTGGGTGCTTAGCTCTCATTAATGCAAACCTCATTTCTCCCCAGGCAGCCTCAGGGGGGTGGGTTGAAGGACCTTCATTGGCTTATTTAAAGCATCTCCCCTAACACAATCTCCATTCCATGCAGCCTCTAGCATGAGCCTTATAGGCTCTCCTGACAGGGACCACCCTGCAGAGGCAATTAGCAAATCATGGTGCTCCCAAGCCTCGGTCAGATGGTCTGTCTGCTGTTAGGACCTGTCAGCATCCTGTCATCAGGGATCTGGAGTTAAGGACACTAAAAGAACTCAGGGAAGCTAGTGCCACTGAGCCCTAACAATGAAAGGCTTCTTCGCCTGGCTTTGAAACCTGCTAAACAGTTAATAGCAAAGGCACTTCCACTGTTGCTATGAAGGAAGAGGGTAAATGGAGCATTACTGAGTCAATGAGTTATAATTTAAACCCCACGCGTCTGGAAGCAGCTGTATTTTGGGGGTGAAATAGGGGTCATTTGTGGTGTGTCTGCCACCCTTTTGCCTTCTCCCGCAGCACCCCTGGCTACATATTCGGCAAGCGGATCATCTTGTTCCTGTTTCTCATGTCCCTTGCCGGAGTGCTCAACCATTACCTCATCTTCTTCTTCGGAAGCGACTTTGCGAACTACATAAGAACTGTAACCACGACCATCTCCCCGCTGCTTCTCATCCCCTGATTGCTGGATACAGAGTGGGGCAATCACCTGATCAATAGCGAGGCATCGTAACTCAGCCCCGTGAAGGCTTCTGCTCCTCGGCTGCACATGCTGTAAATCTAGCGCCGCTCTGGGCTCCTCAGCATCAGTTAACCTTGCTTTTCTGGGAAGAAAATTATTTTGTGTCAGCTCCGCCCCTTGAATGTGGCAGTGGCCCAGGATTTATCGTCTCACTCCATCCTGCACTACTCCTGGCTTATCCTGCTCTCTGAAGGTGTCTTGTGTGGCAATAAAGGGCATAGATATGATTTTGGCTGATGGCTCAGTTTGGGGGTGATATGTCTGTATTTGCTATGAGTATTTCTTCAGCTTATATGATAATAATTAAAATGACAATATCCGTATTTTGGACACTGATGTCTTTAAGAGTCTTTTATTGACCAAGCATCTTCCCGTACCCCATATTTGGATTAGGTTGGCATCTTAGGGCACTTGCATCATGCCCAACATTTACTATGTCATGCAGTTTAGAATGTGCTGTAAGAATTGAAAATGATGTCAGGTCCATCATAAGTGCCACCGAAGGTCGGTTGAACAAATGAATAAATGAATTCACGACAAACTCATGAGTCACTTGCTGGCTATGTTTAATGAAATACAGTCTTTATTCTAGACATCTTTGGAGTGATCCAACTGCTGTCACCCAAGTGCCTTTGGGGCAAAGAGGAAATCTTGGGAGACTCAGATGTAGTCAAATTTCCAAGACAGATAAGAGGAATGCATCTCTTGGAGCCATGCAAGGCAAACCCAGTCTGCTTTTTCCCTAAATAACTTAATTTTTTATCAGTATATTAGTCAGAGTTCTTATAAAAGGGTCAGCATTGATAGAATATATATACAGGAGATTTATTAGATGGATTTACAGGATTCGGTCTGGGAGGCTGTCTCACATTAGAATCTTAGTCCATCCACAAGGCCGGATAGCTCTGTCTTCGCATTCTGGTACTGAAAGCCTGGAGGATCCCTGGAGAACCTCTGGTTTTCAGTCTACACTGGGATCCTGAAGGAGTCGATCCTAATACCAGCAAAGGGATGCCACAGCGATGGGATAGATGAGTTTACCAGCAAGAGTGAAGGCAAGCAGGCAAAAGGCAAAGGCTTCTTTCCTCCCTCCCTGTCCTCGTATGTGGGCTGCCACCAGAAGGTATGGCCCCGATCTAGGGTGGGTCTTCCCACTTCAAATGGTCCAATCAAGAAAAGCCCTCACAAGAGTGCATAGTGTCTTGGTGGATTCCAGATCTGGTCAAGTCACATATATTTTCATCTCTTTCTCTTTCTCCCTCTCTTTCTCTCCCTCTCTCTCTCTCATACACACACATACACACACACACACTTGTGGAATAATCTTTTTGTTTATTGTGAAGATGTGTCACTCTGATTGGTTTACTAAAAAGCTGAATGGCCAATAGCTATGCAGGATTTTGGAGGCAAAGAGGATGCTGGGAAGAAGGCAGAGATGCCAGGAGATGCAGAGCAAGCAGGATGGGCAGTACAGAGATGAGGTAATAAATCCACAAGGCAGAAAGTAAATGAATAGAAACAGGTTAATTTAAGTTATAAGAACCAGTTAGAAACAAATCTAAGCTATCAGCTGAACTTTCATAATCAGTAATGTCTTCGTGTGGTTATTTGTGAGCTGACTGTCCAAAGAAAAATCCGACCACACACACACACACACACACACACACACACACACACACACACACACACACACCTCTATAACCCATGTGTCAGAGAAAACACATGCTATTTGTCTTTCTGAGTTGGCTTATTTTGCTCCAGTTGAATCCACATTCCTTCAAATACGGCAGTTTCATCTTTTAAACCTTAATAAAATTCCACTGTGTATATGGACTGCACTTTCTCTGTCTGCTCATCTGTTGATGGACAGCTGGCCGTGTGTCTTCATTACCATGACTAGCACATCAATACACATGGGTGTGCAGATACTCTGTGGTATGGTGACTTAGGGTCCTTCGCGGATGAACCCAGGAGCAGTGTAGCTGAATATGTGCTAGTTTTATTTTTAGCTTTTAGGAAACCTCCCTACTGGTTTCCACAGTGTGCTCTCCGTTTTATACACCCACCAGACAAAGCTGGGTTCCCTCGTCTCTAAATCCTTGCCAGCATTTGTCCTTTTCTTTCTTTTCTTTTCTTTCTCAATGCTAGACCTTCTGCAGAGGGGGAGCAGCTACCTCCCTACAGGTTCGTTTGTTTTTAAAGGTGTGGGTCACCACACCCGACTTCAAGGCAGTTTTAATTTGTATTTCCCTGATGACCAAGGATATTGAACATCACTTCAATTATCTACTGGCCATTTGTTTTTAGTCCTCTGAGAACAGTCTTTTCTGCTGTCAGGCAACCCATTTATTGATTGTTTTCTGTGTGTGTGTGTGTATAATTTTTGATTTCATTATGAACTCCAGATATTAATATCCTATTAGATATACATATAATTAGCAGATTTTTTTTTCTCCCGTTCTCTGGGCTGTGGTTCTTTTAACTAATTGTTATTACTATGAGTGTGTGTGTGAGTGTGCATGCGTGTGGGTGTGCTATGGCACACCTGTGGAGTCAGTCCTCTTTCTACTTTACATGGGTTCTGAAGACTGAACTCGGGGCCTCGGGCTTGGACAGCAGCACAAAAGCACTCACTGAGCTGCCTTACAGGCCCTGCGAGAAGCTCCGGAATTGTGAGAGTCCCGTTGGTCAGTTCTTGCCATTAGTTCCTGTACTACTAGAATTCTTTTCAGAAACTCCTTGCCTATGTCTGAGTCTTTAGTGTTTTCCGTATTTTTTTTTCTTAGCACTCTGGTTTATTTTGATTTTGTTTTTGATCTTAGTGGGTCTTAGCTTCATTATTTTACTTATCTCTCAGCACCATTTGTTGGAGAGGCTCTTTCTCCTAAAGCAAACTACACCTTTGTCAAAGCCGAAGGGGTTGTAGTTGTGTATCTTCCTTTCCAGGCCCTCTGCCCGGTCCCGTTGGTCGTGTGTGTGTCTGTGTGTGTCTGTGTCTGTGTGTGTGTGTGTGTGTGTCTCTGTGTGTGTCTGTGTGTGTGTGTCTGTGTGTGTGTGTCTGTGTGTGTGTGTCTGTGTGTCTGTGTCTGTGTGTGTCTGTGTGTGTGTCTGTGTGTCTGTGTGTGTGTGTGTCTGTGTGTGTTTGTGTGTGTGTGTGTGTGTGTGTGTGTGTGTGTGTCTGTGGTGTGTGGTGTGGTACCATGTTTTCATCCTTATGGCTGCAATATTGTTAGGGATCAAGTATCATGATGCCAATAGCATTACTTTGTGTTCAGGATGGCTTTGGCTACTCAGAGTCTTCTGTGCTTTTGTTTCAATTTTGGGGTCTCCCGGCCCCCACTTTTTCCTTGGAGAGTACTGTTGGGATTTTGATGGGGACTACACTGGAGCTGCTACTTGCTTTGGGTAATATAGGCACATTCTCTGTATTAAGTCTGTGGATCTGTGACCATGGGACATCTTTTTATCTTTAGTGTCTTTCTCAATTTCTTCCTTCAGTGGTTTAAAGTTTTAATGATTTATTTATTTTTATTTTATGTGTGTTGGTGTTTTGCCTTCATGTATGTTTGTGTGAGGATGTCAGATACTCTGGAACTGGAGTTACAGACAGTTGTGAACTATCACTTGTGTGCTGGGAATTGAACCCGGGTCCTCTGGAAGAGCACCCAGTGCTCTTAACTACTGAGCCACTTCTCCAGCCCCAGTTTAAAGTTTAATTATATAGACCTTCAACTTCCTTGATTAGTTTCTTTCCTAAGTATTTTATGAAGTTTTTATTTTACTGATTTTAATTTTGATTTGTGCTGATTTTTTTATTTTATTGAGTTCTTTCTGAAAATTTGAGAATTTTTTTCGCAACAGGAAATCAATTGATTTTTGTATTTTGACTCTGTATCTAGTTACTTTGCTTAAAATATTTATTGGTTCTAAACATTTTCTGATAAAGACTTTAGGATCTTTTAAGAGTAGGGCCATTGTATCTACAAATAGGAATACTTTGACTTTATGCTTTCCCACTTTTATCTCTCTTATTCCTTTCTCTTGTTTTAATGCCTTAGTTAGGATTTCTAGCCCTATGTTATATAAAGATGAAGAGAGTGGCACACTTGTTACAGTGTTTAGTACGAGAGTGGCCCCACAGGCCTATATATCTTCATGTTTAGTCCTCAGACCATGAAATGTTTGGAAGGAAGGTGTGTCCTTGTGGAGGAGGTGTGTCCTTGTGGAGCAGGTGTGTCCTTGTCAGAGGAGGTGGGTCCTTGTGGAGGAGGTGTGTCCTTGTGGAGGAGGTGTGTCCTTGTTAGAGGAGGTGTGTCCTTGTTGGTGGAGGTGTGTCCTTGTGGAGAAGGTGTGTTCTTGAAGAGGGGGTGTGTCCTTGTTGAAGGAGGTGTGTCCTTGCTAAAGGAGATGTGTCCTTGTGGGGAAGGTGTGTACTTGTTGGAGGGGATATTTTGTTGGGGGTGGGCTTTGAGGTTTTAAAAAACTAGTCCTAGGCTTAGTGTCTCTCTCTACCTGCTGCCTGTGGATCAGGATGCAAAGCTCTCAGTCACTTCTTCAGCACCACCCACCTGCCTGCTTGTCACCATACTCCCCACCATGATTAATAATGGACTAACCTTCATAAACTGTAAGCCAGCCCCTAGTTGAATGCTCTCTTTGAGAAGAGTTGGGGTCATGGTGTCATGTTTAGAACAATGGGTCAATGATTAAGACGCTTATGTTAGTCCCAATTTTAAAAGAAATGCTTTTTTTCTCCATTCGCTATAGGTTTGTCATATATAGTAGTTTTTATGTTGAGATATGTTTCTTCTATTCATAGCTTCAAGGGTTTTATTATGAAAAGGTGATGAATTTTATCAAGGGCTTGTTCTACATCTCTTGAGAAGATCATGTGATTTCTGTCCTTAAGTCTATTTGTCGGTTGTGTGACATTTATTTATGTTGAACCATCCTTGCACTCCTGGAAGGAAACCAGTTTGGCTATCATGTATGATCTTCTAAATGTGCTCCTGAACTCCGTTTGCAAGAGCTTACTAAGAATTTTTGTGTCTTTGCTTTTCAGCAGACTAGGTCTATAACTTGGTTTTGTTTGTTGTTGCTGTTGTGCCCTTATTTGGTTTTGGTATTAGAGTAACAACTACTTTCCTAGAATCTGTTTGGCAGTGGGACATTTTTGGGAAGTATTTGCAGTAGCTCTTCTCTAAAGGCATGGTAGAATCCAGCAGCCACTCTGACCAGTCCTTGGCCTCTTTGTTGGGAGACTTTTTTACTCTTTCAATCTTACTGTCCACCATAGATGTTCTCAATTTAGTTTTGGCTTCAGCCACACTGGTCTTCATATTGCTCCTTCCACAGAACCCCGTAAGATGCTCTGGTCCACCTAATTCCAGCTCTTCTCACAGATTCATCATCTGCCGGCAGGCCCCTCCTCAGGTTGCCTTCTCTGACGCCACACGGCAGCTAATGGAACCTCACCCCCATCTCCCCACTGCCTCTCACCTTTCTTCTCTGGACTCCCCTTCACTTGAAGTCAGAGCATGTGTTTACCCAATGCTCGTTACTTACAGTACAGTATAAGCTTTGAAAGGGCAGGAATTCTCCCCACATTGTTGGACTGGCACATAATCAATACTGAATGAACGACGATGCCTGAAAAAATGGGCCGGGTCACATGAGTGTGTATACTCACCTCTGTGGTCATATGATGGAGGCTGTGGTGACTTACCGTCAGTGCCTTAGTCAAGGTTTCTATGGCTGTGGAGAGACACCACAACTACCATAACTCTTATAAAGGCAAACATTTAACTGGGGCTGGCTTACAGTTCAGGGGTTCAGTCCCTTATCGTCACAGTGGGAAGCATGACAGTGTGCAGGCAGACACAGTGCTGGAGAAGGAGTTAAGAGTTCTCTCAGAAGGAGATTGTGTACCATACCGGGCAGCGCTTGAGCACATGAGACCTCAGAGCCCGCCCCCACAGCAACACACTTCCTCCATCCAACAAGGCCACACCTCCTAATAATTTCACTCACTACGGGCCAAGCATTCAAACACATGGGGGCCATTCCTATTCAAACTGCCACAGTGAATGAGGGTCAAGGGGTTCAGAAGAATATTTGGGAAAAGAAGCCTGATGAATGGGGTAATAGTTCCCCTTCTTGTGACAAGATACCTGACAACGTCAAATTAGAGAACAAAAGGGTTTTTTGTTTTTGTTTTTCTAATCACATTTTGAGAAGGAGAGCATCTGTCATGTGAGGAAAAAGCACGGTGGCAGGAATCTGAGGCAGCTGACCACAGCCAGGGCTTTTGCAGTCCAGAGGGAGGGGGAGGGAAGGAGCGCGGGCCCACCATAAATGCTTAAGCCCTGTCTTTCCCTACTTCCATTTGGTTAGGTTCATTCCACATTTTCCACAAACTTCAAGAACACTGTCACCAGCTGGGGATGAAGTGTTCAGACACACGAGCCTGTGGGACACGTCACAGTCAAACAATAACAGATGGTTTCAGATACAGCAAGCACAACGCCGGCTATATTAAGTTGTTTAAAAATGCATACTTCAGTGCCACTCAGAGACAGGAGCTGGTAGGTTGGGGACAGAGCCCTGGCAAATCTCATTCTTGAGAGGAGTCGTGGGTTTTCTCAGTGTGGCCGCCTGCAGGATCCCTGGATCTTATGAGAGCTTCGCTTCAGTACTGCGCCATGGCACCACAGACACCAGCTTAGTTTCTCGGAGCAGGGATGTGTAAGTGTAAAAATGCACACTGGGTTTAGAAAACAACATGGGAGATATGTGTAATGTCACATAATGTGTTCGTATCCATCATCTATTGTAACAGTAGTTTTGTGGCTATATTGTTAAAGTAGATTGTTAGAATTCATTTCATAAGCGACTTGACATTCCTTAAAATTTTTTTAAAGATTTATTTATTTATTATGTATACAACATTCCTTCCATGTACACCTGCACACCAGAAGAGGGCACCAGATCTCATTACAGATGGCTGTGAGCCACCATGTGGTTGCTGGGAATTGAACTCAGGACCTCTGGAAGAGCAGTCAGTGCTCTTAACTGCTGAGTCATCTCACCAGCCCCTCTTTAATTTTTTTTAATTGTATTTTATTTTGAGTACTTAACTCTGTGTGTGTGTGTGTGTGTGTGTACGGTACTCATATAGTACCCTCAGAGGCCAGGAAGGGCATCAGGTCCCCTAGAACTGGAGTTACAGATAGTTGTGAGCCACCATGTGGGGGTTGGGAACCAAACCAGGGTCCCTGCAAGATCAGCTAGTCCTCTAACCGCGGAGCTGTCTCTCCAGCTCCCTCCACTGGAGAACGTTGATCTCCAGTAATGCGGGAACTGGGCAAGGCCTTAGGGCTGAAACCGAGGCTTTGCCTCCTTCTAACCACCGGTTACAGACAGTGGGGTACAAAGTACCTATGAACGTTGCGCCCACAGCACCTGGGTCCTCCTATCTAGATCAGAAAAAGCCTTCTTTGTGGCTTGCCACCATAGGATTATCTGAGCACCTCATTGAGTATTTCTGATCACAAGTGACACATTGTTAAAATAATTTTTGCAGACACCCGCGAGGCTGGGGTTGTCTGGATGTGGAGGAAGACAGCGCATAGATCTGAGTATGAGCGAGAGCACTAGGAAGCAATGCTCTCGCCTGCAGACTGGCTTAGGCCAGGTGGGAGGACATTCTTATGAAAATGTTTAGAGAGAGGCTTTTCTCTTCAGAATTGATCTCCAAATGAAAACTTCCCTTGGCACACCAACATGCCCAAACCCCATGTGAAGCGTAAGCCTCCTGTTTTCAAGCCCCTTAGACACTGCAGTAGCAGGTGCCACATGGTGTCCAAATGAAGCATGGGAATTAAAATAGATCGCAGCCCTGCCTGGGAGGACACGTTCACCGGCATGGAAAGAAATCAGGTTAGCGCTGAATGACAAGACTTTTCCTGGGGAGATGCCACATACATTTCCGCTCATCCCACACAGGGAGCCCGGGTCAGACCAAAGGAGAGACCGACTTGGTGAACCTGAATCAATGTGTTTTATTGGGGTTACTTAGGGGAGTATGGGTGAGGGGTGACTCACAGGAGCAGAAATGACTCAAAGACAGCTGCATCATCAAAGCCCACCCCAGCATGGGTGACTGCTCACAGAGCTGGGGACCTGGGGCACACCAAACACCCTGCAGGCAGCTGTAGTTAGTTATTTTTATTTTTTTATTTTCGACTCTTTACTCTTTTGGGAGGCCCCCGCCCAGCTCCCAGGCTGATGAATGCCAGGCCTTAGCCTGACTTGATTCTCGTCAGCTTTTCTTAACTTAAATTATCCTGTCTACCTTTTGCCTCTGGATTTTTACCTTTCTCTATTTCTGTATATCTTTTCTTTCCTTCTTATTGTATGTCTGGCTGTCTGGCTGTGTGGCTGTGTGGCTGTGTGGCTGGTCCCTGGAGTCCTCTTCTCCTCCTTTTCTCATTCCTGTATCTCTTTTCTCTCTTTTTCTCCTTCTATGTATTCTTTTTGTCTGCCAGTCCCACCTATGCAACATAAAGAATGCAACACATGTTTGCATCATTAGACAAAGGTTCCACAGCACAAACAAATGTAACACGTCTTAAAATACTATTCCACAACAGGCACCTTAGCAGGTTGGACAGTGTCCTTTCCAGGGGACTCAGTTGGTCTAAACCTCTTCCAGGCATCTCGGTTGGTCTCTCTGACCGGGAGGAGTTTAGTGAATCTGGTCAGTTTCAGGGACTTCCTGAAGCTGTTTTGAGTGGTTTACCTTCTTACTTAAGGAGCTTCCCCACAGGATGGAATGTTTCCATCTTAGAGAAGACTATTACACAAGAGTTAGGCATCCAAAAAAAATCAGGTGGTTCACTGAGAGGAAATAACCGTTTTTCTTTTAAGTATTTTGGGGGACAGAATTTGATGAAAAGAGATAGAAGCAGAAAACAAGGGTTTACTATGGATAGACTGTTGGCTCCCACTTGAGGGGCTGTCAGGGCCCTCACAGGAGGGAAGGTGTGGCTGCTCCAGAGGCCGGAACCCCTGGGCTAAGGTAGTAGGTGTGGCTTATTACATCTTAGCTCGGAGTTTCTCAGCCTTCCTGGTGCTGCAAACCTTTTAACACAGCTCCTCATGTTGTGATGGAAACTCCAACCATAAAATGATTTCATTGCTATTTCCTCACTGTAATTTTACAACTGTTATGACTCATAATGTGAATATCTGATATGCAGGATGTCTGGTACGCAACCCCTGTGAAGGGGTCGCGGCCCACAGGTTGAGAATCAATGTCTTAGCTGACTATGAAGCAGAGAGCTTGGTCCAGAGCCAGAAGCAGATATCAGCTTCAAGTCCATCCCCCAGGAACTCACTTCTGCTAAGTAAGCCGAAAGGATACTACAAATGCCCAAAGCAACACCATTGACTAGGGGACCAAGATATCAAACTCAGGAACTTGCAGGGGACATTTTGCAGGCAAACAAACCATAGCAGCTATGATAACAAACGTGAACAGACTATTTATGATAGAATTACAAAGTCCACATGGCTCTTGTCATACAATGGAAGTCTTAAGGAAAGGACCAGTCTGCACCATGGCATCGCCTCACTGAGATATTGGTGGGAAGGTTTGAGAAGCCTGCATTGCAAATGCGGGCAGGGTACAGAGGAGCCACACAGAGAGGACAATGTTCCGAAAGGAAGGAAGAATTCCTGAAAGGAGGGAAAAGATGACCCACACAAAGCAGGAATTTAGCAGAAATAATCTGGCAGAATTCTAACAATTAGCTTGGAAGACAAAACCTGCTAGACTGGAAATAGGGACCCGTCTGGAGATAGCTAGCTGGTGACAATTTCAGTGGCATAAAATGTGGGTGCCAGGGTTCTCCGACTGCAGAACCTGCTACCCCGTTGACTAATAGAGTTGATTGGGTTGATCTGGCTGGCTGAGTTCACCCCTCAGCTGAAAATGGCAATCTTCTTGTAGAGAGGAGTATTCTTTGCTGAAGGGTTGATGAGTAAATCAGATTGACCTGTGGGGATTGTCTTAATGGTAGGTCAGGAAGGGCCCGGTCCACTGTAGGTGGCGCCATTCCCAGAGCAGGCAGTCTTGGACTGTGTAAGGAAGTGGCAAGCTGGCCAGTGAGCCATCAGAGTGCTCCTCCATGATTTCTGCTGTGCTCCTGGGCTGTGAGCTCTCTGGTTAGAGCTCACCCTGCAGGGGTTGCTGTCAGGCCTGCCTCTGGGTTCCTGCCCAGACTTCCTTCAGTGAGGAACTGCAAGCTGCGATCTGCAAGAAGCTGCTTTTGGTCAGGGTGTTTTCTCGTAGCGACAGAGCAAGAGTTATATGATTTCCATACTAGGAAACCTTAAGCTGGTAGTCAGAATGGTCAGTGACCTCAGATGCACAGACCCACCTGTCTCTTAAAGTAAATGCACCGCCCAGTTCTTATTCGCTTACTGTAACAAAATATCTGGGTCCATGTGCTTTGCCAAAGAAATAAACATAACAAGGTTTAAATACCAAGATCTGCAGGTGACTGCATTCTGGAAAGGGTCTCATCCTGTGCCATAGTGGTAGATGACATCACATAAGAGAAGAACATGACACAGAAATGCTGAACCACTTGAGTCAAGATGCCAAATGCCAAATGGTTCCACTTACAGTAGCTTGCTTTTCCAGTAGCAAACTTGTTGTCGCAAGACCCAGCCCACTCTCTAGAGCCAGGCCCGAAGTGGTGTCCCCACGACCGAGGTTCCATCGCCTCTCACTACTGCTACATCAGAGACCAAGCTTCCGGCCCATGAGCCTTCCAGGGACAAGCCATTTCCACACTTCAGCAGCCAGGCACTGTGAGAACACAGGCTCACGTTGAGAGAAAGCGGCTGTTAGAAAGAGAGAGAGGTTGCTCTGCCCCAGGTCCCAGAGCTGGGAACCATGATGGCTCAGGACTGTGTGTGTATCTGACTATCTACGCCAATCACGCTGCTTCAGCCAGGGTTGGAGAGGCTCATGGTCAGCATCTTTAACTTTCAAAAGGCTCTTAAGGGCTCTGAGAATCTAAGCTGGCTTCCTCAGAATGTTAGCTACTTTGTGTGACAGTTGCCTATCATAATTCACCCTCCTAACTGGGGCCCAAAGCAGGATGGCTTCTTCTTCCGCAGACAGACATTGACCTGGGCCTATTAATCCAAGACCCATCAGCCTTGGCCTAATTTATAGAGGACATGTCAGGTAAGGTAAATCACATTTGGGAGCTGGAGTGATGTCTCAGCAGTTAAGAGCACTTGTTGCCCTTGTAGAGAACTTGGGTTTGGTCCCAGCACCTGCATGGTAGCTCACAACTGTCTGTCTACAACTTCATTTCAAAAACAAACTTTTTTTTAAAAAAAAGGAAGGAAAGAAGGAAGGAAGGAAGAAAGAAAAACAGTACATATCAAAATTAAGTGTAACTCCAGTTCCTGGGGATCTGACGCCCTCTTCTGGCCTCTGCAGGCATTGCATGCATGCGGTATGCAGACATACATGCAGGGAAAACATTCACAACAGGTAAAAAATATTGTTAAAAAAATGAAAAAGAAAAATCACATTTGCAAGAAACGAATTGATCATGTATATTTTCACTCATTTTTCAAATGATTTTTCCGGTTCACAACTAAGTCAAAAGGGAACAGGATGGCTCCCTGCCCTGACAAAGAAAAGTGTGGTTGGTCCCTTTCTTGTCTGTTAAACAAACAAGATTTTAAGGAATTTCCCTACCAGACTCCAGAACTTGGCAGTAGTTTCCAGCCCTACCGTCCTTTGCTAACTGAAAAAGCAATCCAGCTCCATTTGGTGTGTGCCAGAGCAAAATGATAGCTTTGGCATGGTGTCGACAGAAAGGATAATTGAAATATTCATTTTCTTAAAATACTTTGTCTTCTATCTCTGTGGTGTCCTGATTTTTTTTATTGCATTTGCATGTGTGTCTGTGTGCGCGTGCGTGCGTGTATGTGTGCCTGTTTGTACGTACACCATGGGTATGCAGGTGTGTGTGTCTGTGTGTCTGTATGTGCACCATGGGTGTGCAGGTGCACAGGCAGACCAGAAGCTAGAGCTGGAGGTACATATGTTTGTGAACCATGTGATATGGTGCTGGGAACTGACTCCAGGTCCTTTGGAAGAACAGCAAATACTTGTGACTGATGAACCACCACTCCAGCACTGGTAACAGCCTGAATTTTAATCGTATTTTTAGAATTAGCACATAAAAAGAAAGTGTATGGTTTCTCTTATCTTCAAGCCATTTGCATATATCTTAAGCATTGCCAGAGATTTCTATAGAAAAGGTATATATGTATGCTTCTCCTATGGCAACAAGTTGCAACATATTGCACCCACACATACCCAGGAATTCACTTGAAGTCCTGCCCAGCGCATACTTTAGAAATTAGGTTAGAACAAGCTGCTGGTTGTATTTCACTCATGGCCTTTTCCGGATAGAGTGTCTTTGAGCACCGAGACTGTGCTGGAGGTCACGTGATGGTGTGGTGACGTCATGCAGAGGTTTATGAACGGCCCACCCCACAGCTCGAATGCACAGAACTCAGGAGCCTTTCACTTTACTTTATCAGAACACGGGAAGAAACTCCCGTGGAAGTTGGTTTTCCCAAAGCTTGACATTTCAGACACAAACTTGTTTTATCTGGTTACTTCTGGGGAAGCCACAGTTGGGGGCTGATGAATGGGACCTGATGGTAAGACATCTTATCTCACGATGGCTCCCATTTCACTTCAGGGTCTGTCCCTGGCAGAAGTTTCATCTCAAAACTGATCATCCAGACAAAGCCTTCTCTAGGGCCAGCAAGCTCCGAGCATGCCCTGGGGGCCAGTCTGCAGAGCCTGGCACAGCCATGTAGTGTTCATTTGCATACTTCTGCCGCAATCTCCAGCCTCCTTGGAACACCGTATTTCACCCATTTCACCCGCGCGCCCGCAGCCCTCATCTCATCCAGATGGCGGGAGGCAACTTGAGCACGAAGGGCTACTTTTCCTACACTCCCCCGTTTCTCAGCAGGGTCTCCCTAGGCTGGTCTTGGGTTTGCCTTCTGCTCACTTTCTTCCCTATCACCCTGCTTCCTCAGGGCTGGAGTCACACACAGGTGTGTGCCATCACATCTGGCAGTTGCCTTGTGTTTTAAACACCAAGTGCATTTACATTGCGCCGGGGCTGCGCAAACCTTTTCCACTTAGAAACTCTTTTGGATCAAGATGTTTCTGTGCGATCCCAGGCACATAGGTGCACAAATAGGTATACACACCAAACATTTACAGATACCTCAGACTGAAATTTATCTTGAAAGAAATCTTTGGTAGACATATAATTTTACAATTCAGTAAAGACATGGTACATTTACATAATGATGAGATGGGCGTGTTTGTTTTATTTTGACATAAAGAATTAAATCTGGGCTGAATATTTGGTACGGCAGGGCATAGAGCATCTTCAACATTTTGACTTTATAACTGCAAGTGCTGAGAATGTCATCTTGCACAAGCATATAGTTCAAAATGGCAGACGTGTGTTTAGGGCCATTTCAGACATGGTTGGAAATTCTGTCCTAACCTCAAGCCAAGATTCATTTACAGAATTTATGAGATTCGAGCCAGCAACTCCAACAGCGATTTTTAAAATCAAACATTCTAACACAACACAGTCCAAGGATATGCTAATGTTATATTTACATGCTGAGGTAAAACTCTAAAAAGTATCTTTGTTTTCTCTAGCTAAGCTATCGTGTGTCTATAAAACCAGAAAGGCTCATATGTACCACAAAAATATAAAAATTCATAATATACCATCATCTTGAATGTGAGCTGAGGTATTATGGGAAGGCCTGTTGCTATGTGGTGATGGCGTGTTGCTGGTGTGATAGCATGCATGTTGCAAAATGCTCTGCTATGTGCTCAGGACAGAGGCTGCCAGGAAGTTTTGAGATGCTGCAAAGGCGTGGGCTGCTGAAAACATTTGTGACCCCCATTTGATTCTGAATCAATTGTTGGTGTTCAGAAGCATTTACTATTGCTGAAATGTTCACAGTATTTCGATAGTCGCTGTGGGGTTGTGACCGCAGGTGGAGAAGCTGGGCTGTAGAACGTGGACCATAGAGACGCAGACACAAGACTAAGGGCTGCAGCAGGGCTTGAGGGTGTGTGGCCCATGTGAGAAGTGGGTGACTGACAGGGGTTCCGTCATGAGTGAGATTTAGATTCAGCTGTCAGTCTCCACCCATGGGAGGTGGCACATCCCAGCAGGCTGGGGCTGGGTGACAGACCAGACAGTCTTCTGCCCGGGAAGGTGGACACATCAGCTTATGCTTGTTGTTATTTTTTGCTCTGTAGAGAATCTAATATTAACTTGCAATATGACTCATGTATGAGGGAAGGGTGAGGCAAGATTCCTTTAATTTTTTCCCCCATGGCTTCTGGAACTATCAAGAAAACAAGCCAAGGCACTGTGAATCTAAAGGGAGAAGAGAATGGTGTCTATCTGAAGGCCAATAGATCTGTGAGGCCAGATGCGTGGCACATACCTATAACCCCAGCACTAAGAAGACAGAAACAAGAGGATCATGGGTTCAAGATCAACCTGAGCTACATAGTGAGCTCCAGGCCAGCCTGTCTCAAAACAAAGTAAACCAAAGCAGGGGGAAAAAAACCAAAAACAACTTGGCGTGGTCACCGTTATATTGCTGTGAAGAGACACCGTGATCAAAATGACTTTTCCAAATTGGGGCCTGGCTTACAGTTCCAGAGGCTTGGTCCACTAGCATCCTGGCAGGAGCATGGTGACAAAGAGGTGAGCATGTCACTGGACTAGTAGCTGAGAGCTTTATAACTTGATCCACAGGCAGGAGGCAGAGAGAGAGAGAGAGAGAGAGAGAGAGAGAGAGAGAGAGAGAGAGAGAGGAGGCTGGGTCTATTGTGGGCTTTTGAAAGCTCGAAGCCCGTCTGAGTGACGCCTCCTCCAACCAGGCCACACCTCCTAATCCTTTCCAAACAGTCCATCAACTGGAGACTAAACCTGCAGATATATGAGCATATACGCGGGGGCCATGCTTCTTCAAAACACCACATCCCCCAAACCAAACTAAACTGGCTCCTGTGCTAACAACAGACTATTTTCTGTCAGGCTCTCCACAGCGACAGGAACTCCCCATGACTCACGAACATGTATACTTCCTTCCAAGGTGGAAGCAGTAAGGCCTCCTGGGCTCCGTTTGGTAAATCACACTATGAATGAAATCTTATGTTTCACAGTAAAACAATAGTCCCCAGCTTGGGTGGAAGTCATTTATGAACCCAGTGCACTGAAAACCAAAGGCTGGTTTTTGTGGCTCTAATGTTTATCGCCATTTCTGGACTCACAATGTCCTGTATTTAGAATACTTTCCATAATACAGGAAAGAGGCCAAATGAAGTTTTGACAGGTCTCTTCCTTGCAGGTGGTTAAGAGGCAGACCACACTGAAGGAGAGGGCATGAGTCTCAGTAGCAGTGGCCATCGACCATCACGTGAGTGTCTGTGCCTTAATCCAGCTGTATGATGTGGTTATTTGTGAATTTATTGCAATAAAGTGATTGTGTTAACAAAAATTAACTAGCCAGGCCGTGGTGGCACACACCTTTAATTCCAGCACTCGGGAGGCAAAGGAAGGCATATCTCAGCAAGTTTGAGGCCAGCCTGGTCTACAGAGTGAGTTCTAGGCCAGTCAGGGCTACACAGTGAAACCCTGTCTTCAAAAAACAAAAGAAAAGAAGTGTCTCTAGTATTACACTGGTAGATATGCGTGTATTTGAAATTCAGATTTCTCTGTGTGTTTTTATTTATTGAAGTGGCCATCCTAGTTCTGGTTGGGATGCATGGAGAACACCCCCAGCATCAAGGATCATATAAATCACAGGTCTCCTATCTTCTTCTCTTTTCTGGTCTCCTAATTCCTCTATGTGACTGGACTTTCCAGCATATAAAAAGAGGATATTGTCACTGAGATGAACTGCTTCTAGCCTTCTCTACATCATTAGCATCTTGGCTAGACTCGTGTGACCCTATTTATAACATCCTGTCCTTCCCTTGCTCTGTAGTAGAAGTGTTTTCTGTCTATTCACTTACTTATTTACTAAGCCTTCCTCACACCTATTAACACATCTGTCCATCCATCAATCCACCCATCAATCTGTCTGTCCATCCATCCATCCATCCACCCACCCACCCACCCACCCATCCACCCATCCATCCTCCCACCCATCTATCAATCCATTCATTTAACCATCCACCTATACATCCATTAATCTATTTATCAAACCATCCAACCGACCATCCACTTCTCATCCACAGACAAGTATTTATATAAAACTATAGAGGAAATCTATAACCTCCCTGAAAATGTGTCATGAGAATGTGATTCGCATTCTATATTGAAGTCAACTTTTGGGTGTGTCTCCGAACCAGAGGAAGCAACTGTCACGATGAAGAGAGCATCTCTGAACCAGCATCTGTAGATGCCCAACGTTATCACATACCTTAGATGTTACCAGTTGCCTGGAAACCGACCCCAAACTCTGAAATGTGGTACGGGGGAGCTGAAGGCTGGATAGGACTCTCCTCATGTACCAGTCTGGGAGGGTTAGGGAAGAGCAGGATGGGACAGCTCTTCCTATCATGAACACAGACGGATTCAGACTGGCAGGGACTCTACCATCTTTGCCAGGTTACTTCTAGGAGCCATTGCCATTTCAGCCAGAAAGATGAGAATGTGGTGGGCTGCAAGGTGATTAAGATCAAGCCTGGAAGTGGCCCTCATGGCTCCCTCTTACCAGATAGCAAGTAGATAGCTAGAGAAAATATGCTATCCAAGTGGCTAGCCACAGGGCCACTCTTGTTCAGGAAGGAGGCAGGCTACACCTTCCCAGAAGAAAGCCTGACGGTGAATTTGGGTAACTGAGCCTCAGTTTCCTCATTTGTAGAGTGTCCTCCTCATCGTCCTTCCTCGCTTGCTGGGTGAGATGGAGATGGTGCCCGTTCCTGTCTGCTGCTGCTGCAAAAAAAAACCCACCACGACCAGAAGGAACTTAAGGAAGAAAGGTTCCAGACTCACGGCACGGAAGGGATGGCGTGCTGGCAGGGGCAGGAAGCTTGCTTGCGATAGTTCATCTGCACAGGGAGCAGAGGGTGTGGAGGAGGAAGAGGGGAAAGGCTTTGAGCCCTCAGAGCCCCTTCCCAGGGGTGTGCTTCCTCCAGCAGGGCTGCACCCCCCTCCCCAAACAGTGCCACCAGCTGCGGATTAAGTATTCAAATACCTGAGCCTTTTGAGGGACATTTACCATTTAAACCACCACAGATACTATCCCTTCAGCCATAGACGAATGTATAACTCCAGTCTGGGAGTCCTGTCAGAGTAACCATGTCTTTTTTCCTAGGATCCCATGCAGACGCTTGAAAGATGACCTGCTTGTGGGAAATGGAAGCTCAGCTATTTAGGACACACCCACCAGGACTAAAAATACCACCCAGAAAGGTTCTCTCCTCCCGGTTACAGCCACAGGCATTCTAGATTTTCAAGGCTGACCTAGCCTTGGCTACAGGTTCGTGGCTTCGCAGAGGCACTCTGCAGTTGTCATGGGAACCATCCACTTACAAAATGTTCTTCTCTGGGGTCCCCTGAACTCTGCCACAGCTGTCGCGGCTAGCATCTTCTTGGATGCTGCCATGGGAACCACTGAAATGCTAGCATCGCTCTCTAGCCCACCAGCCCACCTGGCAGAGAGAGCCTGGGGGCTGCACAGTGGGGGCTGGGCCTCTAGAGTATAAAGTTATCCAGCTGTTTCTATGGATTTGTACATTCACGTTCAAAGTGGTCAGCGAGGACAGGGGCTGTTGGAACACATCCCAGAGAGTTGGTAGAGACCTCCAGACAGACAGAAGAGGAAAAGTAAAGAGAGATCCATTCTTCACCCTCTGAATGGCTTTTCCGGTGGTGGTGGAGGTCTGATCAAAGACTCTAGTTCCATCCCTGCAGGCATGTGGACCCGGAAACATTCTCGGAGAAGAGAACGTTCAGAAGTTAAACTCTCTAGACCTATGGGAATGGACTTAAAACATTCATGTAGACCTATGGGAATGGACTTAAAATGTTCATCTACCTTTAGATTTCTTGGGATCACGGAAAGACGAAAAACTTAGGTTGTCCCTCCAGTTTCTAGTGACAAGTCCTGCCCTCGACCAATCCTGTCTGCCCGGTGCCCTGGCCTAGAGACTAAAGCCAGGTTGTTCTGCAGATGGGAAAACTATACATTTACCCTACAGTACGAAAGGAAATAAATTCCTTATTGACTTTTTTTTTTTGTGCTCTAGAACTGCATCCATGGCTTGTTCCCGCGGGAAACATGTTCAAGGCCTCCATGTCTGACTCTGTGTTCCTTCAAGGGCTGGTCAATTGTGTCCTGTTTTAGAATTGAAAGTCCTGCCTTCCAGGATACTTATCCATTCTCATTCTGGGAGAAACCTAGGGCCGATAACTTCAGGCCAATATGGTTGGACTCCAGGCAGGATACTGGCTTTGCAGCCAGGCTTGGTCAATCCAGCCTTTTGTGATTGGCTGAGGATACATATATCTTTTGAGTGTTTCCTTGCCCATTATAGGGAAAGTAAATCCCTGTCTTATGGGATTGAAAAGAATATAAATCCTTTCGCATAGGAAGTGCTCAATGGATGCTAGTTATTTTCTCTGGGTGAGCATTTCAACAGTCATGTTATAATTGCTAAAAGCTCCACTGTGCTTTTATAGTTAATGCTGAGGCCCCAGGGGAGGGCTAGCCAGGAGACACCTTACATCTGTTCCTAGGTAGGGATCGCCTGCTTCCCCCATCTGCTGTGGATCAGGAATAAAGCTGAAGGAAGAGATTTGGCCATGTGAGAATCTGCTGAGTATCAGGTGACCCTGAGCAGTGGTAGCCATAAGTGCGAAGTATGACTGGCTTGTGAACTCCAGTTCAGTTCAAGGAGGTTCAGAATCCTGGAAGTATCATGGAGGAGACAGGTGACCGGCCTAATAGGAAGATGCACATGCATTCCTGAATTCTCAGGGTGCTCTAAAATAGTCCAGTCTCCTCTGTAACGCATTTTTTTGTATGCACATCCAGGGGGCAGGGAACCTCACACAGGATTCTGTCTGTGAGGAGTAACTGGTAATGTCTGTGACTGCTTCCTCCAAGGAGGTGCAGATATTAGGTAGAATGAGCTTTCTTCCATGGCGGGGCCAGGCCTGCTCTCTACTGTAAATTCTTCCCTGGAAAGTATGAATATATTTGTGGAGGAGTCGGGACCTTTGTCGCTTCTCTGTCCATGGTGGTGTGCCCTTTTAGGCTGCATCCATCAGAGCCTTTTCTTTCACGGTCATGACTTGCAATTCATTGACTTCTTGGTTGTGACAAGGCTGCCTAGAAGCAAGTGAGTTCACAATACTGAGAAAGGGAAGGGACAGGAAGGTCCCCAACTGCTCAACATACTTCAATCCCTTAGGACTAGTGCATGCATGGGGCGGTGTGTGTGTGTGTGTGTGTGTGTGTGTGTGTGTGTGTGTGTGTGTATAGACTGGCTTCAAAATATATCTGTGCTTTCAGTGAACAGCTAGGCTTAGTGTTGGTAAAATTCCTTCCCTGGGGAGACCTCCTAAGATCCCAACGACAAACCAAGGCAGAGTCCACCAAAGTCCCCCTCTGAAAAAGCAATGATCTCATTGGCTGTACCTACAGAGCACAGATGAGGGGTTACCTACAAGAGTGTGAGTGCTCGCTTCCTGGAAGGCTGCCCTGTAAAGTCTTTTACTCAGTAGGGATGATAACTTTATGTAACTTTCCCATAGTTATAAAAATGTTAACTCTATATAGCTTTCCCATAGTTATAAAGATGGAGACCACCCTCCTCCTAATCTGCTCCAGTCTTTACACTCCAGGCCCTCCTCAGGGCCACACGCAGTTAATGTAACAATACACAGAATAGGTACACAGGCGCTGGACCAATAGCCAATAGACTCAGATGAGAGATCTTTTGCAAATGGAAAGAGCTGAGCCTCTGAAGGCGGTTGTTAGTGTTAGGTATTTTGTCTTAGACGAGCCTCTCTGCCGATGCAAATAATTTCAATCGGACCAAATCAGGCTGAATAAAAGATGCCCATGTTTAATAAAATGCTCCCGGGTGGTCCTGGAAAAGCACGGAGGGGGGAAGAGAGGAAAGGGGGAGACCACGCGAAACCCAGAGACCACGTGTTCATTCTCTGGGGGGCAGTTTAAATAGCCTGTGGGAGTGGTCCTGACCTTTCCTGGGGAGGAGTCACCATTTGGTGGGCTTTCTCGGAGGTGGAGTTTGGACTAAGGAAACTCCCAGGGAGGGGGCTTATGCCAGGAGCTGGGGTGAAGCCCCCCAGCCAAACAATCTGGGCTTTTTGTATAAAGGGATGTTAGGGAGCTGAGGTGATGCTTTTGGCCAAACAGTCTCAGAGGTTCCTCGAGTACAACAGGGGTCATCTCCCATAACAAACACAGGGAACTGAGTGTTGGTCTCACTTTGCTCTAAGGAGGCACATGAAGAGGCAGCTATCCAGGAGGGCAGGCCTGCTCTGTTGGCCTGTGGGAACCAGAACAAACATTCAGCCTCTATTTTTTTTCCTGCCACTCACCTCACAGGGAACCAAATGCTGCCACTTGGGCCTCATGCATCCCCCTTCACTGCTGCCCTCCACTCCGAGGACTGCTGGCTAGTGACAGTAGCTCACTGGTTCCTAAAATCTGCTCTCCTTGTGGTAGAAATGCTGTTAGCACTGTGCCTCCTTGGAATTACATCTTGCCAAGAGGATCGCTCTATATGCAGGTGCTTAGTAGATATTGTGTATTCTTAAACAGAAGCCCAAACCATGGCAGTCTGCAAAAGACTGAACTTCGGCTAAGCAGAGGGAGAGGAAAGAGCAGGTGAGCCTGCCAGGGAGGGCAGGGATCGGCTCACTACCCAGCGATTTTATGCTGTTATGGGCTTCAGCATTTACCAAGCGCAGAGTAAAACCGATCTGCATTCTATGGACGTGGACAGGAGAAAGGAGGGCACCGGGAGATGCTGAGAAGGGAGGTAGGTTGTGGTTTGGGCTGGTAAAGAGGCCCTAGGGAAAACTGCATCTATTTAGACTCTTTATCCCTTTCTTTTACCCAACCAAGGCTCATGGGTGAGGATCAGGCTGACTCTGGTGCATACCTGCAGGGCCCTAGGGTCAGATGGAGAGGGCAGGGTGGGGGATGTAAGAGTGTAGCGGTATGCTAAGCCTCCAGTCTCCAGCAAGGAGCCCTTCAGAAAGTGACTGCCCCGCCCCCTCGGGACCTGCCAGAGAGCCCTGCAAAGACTCTGGATCTCATTAAGGCTGCAGCTGCCTGTAGCCTGGTCCCGGCATGGGTCTGGTTTCTATCACTTGACTGTTGATTTGACCTGTAATCAACATCAGAGGGCACATTCCTGGCCCGTGGTTTAAGAGCAAAGCATACTTCGGCCTGCAGCTGAGGTAGCATTCTGTTCAGGGCCGCGGTGCGCAGGTCTGAAGCTCTCGGCGCTCCTCCTTCCGTCTGCATCTGGCTGTAGTTTTGATTTCAGAGGCAGGCAGGCAGGACGCAGGCGGGCGCGTACTCCCTCCCCCACCCCCAGTCAGGATCTGTCTAAACGATGAAAAGTGCAAACGCAGCCAGATGAATGTGCGCTTGCAGTATTTGTGGTGGAGGCCCGGAGGGAGTCCTGGGACTCAGAGTCTTTACTGGAAACACCCAATAAACTGCTGGCCTCCAGGCCCCCTGCTGTTTTAGTGCGGGGCTTTAAACGTCTTCTCCACGCTGTGGAGAAGGTTCCTTGGACCACATTCCTGCTTGCAATCCCACACCAAACATGGCTTTCCCACACGCACCCGCCTCAGAGCCGATCTGGGCTGGAGAGATGAGGGCTACTTCTTGGGTACAAGGTCTTTTCTCAACGTATATCCCCACTCTCTGTATATCAAGACGATGCCATACTAAGGGCCTCTGAGGAATGAGGGACCAGCTATGCCTATCCATGTCCCTGCTCACCCCGGGGAGACTTTCAAAGTCACCTGCATAAGATGGAGGGGGTAATCTGGACCAAAGGTCAGACTGTCTTTGAACAAAAGCGTCAGCGGCCCTCCTAGTTGTAACCAGCTTTGTAAGGAAGATGGAGGTTTCTGACAATAAAGGTGTGGCTGGCTTTCTAGTGGCCAGGTAACCAGAAAATGAAGGGTTCCGTGAGAATGTTGCTCCATTGTTGAAGGTGGAACTCAGCAGGCCCCTTGGTGCTACGTAAGCAGAACCCAGGGGCTATGTATAGAGGACCACAGCTAACTGTGGGGGCCAGTGCTGAGCAAGCCCGGTTCCTGACACTTAGGAATCTGGACTCAGTTAGGGAGTTGGTGGTGCCAAAGGATTTAAATAGTTGCTCCAGTAGGGCAGGCTCTGCTGGTTCCCACAGTGGAAAGCACAGCACACAGAAGATTGCACTGGCCCCTCCCTGAGTCCAGTGCTCTACCCATAGTAAAACCCGGTTCTCAACAAATGGGATTACCCATGGCCAAGGTCGAGCCACCGGAGAGGGCATGCCAGTGACTGACGACCTACCCTTGACCCAGTAGGGGATGTACCTATGGACGTCTGATGAACACTTGAATCTAACCTAATCTGATTTTGCCTGTACCTTACATTTTTCGAGTAATGGGCTTCCTTAATCCTTTGACTGACAAGAACGTTAGGTCTCTAGATGCTCGTCTCGTTCTCATCAACTCTCATTGTTGTGTCTGCCTGACACAATGCTCGCTTGATGAATGGCTTAATTCTTAACTGCAGACATCTGTGACTTCGGAGGACCCAGCAGAGAGAGGAGGGGGTGAGAAAATACTGGGGGGGGGGGGGGGGGAAGCTATTGGTTGCCAGGAATCCGAAGTGGCTCAAGGCAGGGGATCTGGAAACCAGGCAGGGACATTACCATGGCTTAGTCTTCATTGTCAATTTGACTGAATTTAGAATCATCATGAAAGTCATCTCTCAAGATGGTGGCTGTACAGACTGATGCCATGACTGTTTATGGTAGGGTTAAGCCGAAGGTTTTTACTGTAGACGTGAGAGAGAACAGCCAGAGGCATCTGGAAGAGTCCAGAGCAGAGAGAGAGAGAGAAAGCAGTAGACTAAACATAGCCGGTAGGCTGGACCTGGCCGTGAAAGAAGAGGGAACAGAACAGAGAGAGAGAGAGAGAGATAAGGAGAGCAAGGGAGCAGGGGCGGTGCAAAGAGCAAGAGTGGAGCAAGAGACAGAGTGATCGAGAGAAGAAGGAGAAGAAAGAAGACAAAAGCATGGCCACAGTAGAACAGTGAAGATAGCAGGGTCAGAGGAGAAGAAGCTGTTGTAGGGAGGGAAACCCGTGAGCTGGAGGGAGCTTATGGCAGCTAGGATGCTGGAATGAACTTTGAAATGTGTAACAGGTACTGTGATACTGAAGGAGTCTGGAGGCCAACATGGGCTTTGGTATACTAATACGTGTAAGGTACGGCGCGAGAGGGACCTTTGTAGCATCGCATAGTGGGTCGGGCCCAAACCGCAGCGGGTGACAAAGTACGTATGCCCTGCAGAGAGAGCTTGAGTATGGAGTCCTGCAGACGCGGCGTGACAGTGTCTAACAAGAGCCGCCTCCATGGCCGTGAAGGGACACACCCTCAAACCTTGAGCCGAAGCAGATCCTCCCTTCTTTCTGATGCTTTTGTCATAGCATCAACACAAGCACTGATGCTGGTGCTTGGGAAGAGAGGGAACCTTCAGGACTTACTCCACCAAGGCGGCCATGCACACGATTGGCTCCCTAGGTGTTCTAGCCAAGCCCCTTCTTTTGTGCAAATGTCTTTGGTCCTTTGACTCCTGGTGGGTAGTCTCTTGGATGCTGTCATCCTTCACTTTTCTCCTTCCTTGGCCTCAGTTTCCTAGATGAGAACACCTAATCTGCCGTTGCCAACTAGGGTCCCTCTTGGAGATCTGGGTGGACTCTCTTGGGTCCATTTCCAGGGGTGGGGAAGAAGCTAGGTGCTTTCACGGCTGGGCTAGCTTCCTGTCACGGAAGCACACCTGAGGCAACCAGCTCATAGACAGCAGTGTTCCCCCTGATCCACACTCTTGGAGGTTTCAGCCATGGTCAGTTGCTCCTGTTGGCTCTGGCCTGTGTGACACATTCCAGCAGGGAGGGTGGCCACGTGGCAGACCAGAACTGCTCATATTATGGGCCAAGAGCAGAAGACAGGGAGGAAAGGTCCCACTAACGCCTTCAAAAGCATCCCCCAATGACCTGGAAACCTGCCATTAGACCCCTCCTCAAAGTTTCTACCACCTCCTAACATTGCCACTCTTGGAATAAAGGCCCCTCCACGCAGGCCTTAAGATGCTTAAGAGGCAGTCATAGCCATGGCCACGCTTGCTGTCTCCTGGGAAACTGGATGTCTGAGGGCTTTTATTGCTGCGATGAAACACCATGACCAAAAAGCAAGTTGAAGAGGAAAGGGTTTATTCGGCTTATATTTCCACATTGCTGTTCATTATTGAAGGAGTCAGGCCAGGAACTCAGTCAGGGCAGGAACCCGTAGGCAGGAGCAGACGCAGAAGCCATGGAGGGGTGCTGCTTACTGGCTTGCTCCCCATGGCTTGTTCAGCCTGTTTTCTTATAGAACCCAGGACCACCAGCCCAGGGGTGTCCCCATCCACAATAGGCTGGGCCCTCCCCCATCAATCACCAATTAAGAAAATGCCTTACCGTGGGTCTCATGATGGCATCTTCTCCATTGAGGTTCCTTCCTTTCAGATGGCCCCAGTTTGTAACAAGTTGACATTAGACTAGCCAGCGCAGTGGGTATACCCCAGGTCGGTTACTCTTCATTTAGAGTCACTATGGAAACACATCGCTGGTCGTGTCTATGAATGAGGGTGTGCCCAGGGAGGTCTGACCCATCCTGAACGTGGATCTTCTCACTGTGTCATCCTGGGACAGAAAGCAGAAGGCCAGAGAGAGTAAGAGAGGTCCGAACTCACTTTATCAAGGCACCTCCTCCAGTGGGATCTGACTCGCTCTTACATGTCTCCTCT
The DNA here is from genome assembly GCA_004026605.1 of Ondatra zibethicus. NCBI lineage: Eukaryota > Metazoa > Chordata > Mammalia > Rodentia > Cricetidae > Ondatra > Ondatra zibethicus. The sequence continues at coordinate 119,671 of PVIU01001912.1, read as the reverse complement.
GTGGACAAGGGCTCTGTCCTTGTGACAGTCACCTCTGCCAGGCTCTATCTCCGGCATTGTTGTTTTGGGGATCAGTGAACTTTGTGGGACCCATGTAGATGATAACACTCTCAGGATGAAAGCTTGACATGAGGTATCTGCCAGGCCCCATGCCACCAGCCCTGGCATCTAGAGGAGCTCCTGGACTCCCTTCATTCTGGACCTACCCAGCTTCTATCCCAAACACATCCTATTCATCTGGAAAGGTTCCTCCCAGGCCCCTCCTTCTCCTCCTCACACTCCTCTCCAAGGTCAATTCTTATATATCTTGTTGGCAGAATTTTCCTCTCATTTATTATTAAGCTTGCTGGAATAGTGACTGTTGAGATTGCATTAACTTGCACGGATCTCCTGCCCTCATGTAGAAGGCATGGTCCTCATGCCTTCCAGCAGTATGCCAGGTGTGGAGTGACAGAAAGGGTGAGCGACTGAAGGGCTAGATGGGAGTAGAGGCGGGAGCTCTGGGCTAGCTTCCATCCTCCTGCCCAGGTGACTTTCAGTGGTAGCATGGATTGGTCTCGTGAGCCTGCTACCTCTACTGTCTCAGCGCCAGGCTGACGTCTCTACAGGGGCTTCTCGCCTTACTGCCTGTAGGCTTCCTCCGCATTCCCTTCCAATCCTAGCGAGCTGTTCACCCTGGCTCCTTTCTGTTTGGAGCTCCTAATGTCGGGATGGCCACTTCCTCCTGGCCCCCAGGTTCTCCGCCAGGAAACAGTGTGTCCTAACACATGTTGAGTTTACTGGACTATGTAGATGGAGTGGGCCTGTTTATACTCTCTAAGACAAGGTATTTCTAGCAGGTAACAATAGAGTAACAATTCTTTAAGAAAAGCAGTACTTACTGATGGGCGAGTCTGTTCTGTGGGCTTCCTTCTCTGACAGCACCCCAGGAATGAAGGCTGCTGTCTTCTCTGTTCCCAGAGACCAGCCTGCTAACCGCGGCACTATGGAACATTCTGCCATCACCTCCATCTTCAAGGAGAGTGTAGTAGGCCACCATCATGACTGGGATAAACGATCACACATGGAAGGCTTAAAACAGACAAACTCAAAACAAAAAACCAAACCAGACCAAACCAAACAAAATAAAAATAAATGGACAAACTCTATGTTTCACTGTTTCGAGAAATCTACAATAATGGTCAGAAGGGGTGTATGCCTTCCAGAGTGCTAGGGGAGAGGCCTGTCCCTAATTTTTAAAGAGCTTCCTGCTGCCTGCTATCTCTGGCTCCTTGGGTGCATCTTTTCCTTCATGGCATATCTTAGGGTTGATGGTGACCCTGGCTTCCCTTATATAGACCCAGTATGCCTACTGTAGGTCTACCAGATAACCCAGGAGACTCTCCCCACCTGAAGGTCTTTAACTGAGTCATATCCACCAAGCCCTTTCACCATGTCAGGTGGCATGCTCACTGGTTCCTGAGATTGGTAGATTGGCATCTTTGAAGGGGGATCTGTACCACCTTGAACATGCCTGACCTCAACAGTGGATAGGGGGCATTATTCTGTTTCTACAATGAAGAAACCAAGAAGAAACAGTCTCCCGCTATCGCTTGCTCTTTGTAGCTGCCCAGTTAGCACCTCTGAGTTAAGGTGGTCCTTCAAAGGTGAGATGCATTGTTCCATCATCTGTTAGTAGAACAATCTTCCTGGAGATTTGAGAACAGTCCTCTGAGGTCACTGATTACTTCTCAGTTCCGGTGTCCCCTGATGGCAGTTTTCTGAAGAGCTTCTGAACACTGGACTGTCACCGAGTGGCTGGTTGTCCCCTTAGGAAAGCTCTGTGAGGCAGCATTTTCTACTGTCACCAGAGGAAATCACATCAGAGAGGAGTTTTGACTGGAAAGAATGGAATTAAGGATGCTTCCTATCACAGAAGATGCAGTAGGCATACAATAGTTTCATTCCCAGGCTACTTCTAAGTTCCTCGGCTATCCCCTGGCACCTGTGGCATCTGTGTACATCCTGGGTACCTGCTAGGAAAGCGGAGCTGAACCTCTTGATGGTCCTGAGGGTCACAGAAGCCCCAGCATGTAAACATACAATTGCCCTGACCATCAGGAGGTGTGCAGAGAGGAGGGGGCCTGAGCAGAGAGGACTCTGGATGGGTTTCACCTCTGATGGGAACTGCTAGACAGAGACATGGCTGAGGCGCTTACAGGCGATCAGGATACCCCAGTGCACGTAGGGTGGAGGGGCTGGCTGCATGGGGCCCGAAGCTGGTCAGTGTAGAGAGCAGAGGAAGATGCCAGCTGTGCAGGATCATGGGAAGATGAGATTTTCTCTCCTCAGAGGCAGCACCATCCCTTCGCCCCACACTGCTTTATTTTTGTCTGCCTTTGGGCTCTCAGTCTTTCTGTTGGTTTTAGAGACAGGCTCTCATCATGTAGATCTGGCTGAGCTAGAACTCCTGATGTAGTCTCAGCTGGCCTCAAACTTGTGATCCTCCTGCCTCTGCCTCCCAAGTACTGGGATTACAGGCACATTTCTGACCCTTGGGTCTTAATAAATGGTCAATTTAAAATAAGGCAGGATGTGTTTCCCAGGGGGCATCTAAAGCGCTGGGATGCGAGTGAGCATGTGTGGTACTGAGGCGTCTGTGATGCTAGCTTCTCCAGGGACTCATGCCACAGCCTCGGATCTTGAGCTCAGTATCGGAGCAATGCTGCTGCCAGGGCTCTGGGCTTACAGGAGAGCGGGGTGGCTTCCCTTTGTCGGAGGCAGATCCATTTCCTCAACTCTGATTGCATCCCTTAGTTCTGACACCAGGTAGCTGTAGAATTGGAGCAAATCATTTAACCTCGCCGAGTCTCTTGTTCTGACAATAATAGCCTTCTTTCTGCCTGTTGACAGGATTAAAGGAGCCAGTATATGTAAAGTTCCCAGGCCAGAGCCGAGAGCTTAGTTGCCAGCTGTCATTGCTGGGAAATTCTGCCCAAGGGAAGCTTTAATTACAGGCCGTTTCTCTTGCTCTCATCCCAGCGTTTGCTTCCAAGACAATTAACAGACCAGAGAGTTCTGCTACCTATCAGCCACTGGTGGTCAACAGACTCCCGATGTTGGCAAAAACACTGTCTCTAGAAGCCGGGCCACTTGGGCAGGTGCCAGCTGGTTGCTTCATAGCTCCGAGTACAGTCCAATCGATGACAGTTATGTAAGATGCTAGCTTAAATATTTACTTGTTCATGGCCTCCCCAGTGTGGCAGGGCAAGGCAGAAAACTTGAGAAGCAGGGTGGCTTTGGCACCCTCTGCTCCTAGCCTGGTAGAACATATGTCTTGATGGGATTCATCCTTGCCAACTGGCCAGCCTATTGCTTTGAAAAAGCATAGCACAGGGCTGGAGAGATGATGCAGAGGTTAAGAGCACTGACTGTTCTTCCAGAGGTCCTGAGTTCAATTCCCAGCAACCACATAGTGGCTCACAACCATCTATAATGTGATCTGGTGTCCTCTTATGGCGTGCAGGCATAAATGCAGGCAGAACACTGTATACATAATAAATCTTAAAAACAAAATAAAAAACAAAACAAAAACCAAAGCAGAACAGTATCGATCTCCATTCAGACTCAGGGATGGAATTAGAAGTGTCAAATCCCCGGTCAAGACTGAGAACTTCGAATAGTTGCCCCACGAGCTTGGGTACATACCCATATTCACCACAACATGAAGGCCAGAGGAGGGCTTGCGGGGACACACAGTTCAGTTCAAATAATCACTAGGACCTCCAAGCTTTCGTTATCTCATCAAGGCTGCCATAACGATATCTCCTTTGCCATTATTCTTCGACAGATATGGATACCTGTGTCTCAGAGAAGGTGAACAATAATACTCACACAAGCTAGGACCAAGGCCACACAGCTAAAGGAAGCAGTCCACGATTTCACTTTGGTTCTAGTAGCGTGGCATAAAGAATGTCCCAGATCCTATCCAAAGGCTCTTACAGAAGATAGGTCCCTGGAGGATCCACATAGCCTAGCTGTCCTGGCTTTATTTGATAGAGGATGGAATGGCCCAAAGCTTCCCCATGACTTGCTTCCGCTGAACACTTCTCAGGGTGGTGCTGGACAGGGTCAGATGTCCAAAGTGTGAAATGGGCACCTGGAGTGAGGAAGGAGCTGGGCAGCCAAGGACCTCTGCCTTCTGAGCCTGTACTTTTGACAACTTTGTGGAGGGACTGATCGTTCCATCTCCCGTGCTATCCAGGGTGCTCGGGGTACAAATAGCAACACACCCACACACACCCACACACACCCACACACCAACCATTTCAGCACCCAGAGGGGCAGTAGGCTCAGCCTGATGGCTGCTCCTTCGAAGAGACCACCTGCGGGCCCCTTGCAACTCCAGCGGCCAGGCTATCCAAATCCGTATCCGAAGTTTTCTAGACGATTCTAAAAGCCTGGGAACCCTGGTTGGCTGCACATCTCCGGAGACAGAGCCAGGGGCAGGGTTTCATATGGAAGTCTTCCCAGGAGTCTGAGCTATGCCTCTGCTGTCACCATTAGGCATTCTTGCAGGCACCAGAGCTGCCTCAGGTGCGAGTTGGTATCTTTGAGAATCTCGTGTGTTCTGGGGCTTTGGAAGCTGGAGGTCTGGGGCTGTTTTGGCAACTGTTCTTTCCCTCCCGACATTGCTTTCTTGAATTTCTCATTGGGCCACAGCAGCATTTCTGAGAGTCCTTGGCGGCGGGTGTGTGTGTTTGTGTGTGTGTGTGTGTGTGTGTGTGTGTGTGTGTGTGTGAGGACATGTTCTAGAAGACTAGTCTACGGTGAAGTTGGTGGGCATCTTATTTGACTCGAGGTCACACTGCTGTGGAGGGCAACCCAGGGCTATTCCTAAGCTCTGTCTTGGTGAGGCGAGTTTCAGCTCTGAACAGCGCACTGCCTCCTGACCCCAGCGTCTGAGGGGCTGTGAGCTGTGAGAGGATGACCAGCAAGTGATCAGAGCAGCTCTGTGGACCCCCAAAGGCTAAGGGTCTCCATGGAAGCCTGGATTCCAGGCGATAATTTAAGTCAGGCTTCACGCTGTAGGTTTGGCTCTGGGGAACTGTGACCCTAGGCCTGGCTTTCCTTCTCACAGTATCTTGGTATGGCTAGCTTCTAAGCTGGAACAATATAGGACAATAGGGTGTGTGTGTGTGTGTGTGTGTGTGTGTGTGTGTGTGTGTGTGTATCTCTGAGGAGAGTGTTCTTGGGGCACAGCTGGGGAGGAGAAAGGATGGGACTCCCCACCCCCACTTTTACCACCATTGGACCTCCTTATTGTTTTCTTGGTCTCCAGGGTTGCAACCACAATCTCACTGACTGGTAAAGGCTCCATTAGAGACTTTATGAAGTGAGTTAACAACTTTGTAAATCTAGTGCTTGGTAAACATGGCGAAGAGGTATTTCCCCAGGCCCGAAGCAGGCTGACTGAAAGGGACTGTTGCCCGTCTGCCTAAGACCCCACATTCGGCCACTTGGACTGCTCTTCTGAAAGCTGGGCCCTGAGATACTTGGGGTACCCAAATATCCTGAGAAGGAAGTCAAATAGGAGAGACAGGAAACAGGAAAGTCAGGAGCCAGGGAGGGGGAGGCATTGTCAGGAAAACAAACATGATCCAAGTGTGGCAAGTACACTAGTACCTGGGAGGCTGAGGCAGGAAGATTGTGGAGCATTTGAGGCCAGCATGGGCTATATGGGCTACAGTGGCCTCAAAACGGATAAACAAAAAGAAACATAAACAAACTAAAAACCAGTGAAAATTTTCATGATAAATGCACATTTAGAGCCAAACTGTGACTGGAGGCCCAGGTGTCAGATGAAAGGTCTCCCCTGGTTTTGTTACCTGAGCTCCCAGGCCTGAGAGTCATTTGAAGATTTTTAGGCCTTTATAGTAATAAAAATGTTTGGAAATAAATAGCTAAGGAGACAGATATTCAGGAGGAGGCAGGAGAGGGTTGGATAAGGTAGGTTATTCCTGTGGGGCCTGGCAAGTGAGAGAGGAGCGAGAGGACATTTCTCAGGGGTGTCTTTACGATACCCTTACCCACTGGGTCTACGTCCTTCACATCTGCAATCTGTCCTCAGGAGGATGAGGCAGGAGAACCTCGAATTTAAGGCCCACCGGGGTCTTAAACTATATCTACCAAGATTCTTTCTCGACAGGCGGACATAGGCAAACAAGCACCGGTCATTTCTCAGGCCAGTCAGTGTTTGCCTTGTCCCAGCTTCCATGCCCCAGGTCTCCCTTGTCTATTTGTATGCTGTCACTCTAGCTTGGGGACATGGCTATGGGACAGTCGTTTGTCTGGCTCAACTGCCTCATTCATTCTCCCGGGCATTTTGGGTTGGTCCTGCTAACTCGTGTGGTCTACAGACAGGACGGACAGCTGGCTGTGTCTTGATTTTGAGGCTGAATCTTTGAGATTCGGGAATTGAGATTTTTGTCTGATTTTATGAGCATGGATGTTTTGCCTGAACGTATTTCTATGCATCATGCGCACGCCTGGTGCTCTCAGTTCCTCTGGGACTGGGGTTATGGATGATTGAACCACCATATAGGTGCTGGGACCTGAACACGGGTCCTCTGCAAGAACAGCCAGTGCTCTTAACCACTGAGCCCCCTCTCTCTCCAGCCCCAGGAACTGAGAGCTTTGAAAAGTGTCTCACTATTTGAAACAACAGCTCACATGTGCGGCACGGGGAGATGCGAGAGTGTGACTTGCTCTTGTTTATTGATAAATGTCGGAAAGCCTCTGCCGAACTAGGAAAATGGCATTGGTTGCTATTGCCCGTGTTAGTTGGATTTCTGTTGCTGTGACCAAACACCGGAGAAAATCACCTCGGAGGAAGAACGGTTTATTTGACTCATGGTTTCCAAGGCTTTAGCTCGGGGTTGGCCCGGTCACTTTTGGACCTGTGGTGAGGCAGAACACCACAGTGTCTTAAGGAGGCTGCTCACAGTAGCCGGTAGCCAAAAGGAAAAGAGAGGGTGGGGAGGAAGAGTCTGTGGCCTCAGTGTCCCTGTCTAGGACACCCCGGCAGTGACTTAGCTTCCTCCCACCAGGCTCCCTCTTCTGAAGATTTCACCATCTCCCCGCAGGTCCAAGGCTGGCTGCCATGCCTCTTACATAAGAGCATTTGTGAGTCATTTAAGATCTAAACTGTCACAGGGCTACTTAAGCCTCCCGATGCACCAAATTTAAATGTGCGAACCTCTTCCCCCAGCCAGCTACCTAAGTCCTCCGAGGGAAATTAGAAGATACATCCTGCCTTTTGAAAATCAGAAAATGAGGGCTTTGTGTATCACACACAAAATCGAAATGTGTAGGAGACATTAGCGCTTGGAGCTGTCAAAATGAACGGCAACTCTTAGGAGAGGCATTGTAGAAAATGCCATCGCTCGGGAAGTCTAACAGAAATTTTGAAAATTTTCCTGGGAAGGTAACCTGAGGCCACAGAGGAAAGGTCTCTGCTGCCTGTTTTATTTTGTGTGTGTTCTGTTCTGTTCCAGAAAGGACTTGTGGTAGTTTATCGAAAGGATACAAAGCAGAAGTTTTAACGTACGCTAAAAGGGACGGAAAGGTCTGTGTGACACAGTAGGAGCTGGGATGAGACCTATGTGCAGGCTTAAACACTTCCTTCCAGTGGGCTGCCAGCCCTGGGAACTATCAGAGCAAGGGAGGCGGAGGGGTGCGTGGCATCAAAGCAGATCAATTGCTCAGGAGAGCGGTATTTTTGGAGCTCAGGAGAGAGAGGCCTTTCTCCTGCAGGCCTCCTCTCACCATCATCTGTAAACACAAGAAAAGCTACAATCCTATAGCTTCCTGCATCAGCTGCAGCCTCCTGCAGCCCTGAGGGGGTCCAGCTCAGTTTGTTTCCAAACGCTCTATATAAGGCAAATTTTTCTATTATTTTTATTTTATTTTATTTGTATGAATGTTTTGTCTGCATTTATGTCTGTGTACTAACTGCATGCAGTGTCCAAGGAGGCCAGAGAAAGGCATTAGATCTCCTGGGACTGGAGTTACAGATGGTTGTGAGCCACCATGCTGGCGCTGGGACTTGAACTTGGATCCTATGGAAGAGTTACAACCCTTTCATTGGCTGATAGACCAAGAATCTAGATGATCTGGCCAGGCATTATTTTTAGCCTCTACTTGCATCTTGACAAGTGTGAGGCACCATAAGAGACTGAGAAACGAGATCATGAGAGAAGATCGGTCTGCTGTGCGCTGAGCACCTGGGCAAAGTTCTGGTACCTCTTTTCTTCTGTGATGGTGCTGGGGTCGGTCACATCCAGGCCTTGTCCTTGACAGGTTATCACTACCACAGTGCATCACCCCAGCCCATCACACTGTGTCTGCAAAACCCTCCAACCCTTAGGCTGCTGGGGCAGGGCTCGATTCTCCAATCTTTGTATACTTGAGACCCATCCCAGAGGATGGGACCCCGTGAATGATTTACCTGTACGCCATAGCCCCTCTGTAATCATGGGTTTCTTACACCAGTCAGATGCTGCTGCAGAAGCGTTCTCATGCTAGAGGATAAACAAACCTGAAACTTTTGGTGGGAGCCTGAGGCTTTCCTTACCTGGAGGCCATTGGGGAGCATAAAGGATAAGGCTCAGGCTCCATCATATAGTGCTCCAGTGAAGTGCTCCTGGGTTGGCAGGGCAGAGGCGCCATCTAGTGGTCACTCCCAGAATATCCACATGCTCCTTTCATGCAGCACTTAATGACCTGGGGGCGTGTCCAATACTCATGCCAAAGGTTAATTAAGAGATGGGGGCATCTCTGGCTCCCTATGTTCAACCTGGCTAAGCGTTCTGTGTGGGTGGCTGTAAGGGTCTGTGTAAATGGGGCGTCAATTTAGACAAGGGACTCAGCTAATTAATTGGGAGGTGACAAACTGCCACCTGGTATCCTCAAGATCTGAGTTCCGTCTGGGACATAAATGTCCCAGAAGTGTTGTGTTGCCTCTCCTGTCTGGCTCCCCCGATGCTTCCTGGACTACAGTCCACTTCTGCCCTGCGGGGCCCTGCATTTATCTTTTCCCTGTCAAGCAGAAGACCCGCCAAAGGGGATAAGGGCACTACCTTTTCTGAGCCGGGGGTGAGAGTTCCAGCTTGGCTGAGACTGGGTCCCTGTAGGATTTAGCTCTCCTGGGCAGGCCAGATGGGGAACACCCACCAGCAGAGGTGGATGGTGACTGCCTTGATGTGGGCACAGAACCGAGAGAAGAGATATTGATCTGGACACCAGCCTCCAGATGTGGCTGCTCAGACTGAGCCTCAGTGGTCAGTCCAGAAGGTTCCCTTCTTAGGATACCCCAGATATCCTCAGAGAAGGGTGAGGCCTCCGGGTTCAGTATGTCTACTCAGTGTTCTCCGATGGGTGGTATGTGTGCCTCTGAGTTTCCTGGTTGGCTAGCTCCCCTGCCTCTGTGAGAGCTACTCAGCCATATGCCCCTCACTTCATCTTGGTAACTCTGCCTGAGATCCCAATGAGACAGAGTTGACAGTACCAGCTAGTCAGTGCCCAAGGCATGCTAGAACCCTGAACCCCTTCCAGGATGTGATACTGGGGGTCTTTCCATCACAGAGTGTGGGCCTCACGGCTGCCACGAGGGCCTTTGTGTCAGGTTAGACCCGCTGACTAGATCGAGGCAAGGAGGGTAGGATCCTCCGGTGTGGAGTGGGAGAGGTGGATGATGGGCTAGCAATAGAGCTTTGAGGATATTTTTTGGGGGGTTCCCTCTAACTTCTACTTCAGATCTTCCCCTCCCCCCAGTCCAACCTCTCATGAGTTCACCTGACCTGCTCAGGAAAACCCAACCGGTAGCTTCATTCAGTGTGCTGGAAGGCGCTGTGTGCAGGTGCCTGCCCAGACCCACACGGCTGTGGCATAGTGAACCCTTCAGAGGGCAGAGTGACTCTGTCCCGGTCACCCTGGTGGCATCAGTAGTAGGGGCGCTGTCCATCACCCATCTGGCAGAGGCTAGTCGGCACTGTGCCATCTGGAGACGGTCACAGTTCCTACAGGCATTCCAGTCCCTCTGCAGACATCGCCTAAGCATGCCCAGCTGGGGAGAAAGCCGACAGCGGCTGGGATTCAGACCTCTCTTCTGCGGAAATGCTCCACTGCTGAACGAGTCTGAACTGGTTTATAGGGGCTAGATATGCAGAGACTAGGGCTGGCAAAGCTTGGTTATGCAGAAAAGAAAAGCAAGATTAAGGGCTTGTGGTGACATATTCCCCAACTCTCATGTATGCAGAGCCATTGAGTCCACGGACAACGCCACACCCTAGGTCTTATGCTCATTCTCATTTTATACGCAAAGGAAATGTTGCACAGAAATGTTTAGCAACCGGCCAAAGGCACACAGCAACAAAGAGGCGGAACTGGGCTTCGATCCCAGGCAGAACAGCACGAAGACCTGCATTCTCTATTGGGTACTGGGATGGCTCTATGCTGGGAAATGGCCAAGGGTTTGGACACTGGGGTCGGAGAGCTCTGGGTTCATGCCCAGAGTCTCTTGCTTCTTACTGAGAGAGCTCAGGTGGGTTTCAGTCTCCTTAGCTGAGTGTGAAAGAGATCCGCACTACCTTTCTAGGACACAGAGGGGTTTACACAAGCCGATGATGTCACAGGTTCGGCTGGCACTCAGCCCCACACAGACTTTAAGTGGCTTCTTTAAAGAAACTTCTGCTGTCCAGTGGATGATGCTTGTGACTAAATCAGGAGAGATTTCACTGCAAATGCCCCCCGGCCACTCAAGCCTCGTCTGGCCTTCCTGTGTCCAGCTAGTGGTGCTGTGGAAAACCCATGAGAGTTTTTAGCTTGTTGCTTCCTTGCCAGCACAACCCCAACCCTTCTAGTGCAGCAGGCTGCTCCTGTTGTCTCTGCTGAGGGTGAGGGGTGGGGTTGCAGCTGGCAGTCTGCCAGGGTCTGACTGTAAGCTCTTGATACCAGTAAGGCAGTGGACCTGGTAGGGGAAGGCTGAAGTCATCCTGTCAAGGCAAGCGCAGGCCTCTGGAGAGCAGGAAGCAGGACCTTGAGGAGAGAGGCCTGTGTGTGGGAGGGTGCGCGGCAGCCTGGGTACCACTGACTGCTTGTTTCTATCAGCCGACCAAGGATGCTCAGCAGACTAATGATGAGGGAAGCCTGGCTTTGTAAAAGGGTGTGCTTCAAACGGGCTAAAGCATCAGATTAACACACATTTAACCAACACAAAACTTTCTATCGCCATTCTTTGTGTAAAGCACGACGTTCTCGTGTTCAGGACAGTCCTAGAAAAATCTTTCCCTAGGCCACAGAAGAGAATCTCAGTTCTGAAGACAGGCAAGGGGCTATGGACTGGATGCATGGATGGCTGTTTGTCTTAGAACATGACCTAGAAAAAGGAGAAATACAAGATGCTTTCACGTACAGCACGAGGCCCATCGAACGGTCAAGGCCCTTTGTTGGGGCTTTGCATTTAACAAACCTAAAGTTTTCCCTTCACGTTGCTGAAGCCATTAGGTGTCTTGTCTTCACAGAGGTGTTTTTCTGGCATGCTCGGCTGCCCCCTTCTTGTGCTGGGGGTGGGGGAGGAGTGGACCAAGGGCCATGCACTTCCTAGGCAAGGGCTCCTCAGCTGACCTACACTCAGCTCAGGTCTGCGCCTGCTAACACACTTGATGAGCTTCAAGTCCCCGAGCTTACACTTCACCTGGAGCCCTGTGCCGCTGCCAAGGTCTAAGAAAAGCCTGGCGTGGATGACGCCCCCTCCTTGTTGGTAGAATCAGAGCTTGCGTCACTTAAGATCCCACACGGAAGCACGTCTTTACACTCACAGGGCTAAATTTTTCCTGAACAGAAATTCAGAAATCACATTTTTCCTAGCAAGCACTACTGAAAATGCAGCAAGGAAGTGGATTTACAAAAAAACAACCCAAAAGGTGATACTTGAAACCTTCATTCTTCTGTGTGTATATATATGTGTGTATGCATGTATGTATGTATGTGTGTATGTATGTATGTGTGTATGCATATATGTATGTGTGCATGCATGCATGTATTTATATGTGTGTGTGTGCATGCATGTGTATATATGTATGTGTGTGTGCATATATGTATGTGTATGCATGCATGTGTGTATTTATGTATGTGTGTATGCATGTGTATGTATATATGTATGTATGCATTATGTATGTGTGTATGTGCATAAATGTGTGTGTGAGCAGTTTGTGTTTTCTTCACTCTCTACCTTATTTCTTATTTTTGTTTATTTTGTTTAATGAGCGTGAGTGTTTTGCCTGCACGCATGTATACACACCACATGCATGCAGAGCCTGTGAAGGTCAGAAGAGGTCGCAGGATCCCTTGGAGTTGAAGTTACAGATGGTTGTGAGCTGCCCCATGGGTACTGGGAATCTAACCTGGGCTGTCTATAAAAGCAACAAGCGCTCTTAACTGCTGGGCGTTCTCACCAGCCCCTCCACCTTACTTTTGGAGGCAGGGTCACTCACTGAACCTGGAGCGCACTAGTTTCACTAGACTGGCTGGCCACTGACTGTAGAGGCTCTCTGTTGTCGCCATTGTCCCCAGCTGCAATTGCAGGTGTTTGTCATTGTGCCTGGCTTTTTACATGGGTTCTGGGGGAGTGAGCTCAGCAAGCACTTTGCCTACGAAGCTATCTCCAAAGCCCCCAAATGTTCTTCCTTATTCATGTATAGATATTAAGTGTTTATTTTCTGCCAGCACTTGTCCTGAGTTAGACCAGCTAAAAGAGCAAAGCCAGACCAAGAAAGATATAAACCGTGTTTCTCCTTCTGATTTCAGAACAAGTCTGTTTTGATGAGGCAGTAGTTTTCAGAGGTAAGGTAGGAAGTGACTCACTGGGGTGGGGTGGCACAGGAGCTGAGTTGTGGCTACCATGTCAGAACCAGTCACATGAACTGTAGGTTAGTAAATGGGCTGGGTAGCTGTTGGTGGAGGGCCGCTTCAGCATGGCAGGTGCAAAGGCCCTGAGGTAGGAGTCACTCAATGTGCCCAAGGAGCAGGAGGGTGCCTGTGCCAGGGGAGGAGTGAGCAAATGGTCTCAGAGAGGTTAACGGGGACCAAGTCAGAAGGCGAGTGCTGCGCGGGGAGAGCAGGGGTTCATGGGTGATGCCTGGGGACTGCTGCAGGTTTGTAAGAAAGGAAAAGAACGGATTGATTTGTGTTTTACAGGATCCTTATTGTCAAGGACTTGGTGCAAAAATAATAAATACAGGCAAACACAGAAGACGGGAGGGGGCTAAAGGGGAATAGCGGGTCCAAGTGATCTGACTGGGGCATTGGGAAAGGGGGGCTGTTAGGAAAGGGGAGAGAATAAATTGCCGAAGAAGGGGGTGAGCAAAATGACAGTAAAGGTGTCTGAAAAAGTCACAGTCATGGCTTCTTAATTTTTTTCTTCTACTAGGCAGGACTGTCATCTGACGAAGCGTCCCAACTGCCTTGGCAACTGGAGCGAGTGAATTAACCATGCTTTTATTTTTGGATGCTTTTACATCATGGGTATTGAAGTCACAAGTGTCACATGATGGAAGGACCTTTGAGTCACCCCTTCGGTGGAGGACTGATCAATCTAGAACATTCATGCTGCCCTTTGAGTGAGTGAAAATTAAGCTTTCATTGGAGGGTTGTGTTTTCTTTCTTTTGTCCTAGCAATAGGCCCATTCTGACAGTGACAATTGCTGGCTCCCAGCACACAGAAGCCTTTTGGGTAACTGATGGGTCACACGGATTCTAAATGACAGTATATCCAGTGGTTTGAAGCCTGGCCAGATCAAGTCGGATGTGAGAACAGCAAGGGAGAAGTACAGGCAGGAGTCTGGCCATCTGGGATGGGTAGTGTCAGGAAGACGCGTCTGCCATCCAAGAGCCTCAACCTTGCACGTGCCACCAACCCCCAAGAACCTACAGAGGGGACTCAGAAGAAAAAAACGAAACACACCTGTGATCCAAGCATGTGAGCCCCCAGAAAGCTGAGACAGGAGGATCAATAGTTTGATGGGCAGCTGGGGCTACAAACTGAGACCCTGGAAAGAAGGAGGGAAGGAGGGAGAGGAAAAACCACATAGGACGTAGTACTTCATGGTGACCTCTGCATCATTCATTCATCCATTCATTCATCCATTCATTCACTGAGCTCCTGTACCGTTCCAGACACTGGAACACTGGAGCAAGCTCTGGGAACGAAGGAAACCTCCAGCTGGATCAGGGGAGGTCACTTAGCCCATTTTCTGCTGCTGAGAATGCCCGAGATAAACAGCTTACAAGAAGGAAATGTTTGTTTTGGTTTTGACTTCAGTTGGCTCCTGCTGCTTTGACCCGCATGACAGGAACACCCCACGGGGCGAACATGTTCATCTCATGGCAGCCAAGAAAAGAGAGTGATGGGGTGGGGTGGGGAGGAACGGGCTGGAAATCCAGACTCTCTTCCAAGGTCATACCTCATCTGACTTAACTGTCCCACTAGGCCCTACTTCCTGAAGGTTCTTCAGCCTCTGAGTCACGCAGTATGCCAGCCATCAGTCCGTTATCTCATCAGTTTGTGGGGGATGGTTAAGACCCAGGGAACACACAGCAAAGGGCTATGAAGGAGCTGACGGATGTACAATCAAAGGGTTTTACTTTGCCAGGGAGCAGGGTCCTCTCCCAGGGTCCAGGGGAACAAGAGGGGTGACCCAGAGTGGTAGAGAGTAGAACTCAAGCTTGGGAGAGTAAAGGAAGGCAGCGAAAGGAGCATTCATCCTTCTCGGCAGAGGGGACAACTTGTGCAAAAGCCCTGTGGCAGTTGGGCTGTTCGTGCAGGAGTAGCTGAACAGAGTGAGAGAAGGAGGAAGCCAGGGACAGCAGGGTGACAGGAGGCAGAGAGAAAAGGGCAGGGTCATGAGCTGTTGTCATCTAGAAAGTCTCAATAGGAATGTTCTGGAACAGATCAGCCTGTGGACATGTGTGTGGGGTGTTGTTTTGATGACAGTAATTGATGTGGGATACCTAGGCCACTGTGGGTGGTGCCACCTGGGCAGAAGGTAGTGGAGTTTGTAAGTGCAGAACAGGCTAGGCCCTAGGAAAAGCAGGCACCAACTCTCTGCTCTTGGCCATGGGTGTAACTAGGCTTCAGGTTCCTAGCTCGAATCCCTTCAGTGACAAATTAAAGTTTCTTTTTTTTAAATCAGGTGTTTTATCATAGCAACAGGAATTAACCCAGAACCCTGCTTCCTGCTGTGTTTTAGGGGACCTACCTCCATCTTCCACACTGGGAAAGTTCTGTGGGTGGCTCTTTCTAGACTTTTCCCTGATGGGTGGCGTCTGCTTGAAGCTGGCACAGCTCAGAGAAGAGGGCTTCACCCCTCTCACTTTCTTCTCCGACAACCCCCCAGGACAGTGCACTCAGACACAGGACCAAGTTTCCTAAAACTGCAGGCAGCCGGCGTGTGCAGTGCGACTGGATCTTGACTTTATTGCTAGAATTTTCTGTCCTTGTTTGCCACAGATCCAAACCAGAAGCTTGCATCCAGGAGCCTTGTCATCTTGGAATACTGGGAGTGGAGGGGAAGCAGCCTTGGTCCTGAGCAGGGAGCAGGCCCCGTGGAACCTGCCTCGTGCACAGTGCCTGGTGACAGAGTGGTCCCAGTGCGCCCAGATCCTGACGTACCAGCTGCAACAGTTGTGCCTTGTTACCCACTCAGATCAATCCTAACTTTTAGATGTCACCTAAGTCACATTGCGTATGGTAGGCCATTGCAGCCAGGTCACCCCAGCCACACTAGCTGGGTGCAGGGGCCACAATTCACAGGCCTTTTTTGGAAGACATATCATCACTTCCTTCCTATCAGATCAACTTCTGAGACTGAGAACTGACAAGAGGAATCTCAGAGCTGAAAGACCAGAGAAGCAGAGCAGCCGGCTACTAGAGTTCTTACCTCTACAGCATCTCCAGACTGAAAAGAGGCTGAGCTACTGTCTCCTCCTGCTCTCCACCAGGTCATATCACTTCCTGTCTGTCTGTACAGACCTCCAGACCTCTATGGTTAACTAGTGGTTAGCCCCTTCCTCTGTTCTTCAGGCAAGCTTTATTTGTTAGAGTACAAACAAGGCATCACCATATTTCCCTTTTTCTTTTGTCTAATATAGAAAAAGGTTAAAACTAATATAATAAAAACTATATACAATATGTATAATAACTGTAAACAATATATAGGCAACAAATACATCAGCAATGTCTAGTCCATTAGCAATGATAAACTCAGAGAAAATACTCCACATCTATCCTACCTTGGTTAGTCAAAAAGATTGTCTAAATCACTTTCTATTTGAACTTGCATTGCCAAAACTGTCTTTTAATGTTTTTCAACCTTATATACATTTCTTTAGTGAAATTTCTGAATCTGGTAACAAGGAAAACTAACTATAACTATAATGTCTTCAACTCCATCAGAGACCTGAGAAGGAAATATTACCTAAGGAAGCAGGAAGTATGAGCATGTGACTTCCAAAAATTGTGAGAAATGACAGAAACATCTGGCTGCCTGGACAGTCATCCAAAGCTCATCTGCAATGTTGGAGCATCTATCTTTGACCTACAGGCCTAGCATATCTGACTAACTTTTCCATGAAGGAGGATATTCTGAAGGGCTGACCTACCTTGTCTTGGCAAAGTTTGGCAGTCCTTTTTTGTGTCCTGTTTATCCAATATGGATAGCATACTTTCAGTAGTCAAGGCAAGGACACTTTCTTGCCCAGTGGCTTACTTTTGCTACAAAGAAGTAAACTCCATATGAAGTTTCTTTGGTGCCCATCATTTTTTCTGAAGCAGATTGGCGCTGTCCGGAGCAGTCGTGTCTCATTGTTATAAAAGAACCTATGTTATTAAAACATCTTAAATACCATATTATGTAGATCTCTGAAATGTTGGAAGATGACCTGTCTATCTAAAATATATGTTTGACCTTGAAAACACACCTAATATGACTACAGGTCTGATTATCATAGGTACTAATTGCTAACCTGCATTTCCTTATTATCCTAAATAATTGGTAATAATAACTCCTAAGGACTAGAAATTTGCATTACATTGTTAAATGAGTTGTATAGGTAATACCTTGAACAAGAATAGAAATGTATATATAATATGTTCTAACCAAAATATCTTTAAATTTGTATCAATATTCAAAAATCCATAACAATGTAAAATATTCAAAACTAGTAGTTCCTTTTTTGGTTTAAAAGTAGATTCAATAATCTACCTTTTAATCCTGTTTCTATATTCCCCCTTTTTCTTTTCAGAGTAAATTCAATAATATGCCTTTACATCCTAGCATATCTGTAGTCCTCTTTTTTCTTTTCAAAATAATAACCCTGAATCTAAACTCCTTTGTTCAACTTTTTTTTTCCTGACCATTACCAATAATGACTTGTAACCTCCCCAAAACAATGACAAATATACATAACCCAATGAAAGACCAAAAACCACCCACCCCACCTCTTGGGAATGTGGGAATCATGCTCTAAAATTTACTTCCTGCTTTCTTTCTTTTTTTTTATTTAACTTTATTTTATGTGCATTAGTGTGAAGGTGTCAGATCCCCTGCAACTGGATCTTCAGACAGTTGTGAGCTGCCATGTGGGTGCTGGGAATTGAACCTGGGTCCTCTGGAAGAGCAGTCAGTGCTCTTAACCACTGAGCCATCTCTCCAGCCCCATTATTTTTTAAATCTTGTTTATTTATTATGTACACAACATTCTGCCTCCATGTATGCCCGCATGCCAGAACAGGGCGCCAGATCTCGTTATAGATGGTTGTGAGCCACCATGTGGTTGCCGGGAATTGAACTCAGGACCTCTGGAAGAGCAGCCAGTGCTCTTAACCACTGAGCCATCTCTCCAGCCCTACTTCCTGCTTTCTGAGGGTGATGGCATTTTTAGGAGATCCTGAAAAGATTTGGTTTAATTATCAAGTCCTGGGAGAGGTAGCTCTATCATTTGTTGTCCAGTCTCTGCATAAAGGGAAAGTACAGGACTGTCTCAAGTCCTGGATAGAGTAGTCTGTGAGGCTGGATCTGGTGTGGGACAATTCTGTATTCTGTCCATTATGTTTTAAATAAATGCTGATTGGCCAGTAGCCAGGCAGGAAGTATAGGCGGGACATCCAGACAGGAAGTAGAGGCGGGACAAGGAGAACAGGAGTATTCTGGGAAGAAGGAAGCTTTTTCCCTAGTTCTTCTGCCCAGACCACGGAAGAAGCAAGATGTGACCTACCCTGCCGAGAAAGGTACCATGCCATGTGGCTAACATAGATAGGAATAATAATGGGCTAATATAAGTTACCAGAGCTAATAAGAAGTCTGAGCTAATGGGCCAATCAGTTTATATCTAATGCAGACTCTCTGCGTGATTTCTTTGGAACTTGCTGGCTGTGGGAACTGGGCAGGACAGAAACCCCAACAATCAGGCCCTCGTGTTACATGTATCATCTCAGCCAGCCACCTCGAAATTGTAGCAGTTTGTAGTCCAAAGCCAATCTTTAGGTGGTGTTTTCCAGCTTGGTGGCATTATCCTCGTTCTGGTGGAATTGTCATTGTGGTGTCCCATCTCCTTTTGGAGACTTCAAAGGTTGCTGTTAGGCATGGTCTTGGTTCACTACAGTAAATTTAAACATTTTAAATGTCATTTACAGCAGATCTCAGAGGTTAAAAGATCATACTTTGTTATGTCCATCCAAAGTACAAAAACTTAATTCCTAGTTACCAGATAGAGACTCAAACCTGAAATCATGTACAGGAAGGTAGATGAAGCCTTCTTCTAGAATTAGTTAGTACTCTATATGACCATTAATATCATGAAAAAAGTTTAAAATATATAAATTAAATTTATAAATTGTGAGATAATATTTATACTTTAAGCTGTTAAAGAGTCGAAATGAGACCTAAGGATTATGAGATTAGTGACAATACAATAGTCCCTTAATTTTTTTCTTCTGTCCCATATCAGGTGACTCTTCTGACATGAGACAGAGATTTTGGATTTCACTTTAATAAGCATGTTTGACTTTAGAGGAGAGAGCCACACTCCAACTTCAAAGCCAGATTTAATTTTTAATTGGACTGAGACTACAAAAAGACTATTTGCATTATATGTCTGTAGAAACCAGAAGAAACAAACATTTGAGAAGATTTATGAAATTTAATCCTGTTGGAGATGTGATATGCTAATAGACCAAATCAGTCTTTTTCTTGGGACACTTTTTTTCTAGATGATTTGTCCTTTTTCTTCAAATGTCTCATTTGTACAGTGGTCTTTGGATTACTTAGCTGGATGCATTTACTCTCCTGAAAAGACAAAAAGAAAGAAAACCCTTCCCCAACCCTAACTTTGGGGAGGTTCCCTTTGGGCAAGTTATAGCTGATCCAATGAGAAGCATTTGTTAGTTATATAATTAAGTTTAGATTGAATGGTCACACTGGTTGATGAGCTATTACCTCTTCTAATCAAGAGGTCTCTCTTGTTCAAATTGAATCTTTATCAGTTTTGATGGTATCCATAGCTTTTCTTCTCCTGTGAAAACAAAAGCAATATCCCTCCCCCAACGTAACACATATCCTGGTTTCCATTCTGAAATTAACACATCTTTAAAGAATACAGGCTAATTTAATTCCATAGTTTTTTTCTATTATCCAATGTCTCTCTGCAACTGCCATTTCTTTCTCCATCAGCATTTAGAAAATTCAAAGTTAATAAAACATTATGCAATATATTTCTGGAGGCCTTTATTACCCTTTCTGTTTACGTAGCATATCCTTTAAAGTTCAATTTGATCTTTCTATAACTGCTTGCCCTGAAGGATTGTGTGGTATACCTGTAATATGCTTTATATTATAATAAGCAAAAAACTGTTTCATTTTACCAGAGACATATGCTTGAGTGTTGTATGTCTTTATTTGTACAGGTATACCCATGATGGCCTTAATTTCTTGCAAATGTGTGATTACCAAATCAGTCTTTTCCGAACTCAGAGTAGTTGCCCATTAAAAACTCAAATAAGTATCAATGGTATTGTGTACATATATTAGTTTTCCAAATCCTACAAAATGGAACACATCCATCTGCCAGATTTCATTCCTTTGAGCTCCTTTTAGGTTGCTTCCTGCAGGTAATGGTGTTCGGTTGTATAATGAACAAGTAGGACAGTCCCTTATCATTTTCTTGGCTTGTTGCCAAGTGATAGAAAAATATTTTTTCAAACCTTTGCTATTGACATGATTTTTTAAATGAAATTCTGAAACCTCCAGCACATTTCCTACCAATAGTTGATCAACTTTTTTATTACCTTGTACTAAAGGGTCTGGCAGATCTGTATGGGATCAGATGTGTGTTTTATATATATATATGGGATGATTCCTATTCCTGAATATTTCTTGCAACTGAAGAATAATAGTCAATTCTGTATCTTCTGGTATAAATTTAGCAGTTTCAATATCTAAAACAACTCTTTCTGCATATTCCAAATCGGTAACTACGTTAATATGGTCTGTAAAATCTATTAATACTATGAGAATAGAATATAATTCTGACTTTTGGACAGAATCATAAGGGCTTTGAGCCACTTTACTTAAATTTCTGATTTGTAACTTGCCTTTCCTGACTTATTTGCATCAGTAGAGAATATAGGTGCTCCAGTAATTGGTGTTCCCCCTACAATGTGAGGAAGGATCCAACTAGTTCTCTTTATAAATTGAATCATCTTGCTTTTCGGATATTTGTTGTTAATCTCTCCCCAAAATTACTGCAAGCTCTTTGCCAAGGTTCACTTTTTAGCAAGGGCTATTGAGTTTCAGTCTCAATGACCCCTCAGGTTTTAGAGAGAACACTATGGCAAGCAGGGGAACTCAGAAAAATCTGAGGGCAAATGAATTCTCCACTATGTACTTTTTTTGCATCAATTTCTTTATTCTTTTGCCATCCTCCATGGTTTCCAGTTTCTGTACACATACAGACACAATCAGCAATTCTCTGGCAATAGCAAGGTTACAAGACTTGTATTTTTTAGGATCATAAAAACAGATAAAGGCTATACACAGCAAGTAACTGTTAACTTACTTTTTGGCTCAGGGAAGGCATGACTTGTGGGATGCCCAAGCATATCTGAGTGGTGAAAAGGAGTCTGAAGAGGAGGGGACTATAATTTCTAAGAAGGGAAAAGGGGAGCTCATGTTTTAAACCACATTCCTAAGTGTGGCTAGTTAAGCTAAAAGTTTGTAATCAATAAAATATAGACAAAAGGGAAGAAATGCAGCAACACTGTCTTCTCTAAGCACTTTCTTTGCTCCCATGGCATCTGGGAACAGTATCAGGGCAGCCATAGGAACTGGCATAAACTGCAGAAGGAAGCCTGTGGTGTTTATTCTGCAATAGCACTTTCACCAAATATTAGCTGGCTAAAATGGGACCTCGCAGATCTAAAAATCACATGTTATATCCTAAGCAGTTAGAACAAAGAGAAATTTATAGTTATGTAGTATAAAATCTGGGATCTGACAATTTTCAGCTTCCCTGGGCCAAGGGCCAGCCCCTGTTCCCACTGATGCTCACATGAGAAAGATTACTTTCCTCCAGAGCTGGATAAGTAATCAGTAGCCTTTTCCTGTTATCTTTCAGGGTTAAGACACAAACAGTTAATTTCCTAGCTAAGGTCTTGTCTCAATGAAATGGAGGTAAAAGTAAGTACAGAGTATTAATAGCTTGTTAGAGTAGAACAGGGGTCAACTGAAGTTGTGCTATTCCATCTTGGCTGCAAGGTGACTTCAGGGCACCCAGCCCTCCTTATCTGTGAAGGCAATTAATCAACTGGCTCACACATGCCATACCCTCCTCTCAGTGCCTATCATTGAAGGTTCAAAATGTGATCTGTTTGCAAGGCTCCTCTCCTGGCCAGATGTCCCACCATAAAAGATAGTTGTGGGGAGCTAGCTTCTATATTTAAATCAGGGAATGGAGCAGAGATTTGACTATGAGAACGAAGGTGTTATTTTTCACTGTGTGAATACTTTCACACCAAGGCCCCACAGTGTGGGTACAGGTCACCAAATACACCAATATGTGTGGGAGATTATGCGCAGTAATTGATTAATACACTACTGAAGCTTTGGGCATGAATCCCACTATAGAAGGAGAGCATCATGGCTTCACAGGGGATTTGCAGGAAGGACAACCACTATTCAGAAGTCAGTAGTCCCATCACCTTGCACCTGGGCCTGTCTCCATCAGAACTCATGGCTCTGGTGTTGACTTTTTGATTTCTCAGCTGAAATTTCACTGCTTAATCCTGTAAACTGCAGCAACTTTCTGCCCATAACTTGTCAATTTCATCATTAGTAAAAGGTACTACAATTTCTGCTGGGTCTATTCCTGCTAGTTGACAATATCTCAACTTTCCTTTTAGAATTATCTGAGAGACCTTTTCCACATATGTTTTTAAATTTTACTCTGTTTATGTGGTAAAAATCCATTCTAAGGTAACATCTTCTCTCTATATTAATATTCCTGTAAGAGAATATATAGAGGGTAAAATAACTAGAATGCAATCAAGATCTGGATCCAAATGGTCCATATGTGCATCCTGTAACTTCTTTTCCACCAAAGCCAATTCTCTCTCAGCTTCAGCTGATAATTCTCTTGGACTATTTAGGTCCTTGTCACCATTTAAAGTTTTGAACAAATTACTCAATTCATCATTTTTTTTTACCACAATAGTAGGCCAAAGATTAGAAATGTCTCCTAGCAATCTTTGAAAGTCATTAAGAGTCTGCAATTGATCTCTCCTAATTTGCACCTTTTGTGGACTAATCTTTTGGAGACCTATTTTATATCTTAAATAATTAATAGAATCTACTCTTTATATCTTTTCAGGAGCAATTTGTAATTCCCAACAAGGCAAAGTTTTCTTTATTTCTTCAAACATTCTAAAGTATCTACATTTGAATCAGCTAGTAAGACGTTGTCCATGTAATGGCAAACTACAGATTGAGGAAATTGCTTACATATTATTTCCAATGGATACCATACAAAACAATGGCACAGGGTTGGAGCTATTTACCATTCTCTGTGGGATAACCTTCCAATGATACCTCTTAAGAGGCTGAGAGTTATTATAAATAGGCACCATGAAGGCAAATTTTTCTCTATCTTTTTCTTATAAAGGCATAGTGAATAAAAAATCTTTTAAATCAATAACTATAAGAGGCCATCTCTTAAGCAATAGGGAAGGCAAAGGAATTCCAGACTGCAGAGAGCCCATTGGTTGAATCCCTTATTAATAGCTCTTAGATTTGTTATCTATTTTCCATTTTCCAGATTTCTTTTTAATAATAAATATAGGAGAATTCCAAGGGCTGATTGATTCTTCAATATGCTGAGCATTTAGCTGCTTCTGTACCAGCTGTTCTAAAGTCTGCACTTTCTCTGATATTAAAGGTCATTGCTCAATACATATAGGTTTGTCTGTTAACCATTTTAAAGGTATGGCTGTTGGTGCCTTTGAAAGATCAGCAGCTGTCATACTCTCTGTTCTTGTACAACCTGAATGGTTGGTGACTGGTCTATATAATACCTTCTAATATTTTCCCCAGAGACATATGTTAATTTATGGCTTATTTCTAAGATTGTGGGAATGTTAATCTGAATATTCCATTGATGTAACAAATCATGTCCCCATAAATTCATTGCTATTCTAGCTACATATATCTTTAATTTTCCTCTCTTTCTTTCTAGCCCTTACATTAAACCTGTCTTGTGCTCTATTTTACCTGAGATAAAGTTCTAATCCCTAAAAGCTGAACATTTACCTCCTGCAGTTTGGATGTCAAGATTCTGGTGCAACTATTATTACATCCACACCTATGTCTACAAGACCTTCAATGACAACATCATTTATTCATATTTTTAATTTTGGTCTTTGTTCATTTATAGATGTTTGCCAAAATATATGCTTTATGGTTTCTCCTGAGTTTTTTGTTCTCTCTTCTATAGCTGTTATATTATCCAGATAAGTATTTTTTTTTACAATAGGCATTAGACTCTTTAATGCTCTGGGAAGGAGTTTCCTCCATGATTACAGGAAATAACTAAACTGAATCTGACATGGGGGCCTACCAGAGGCCCCTCAAGGCATTTCTTGATGGCAAAGGGTTACCTTGACTGTCCTTTGTTGATTGACATTCATTAGTCCAGTGCCTGCCCTTGCCATACCTTCTGCATAATCCAGAAGGGAGGGGCATTCTATTTGGATTATGCTTAGAAAAAACATTATTTCTAGGAATGCCCTGTTTACAATTCCTTTTAGGTGACCTTTTTTTTATTGCAATTGAAACACTTGACATTTCAATTTTTCTTTAAACCTCTGGAATCCAAGCATCCTTTCCTATCCAAGCATCATCATGGTTATGAGATTCAATATTGATTGTATCTTGGATCCATTCCTCCAAGGATGCTAATCTTGCCTTTAATGGACTAATTACCCCTTTTCATTGTGTATTAGCATTTTCAAAAATCAAAGATTCAATTGTTATTTGTCTAGCTTTTGAATTTGGAATCATTCTAATTATTGCTGAAGTCAGTCTTTGTAAGAAATCAGTGAAGGCTTTTTTGGACCCTGTATAACTTTGGCAAATAACTCAATTTTCTTTCCTACTTCAATTCTGTCCCAAGCATTCAAGGCTGCTGTATAGCATAAAGCCAGGGCATGGTCATCATATAGAGATTGACTTTATACATTAGCATAATCTTCCTTTCCAAGAATTTGGTCTTGGGAGATTTTCATACCTCTAGCCCTACTTCATTGTTCAATGGTCTTAGCCTCATCTTTCTACCAGGCACTCCATTGTAATTGAGGACCAGGATCCAAGACTGCTGTAATCATGTCTCTCCAGTCTTGAGGGATAATTCTTTTACAAGTTGACAAGTTTAACACCTGCTTCACAAAAGGTGAATGCATGCCATATGAGACTATCGCTTCCTTGAATCTCCTTAAATATAACATTTCCACAGGAGTTCATTCAGTTCTTGCACAGCCTTGGGATATCTATCATTTGGCAGTTGTTCCTGTAAGGTGACTGGATAAATTAAAGTTTGTTTGTTTGAAAAGTGTTAGCTGTTCCTTTCTAACCTTATAATGCATCACTGAAATTGGTTCTCCTTTAAATTCCTCTGTCTGGATCTGAATATCCCTATGATCTGTTTTAATAAGTTTTTCTAAAACTTGTATCTTAGCCCACACATTAATCAACTTTTTTAGTGATAAAACAAAAGGATAAAACTGATGTTTATAATTGACATTGGGCTGGAGAGATGGCTCAGAGGTTAAGAGCACTGGCTGCTCTTCCAGAGGTCCTGAGTTCAATTCCCAGCAACCACATGGTGGCTCACAACCATCTTTGAGACCTGTTGCCCCTCTTCTGGCGGGCAGGCATACATGCAGACAGAACATTGTATACATAATAAATAAATAAATAAATGAATAAATAATTAAAAAACAAAACAAAGCAAAACAAACAAACAAAAAACCCACAAAAGCCTTCAGTGGAAGAAAAATAAAACAAACAAAAGTAATTAAAAAAGAATAACAATAGCTTTAAAAAAAACAACAAAACAAAAAGAATTCCCTGTTGTCTCACCAAGTCTGCCAACCATGATGATCAGATGAAGGTTAAGTGTGAGGCTGATTGCTGCTGTGTAGAACAGTAGAAGCCTGAGCAGGTTTCAAGGCAGCTACCTAATTTGGCAGCAGCCCCAGGAGGGGGTCCAGGGAAAGCCTGGAACCCACAAAGAGAAAAGAAGCCAAAGAGCCAGAATCTGCATGGAGGAATATGTGAAAGCAGCTAACTCCTCCAGCATTTGGAACCCAAACACCTGTGGAGTTTGCTGCAGAGAACCTGCAACAGAAAAAATCAAACTCCCTCAGAGGGCTCAGAAAGAAGAGGAAAGGAAAACATAGTCAGTGGGAGAAGTGACTCAGGCTGCGTGTAGCTCTGGCCTGTGCTATAATGGCTGACCTAATGTTGTACACCAGATGTAGTGCAAATTCTAATTGGTCTTAATAATAAAAACCCAGAGTCAGATATGGGGTAAATGCTGAAAGATCAGAGAAGCAGAGCAACCAGCCATTAGAGTTCTTATCTCTATGAAATCTCCAGACTGAAAAGAGGGTGAGCTACCATCTCCTCCCGCCTTGTATTCCTCTCTCCCTTCTAGCCATATCACTTCCTGTCTGTCTGTACAGACCTCCAGACCTCTATGGTTAACTAGTGGCTAGCTCCTTCCTCTGATCTTCAGGCAAGCTTTATTTGTTAGAGTACAAACAAGGTATCAGCACACACCGCAGCATGGCGAAGGGTATTAAAGGGTCGTGGTGTTGGGAAGGTTGAGAACCACGGGCCTGCACGGTCAGTACTTGGCTGAACTTAAGTTTCCCCGCATCTGTTCACGGAGGAAGCATTCTGACTGCAAGTCTCAGGTCTAAGGTGGAAGACTTTCACCTTCGTCTTTTCTGTCTTGGCGGCGTGACTGCCAGGGGCCATATGAGATGTCTGTAGATTTAATAGACAGCTGAGCTGCTTAAATATGAGCAGGCTTGCAGATAATCAAAGCATGGCTCAAGGTAGGAATTGGATGTGAGAATCCCAGGCCAGGCTGGCAAGCCATATGTGTGCTAATGTGGCGATTTCAACCTTGGACTTAAGGTCAAGATTGATTTAGTTAAAAATATTATTCTGCAATGTAATAGCTGCCTTCAGATTGGATTGTGGGGGATTCTGGAGGACGTGTGAGTGTGGGGTGTAGACGACCCAGATAGCTGAAGGAAGAACTGCTTTAAGGCAAGGTGCAATGGCTCACAATTTTTTCCTCTCATACATAGGAAAATACTTTTGCTGGTTGGCTGCATATATTTTGGCAATTTTGAGAAATAACACAGTTTTAAAAAACACTTTTTATTATAGAAACACTTTTTATTATAGAAAATGTGAAATATTCCCTAACTTACCCGTAGCTCAACTAACTTTTTTTTGACTTTATGATGCTGTGAAAACGATACACGGCAGCAGAAACCACGCTTGGAAATTGAAACTCAGATCCTTTCCCTGGTCATTGTTACGCTCTCTAATCCTCTCCAGCTGCGCTTGTGGGTCCCAGTTCACCTACCGACCACAAGGGGACACACGGCTCCACAGTGCAGACCTGTGTTTTGTCTTTGCCGTGTGTCTGCTTCTGTTATCTTATGACACACTGCAAGGCTCTTACCACAAGCTGAGAAGATGGGGGCTCTTGAACTTCTCCGTCTCCAAACCCACAAACAAAATTAGCTATTTTTTTTTTAATTTATAAAATGTTTGGCCTTAGGTCTCTTGTTACAGCAAGAGCAAACTGGCTAAGGATAGGGAGATTGAGGCTCCCGAGACCTCAAATGCCCTGCAAAGTGTAGGCAACAGCTTCACCATGTGCTGATGCCATGCTCAGCCCAGGAGGACCCTTGGGCAAGTCCCAGTGTCCTGCCTTGGGTATTTCCAGTGTGGCTCTCCACCTTCTGGTCTTGATTTTGTTTTTCAGGTGCATTTGCTTTTCTCACAGTCTGAGGGTGAGAGCTGGTTCTGGCAGAGTCCCCTGACCGTTTGTGGTCACTTTTTTTTTTAACGCATGGCACTTGGCCAGAGGCAGGTGTATGACAGGGAGGATGTCGTGTGGTCCTGTGTGAACCACAGCAGAGCTTCAGTTCCCAGGGAGGCTCTTCAGTGAGCGGGTATTGACTGTGATGGGTAAGTAGTAGGGTGGCCCAGGGGTGCTGGGTCCATACAGAGGGGAGGCTTAAAGAGGAAGAGAAGTCAGAGGGGCTTCCTGGAAGATGTCATCACTAAACTGAGCCCTTGAGAGTAAAATATGGACCCATGTAAAAGGTCATTGAAAAAGAGACTCTAGAGGAAAACTGGTCCAAGAATCTAGAGGCAAAATAGTTCACATAGAGCATGAAGAAGTTGAGTTCCTAGGGGCCTTAGGCTCTATTGATTATGATCAAAGCTGTAGAAAAACGTACTTCTAAAGTATTGTCTGTGGGATGGATCCATTTAGAACTATAAATCCCCACACACTGGGTTCCTTCCATCAGCACACTCTGGACACTAGGGAAGACATGTCCACCTCTAAACTTCCTTCTCCCAGGGGTTGCCAGTCCCTGTGGTCAGCATGGGGAATGTCACCTTGCCAGTTAAAGGCAGCCTAGAAATAAACAGAGTATGAAAATATCGAAAGGTGATATGATTATAAAAATATTAAATTTGGGGCCTGCCTCTTGGAAGACAGAGGAAGGAAGACATAGCTCCTATGTGTGCTAGAGAACCCGAATTTGCAATGCTGGCTATACCAGAATGTCAGCTGGTAAGTTAATGGGCTGATTCTCCTCTGTCAACAGGTTCTCAGGGTGCTGGCAAATGGATAGCCAGATCTCTGCTCGGAGATCAAATATGTCCTGGACATGCCTGAAAGGGGTCAGAAAAATTAAATGAGATAAATGAGCAGAGAGAATTGAGTGAATGTCTTTGATTTGTGCAGGAGAGCCATAAAAATAAAATCTCTGGGGCCATTTCATCTTACATCAGAAACCAGGCTTGCCTCCCACTAGACAGGGTCAGCATGGTGTCTCTCTCCAATGTTCCAGAAAGGGGGCTGAAGGCCCGGGCACATGAAAGAATATTTGACTGAACCTGTGATAAATGGCTTTCAGAACATTGGAACCTGGTGTTATGAGCGTGGCCTAACAAAGCCTTTTCCCTCACGTGTCCCATCTGTAGGGCAATAGTCCCAACTGGAGCTGTTACAGTGGGGATGGCTTGCACAGAACACTGTGAGATGGACTGACTTCTGTCGGTCCCACATTCCAGAAGCCCAAGGCTTTTCCCTCCCTCCTTTTCTCCTTGGGCTAACTGTCCCATATGGGTGACACAGATGACAATGACAAACTCCACATTTGTATCCATAGCCCATGCTCTCCTCTGCGTGTCCCCAAAGGTCTGCTCAACATCACCACTTGAATATCTCACTGACCCCTGTTTGTCCTCTGATTTACTTCTGGTGAAAGGCCCTACCTTCAACAACTTAACTCAAGTCAAAAATGTAACAGTTTTAATGCCACCCCTCTTTGCTATAAACTTTCTCACTCCCAGCACTTGGGTTTTTTGTTGTTGTTGTTGTTTTGTTTTTTTGTTTTTCATTTTGTCTCTGATGTCATTTTCGCATCCACCCTCTTATTCCCACCAGCTCCCCCATCCCAGGCTCACACCCCATCCTCTCATACTAAGTTAGCTTCTTCACTGTTCTCCCCGCCTTCCTCTGCATTTCAACTCTGAGCTCAGCCTGGCTTGTGAGCGCAATACTCATCCAGTCGTCCCATTCCCTGTTGGGCCTCACGAACTAGTCTGAGCCTTCGTGTGACCAGATACTGTTATGTGGAATGCGGGGCGCAGTGCATCCTGCTGGGTGAATGAATCAATCACTTGGCTCACCTATGGAAAGAATCTTTGATGTCTCCACAGGTTCACCCAAATGGTTTAAATCAGGAAGCTCTGGGGACCAAAAAGAGAGTGTTTGACACCATGAGGCATTCTGAGAACAGAGCACAGGAAGACATGGTCTGGCACGAATGTCCTGAGTTTGGTGGTCAGCTCTCTGTGTCTTTTCCTGCGGGATCGTCACTGATGTCGCAGGACCATGAGTATAATCAGCCATGGTGTTCCCGACTCACCTCAAACACCTGCCAGTTTTCACCGAAGCAAAACTTGTCTCTGACAGCTGTCATCAAAATGTGTTTTGAAATGGCAATGCCATCATGGATGGATTCTTCAGGATGGAGTTTTTGAAGCCAGCGCATGTGACAATCTCTCCTCTGGGCAGTGTTCCTGGGCTTCCATGGTAATTGCAGGGCTGGTCATTTGTTAAAATGATTTAGGCACAAATGTCAGAGAAGAATTCGGTGTCGTCAAATAAAAATGTCCTCTAAGCAGAGACTGATGAATGTGTTGAGATCTGCTCCCAGCCATTCAGAATGAATCCTGAATGAATAATAAACCAGCCCATCAGTGACGTCTACAGAGGGGAAGGACACCATCTAAGCCACTGAGATCTCTGATGCCAGTCCTGCTGCAGAGGGGAGAAATGAACCAATTCTCACATTCTGTGGCCACCTCAGGGAACTCAGCCAGACCACAGATAGGTCACAAATACAACTGAACTTTGGTGTCTTGTGTTAAGCAAGAGTCAAGTTTGTGGTGAAGAGCAGATGTGTGTGTGCATGCGTGCATGTGTGTGTATGTGTGTGTGTGTACACATATTGTATATGTATGTGTACATGGACTTGCTTATATGTTTATATGTATTATATGTGTGTGCACATATGTACATATGTGTCTGTATGCAGGCACATTTGTATATATGCATATGCTTAGTGTTTGTATGATTGTATAAGTATATATGTATGTGTGTTAGCCAAGGAAGATTTTACAAGTAGCTTGTAATGTTTCAGTCCAAACATAACTTCCAGAGGCAATGGCAAAAATAGAACATCCAAGCAAAGAGGGGACCTCAAAGCAACCCTCGGCACAGTGTGTAAATCATCTATGGAAAAGAAATGGGCCTAGAACTTCCTAGGAGAATCTAAGGGGACAAAAGCAGCTCACAATGTCAAGAACTGTGGCCTGGGGCTAGATGGACGGCTCAGTGGTTAAGAGCACCGATGACTTGCAGAGGACCTGGGTTCATTTCCTAGCACCTACATTGGGTGCCTCATAACTGCCTGTAGCTCCTTTCCCGTGAGGGCATCTGAATGCATGTACACACACACACACACACACACACAAATGAAAATACACTTTAAAAAGAAAAGAAGTGTTCCATACTAAGCAGGACAGAACTCTTGGACAAAGCCTAGCACACACGGGTCACAGCTCTCCTCTCTACCCTCTTATGGGTGACTGGGATGGCATTATTCTTCAAGCAATGCATGTGACCAAAGACAATACTCTTCTTGATTTTTACATACAGAACTTTTTACATAGTGTTGAACATTTTTTCCCCCTGGAATTGAAGACACAAAGTGACCTACCTAGCTAAGGATGGGAAAAGAGCTTGGTTGTCAGATTTAGCTCTATGTCACAGCTTCATCTTTCTACTACGTGAAAGAAAGGCAAACCTCTCCTTTTCTTCATCCATTAGACAAGCTGTAAAGGTAGATTTTAATTAACCAGGCCCAATCTTGACTATGTGATGCACTCGGGAGGTCATATGAGGACAGTTTGTTTGACTGATTGCTTTCTGCTATGAATTCTCCAGATGTTCTCTATGCATGTTTTCAAGATTACAAACCTACACTCTGCCTATATCCTTCCTTTTCCACACCTAGGAATAAGATGGAGAGTAGCTTTAAAGTAATGGATGAACAGTATCACCTAGCATCACCGGTGAGCTCTGAAAAAAACCTGGAGCCTGGACCATTCCATCCCACATTTACAAATTCGAGACTCTAGGGGCAGGGGTAGGAAAATGGTCCCACGTGATCCCGAGGCCTTCCCACTGCAGACAGAGTTGAAAGAAGCCCACAACTTCTCTCTCAAGACCAAGGTTTAAAGGAAATAGTCATAGGTTTATGTTTTGGAGGAGAAAAACCTTCATTTTTGTGGTATCAACTAAATATTATTCCAAGGCTAACTCAAAGCCTTCTACGTCAGTCGGGTAGCCTCATATGTTCCTTGTGAGCATTTCTGATCCGATGTGTGGCCAGCATCGGCAACCTTGGTTCTCCTGGAGTGGTCCTGGGTAGCTGCCCCCCTCTGGGAATGTTCTACTCTTCCACTTTGCTCTGCTCCTCCAATCCAGGGCATCCTCCCAGCCAACATCATTTCTTCTGTGAAAACACTGGTGACATTAGCTGCCTCTCTTCCCAAGAATCCCTTGGGCTAGTCAGAGGCATATAATTTAACACTTAATTGTTTTCTAATTGCTTCCGATCTGTTCTGTTCCCTCACCCTATTATCAGCTGCTCAAGGGTGGGGACCACGGCTCCTTCACAGTGTCTTTAATAAGGCTTATTCCCTGCCTGGATCACCACTGTGGCCTCCGAGGCCCAGCCTGGCGTGAAATCGGCTCTCCATGAATATTAGTTGAATTAATGAATTTGTTGACAGAGCAGGCATTGGAGAGTTTGATCAGAAAATCATATCCAGAAACAAATGACCAGCTCCCTTCTGCTGCATTTGTACAACATTTAGTAGTCAGGAGCTAAGATTCTCCTTTGGCACTACTCTGGGAAACTGGGAAGATGCTTTATTGACGTAATAAATGTGAATTTCCAAAGAAGGAAAATCAGTTTTTGAGAATGGCACTGGTTTTCCAGGCCTTAGACACTGACAAGCAGGACAGAGATCACTCTGGTAATAGCCACAGTCTAGAGAGATTTAGGACGACAAACCTTGGCCTGCCTGTGACTGGGTTCTGTAATCTCCTTGTTTTAAGTAGTCCAGTTTGTGAGCCAGAGCCAGAAGCAAGGTAGTTTTCTCTTCTTCCACGGCCCAGGGCCTTCCTCTCTACATTTTCAAGTGATAAGACCCTCTACAAACTGAGCATTGTTGCTTCCTTAAATGTTGGATAGGTAAGTGTACACGAACACACATGTACATACATGCGCCCACACGAACATATGTGAGATGGGGTCTTGCTGTGCATCCCAGGCTTGCCTTAAACTTGTAATCCTCCTGAGTGTTGGGATTACAGACGTGAGCTACCACCACACCCAGATGTTTGGATGCTTTTCCCATGGAAAACTTAACTCTGGTAGTGAGAACCAGATGTGGCCATGCCTTGTCTATCGGTCTCTTTTGGTATCTTCTCTCTTCATGGAAGAATCTAGAACCAAGATTTTGAGACCTCCTTCTGGGTCCATGATCTGCATGTATCCAGATCTTGGCAATTTGCTCCCAAGGAGTGCCAGTGTTCATTCTGCGGAAGCGAATCCTTCTGTGCTCACAGTGACTTTGGTTTTTCAAGGTAGCAGGTCCGTCTGTCCTTCTGTTGTCACTGTCTTCTGTGCACACTCTGTGGGCAGCAGCAGACATGCCACCCTAAGCCAGTGCCGCTCTTCTGCGAGAGCTCGGCTTCGGCTGCTCTCACCGGAGGTAATTATCCCGTGAACTGATTCTGGGAGAAGCAGCCTGCGGAGATTTCAACTGCTAAGTAATTAGGGCTTGAGAGGTTCCACAGACCATTAGTGTTGCCTTGGGAAGCGGGCTTTTACAAACAACGTGGCAGGTACTTCATCTGAGAGCTTGCATCTTTCCAGGTAGAAATGGATCTCAGAAAAAGAGCAAAAGGGGCTGAGATGTGACTAAGAAATGAGAGAGATAAACAAATCCAAACACGGGTGAGGAGGAGAGGCAGAGGGCAACGGAGGTTTCTTAGTTAGTTACTAGTGCTGTGATGAAACCCCATGACCAAGCTGGCGAGGAAAGGGCTTATGTGGCTTTTGCTTCCACATTGTGGTCCATCCTCGAAGGAATCAGGACAGGAACTCAAACAGGGCAGGAACCAAAAGGCAGGAGCTGATGCAGAGGCCAGGGAGGGGTGCTGCTTACTGGCTTGCTCCTCATGGCTTGTTCAACCTACCTTCTTACAGAAGCCAGGACCACTAGCCAGGGATGGCACCAACCCACAATGGCCTGGGCTCTTCCCCATCAGTCACCAATTAAGAAAATGCCCTCCATGCGTGCCTCCAGCCCATTCTATGGAGGCGTTTCCTGAATGGAGGCTCCCTCCTCTCAGACTTCTGTAGCTTTGACAAGCTGGCACGAAACTAGCCTTCATAGGAGACACTAAAGGTGGACCTGAGTTACTAGCACAGCCTTTAGGGACACAGGTCTTGGGCCTGTCACCCAGGGAGTCTGATAATTGACCCATGGGACTCTTGTGCTTTGGATCGGCAGTGTACCCCCAAAGTCTCTATGTTAACCACCTGAAACCAGCTGGTGGCATTAGTTAAAAGTGACTGGACCAGATGTGGTGGCACATGCCCTTAATTCCAGCACTCAGGGGGCAGAGTTGATCTCAGTGAGTTCGAGGCCAGCCAGGTCTGCAGAGTGAGTTCAAGGAAAGTTATGGCTATACAGAGGGATTATCTAAAAAACCAAAAATGTTTTGTTTTGCAGGTGATTGGAGCTAAGCTCATCATTGGATTAATCCGTGGATGAGTTCATAGCTGACTGAGCTGTTAGGAGTGGGCACTAAATGGAGGCAGCAAGCTATTGGGACCTGTTTCAGAAGGGTGTCTACTTCCCATGCTTCTCTGTGCTCAGTTCCCTGACCTCCACGAAGTGAGCCGCTAACCCTACTGAACCCTCTCACACACCACAGGCTGAGGCCTCTGAAAGTGTGCGCCCACACTAACCTTCCCTCCTTTTAACGCGTTTCCCTCGGTGCTTGTCACAGAGGTGAAAGGTAGCTAACAAAGGGACCCGGCCTGATGCCTGTTCCGATTCTGTGCACAGCGGGGCTGAGAGCCATGGGGGCTACTGTCTAAGATCACTTTGATCTGTTGAAAGTCAACGCTACTGCAAAGTGTTTCGGGGTGCAGCAGACAGTAGCATGGGGAGGAAAGAGGTTCTGACGGGGTAGTTAGGGTACATGCGGGCAGCTCTTGCTCTCATTCACATGTCTGGGAAGGAGGCAGGATCGCGGCAGTGACGATGTTTTGGGGACTACGCATGAGGGTAGAGATGAGCCTAGGTATGCCACCTTCCCCACCTGAAGTGCGGTGAGGGAGAACACACTCACAGATGGTAGAACCACAAGGCTGGGTCCTGCCTTTTTTATTCTTTTCTGGTCATGGGTGTTTTTGCATTAGTTTTGATTTATGTGAAAATATTACTTTTCATCGTTGGGTTTCCTTTCTGTCTTGTGTGGAGGGCTGGCTCCCTGGGGTCCTGGGTGAACCTAGCAGGGGTACCCATCCTCTAGACCTTGCAACATAGTCCTTGCCATTTGCAAATATGCTGGGTGGCATCCACAGCTACCCTGGGCCAGCTGCTGTAAGCCTGCAGATTGGGTACACCTGTAGTGGAGGGACTTGGTATTTAGCACAGAGTGTGTGAGAACAGTTCTAGATTAAGGGAATAGGGCTGGTTTGGGGCAGGACCCACTTGGATTTGAATCTCAGTTTCGGCTCCGCCTCAGTTTCTTTCTCTGTGGATTGTAACTTGTGCTAGTTGTTTTGGGCAGCTGTTGGGGTGAGCATGCCAAGTGGAACACAGAGGTAGCAGAGGACACAGGGCCCACCTAGCACCCAGGGACGACCTGGAAAGGGTGCCTCAGCTCCTGAGGTCCTAGGCCTTGAAAGGAATAGTGGGATGGGAGGGGGCAGGGTGCTTGCCCTTTGTCCCGCAGGGTGGTTAGGCAGCAGATGGCTCTTTCTTTCTTGGTGGCAAGGTGTGAGTTATCCTTGGCAGGCAGTACCCTCTAGGTCCTCTTTCGGTCTGCCACCGCCAACCCTTCTGAGGGTTCCATGACACCATTGTCCAACTCCAAAAGCCACTGTGTTCCAGTCCCCACAGCACACAGAAGGACCCTTTGTCTCTCGCCCCCACCTGACTGTTGCGGAGGTGAGGTGCTGACGGGCGCTGCTGGCGCTGGGCCAGGGCACTTTCAGCCTTATCGTTAGTCATGCCTCTTCCAGAAACTGCCTTATCCAGGGGCAATGGGCTGGGTGGCCCTGGGAGGCCTACTCAGGCGTTTTTCATTTCCTTTCCCTGTTGATTTTAAAACAACAGCTGCCTGCTTTTTGGTTCCAGGGACTCTCTGGGTCGGGCCGAGGCCTGCTCATCTACACTAGCCCAGCAGGACTAAACACCAAACTGCCACCCTGTGTGAGCTGCCACCCAGAGAGTCCCTGGCAGGAAGGGAAGTCCTCTCACCAGACGGAGTCCCTGGCAACTCTTGTGTTCCTTCCTGGAGGCCTGTGGCTTCAGTGGGCACTGGGAGGTCTTTCGATTCCAGACCACTCTTCATTACTGGTTTTACAAAGGTAGGAGGCTGTGTTAGGGAGGTGGGGACTGCCCGTGAAAAAGACACATAAGCAGCCCGAGCCCTTGTCCGGGTGTCCAGGACTAGCAGCTCCCAGAATCCCGGAGCACAGCAGGGCTCCAGTGCAATGATCTTTGCACTGGGAGGGCCTCCGCCTGGGGTTCTTATGTTAAGGAAGTCCTGGTATTTCGGAGCTCATTGTGTTGGGGGAACTGGTATGTGGGGTCCTTGTTGCTAAGTGGTCCCTAGAAAGCGGGAGTCTTTGGTACAAGGGCTGTCATTGAGGGTCCCTAACATTACAGACTCCTGGCATTGAGGAGCCCCTAGCACTGGGGAAACCCCTGGTTCAGGGGATCCCCGACTGTTTAAAGCTAGTTATTGGTTCAACTACACATGGGAGATGCCCGAGGTGGCTTTAGTGAAAGATTTCTGTACCCCCAAATTAAGTCTCTCTGCCAACGCAACAAACCAACCCAAGCCAAATTAGAATTAAAAGTCCAGGTTTAATGAGTAAAACGCTCCTGGATGGTCTTCCAGTTCACAGAGAGGAGACAGGGAGAAGGAACCAGAAAACCATGTGGCCTTTCCTTAAGGGACCGTTTAAATACACTGTAGGAGTAGTCTTGAGAATTTCTGAGGGGGAAGCTGTCATTTCTGGGCTTTCTGAAACTGGGCAGGGTTTGGAGTGGGGGGAGCGGGGGAGGGCAAGGCAGAGCTCCACTCTAACATTCAGAGTGTGAGTTTCCATGATCCCTGGCCTGGGATGGTACTTGATTTTCTTGTTTATGTTGAATATAGCCAGGTGACCTGTGATCAAGGAAAGCGACTGTTCCCTCTATTTTCTTCTTGAAAAACCTGTGCCTTGCTTTTCAGCATCCTTTCCCTTTGCCATGGTAACCTGCAAAACTCTCGGATAGTACCCGCCTCTTCCTGCACCTCCTGCCCCATCAGCCTGAGTCTTGGAGTTAGGATGAAGACCTGTTGGCCAGGCAGGGGTTAGCTAAGCTAACCCTTCCCATTGCTGCACTGTCAGGATGCCTCCCTGCCCCCATCCCTGTAGGCTGTGGGACTAAGGAGAAGAAAGACCTCCTCTTGTCTCATTGCAGACTTGCAAAAGGTTTATCTTTGTGACCGCGCAGAGGGAAGTATCTGAGGCAGGTCTGAGGAGTCCTCTGGAAGCTCGGAAGCACAGCTCCCCCGCCTCCTCTGCCTTGTCTAGCTATTTCTAGAGGAAATCTTATTTGTGCCATGAATCCTCCGCAAATAGGGTAAACAGGCTTAGCCTGTAAAACCCCGGGACATCTGGTTTAATTTGAATCTCACATAAACAGTGTGAACAATCCATAATTTTTTGGTATAAATATAATTGCCCACCGTATCCGTGGGTTCGGTGTGCTAGGAGTCAACCAAACACAGACGGAAAATGCCCTCCGGTTGCGTCTGCACTGAACGTGTGCAGAATTTTTTATTTCTCGTCATCATTTCCCCAAACAGCACAACTATTTACATACTTTACATAGCACGAAGCCTTGCAGCTCGTTTACAGAGATCTCCAAGTCTCCCAGCAGATGTATGGAGGTCACATGCCAAACTGCACCCTTCTGTACAAGGGGCTCCAGTGTCCATGACTTTGGAATTCTCGGAGAGGTCCTGGTGCCAGTTCTCATGCCATTCTATTCCAAGCAATATTGGTGGCATCCATGCACTAGATAATTATGCAGCTATCTGAAGTTCAACTCTCAGGGCTCTCCTGTGTTCTCTGGCAGCCCTCTCTACAGATAGATGTTTCTCTCCTATGGACTGGTTTAGCAATTTGACTCTGTCACACTCTGGCTGTTAATGCCTAATTATATTTCATTATATTGTCCTATTGGATTTAGACTTTTTGAGACCACACCTACATCCCATGTCGGTCATGTGCGTGTGTGTGTGTATGTGTGTGTGTATTGGGGGGTCGCTATCTCTCACTTCTCAGAAGACTGGCCAAGACACAGTCGGTTTGTCCAGGGTCCCTGAATCTTTTTTGGGAGAGTGTGCTGCAAACTTTTGTATCTCAGGCTGTGGGAGGCCCAGGACTATCCATTTATTTATCTGTTTGTTTGTTTAATGTGTATGGACATTTTGCCTGCATGCATTTGTGTACATCACATGCATGCAGTGTCCTGGGAGGACAGAAGAAGGTCCTTTGGAACTGCAGTTATGGATGGTTGTCAGTTCCCATGTGGGTGCTGGAAGCTGAAGCTGTGCCTTCTGAGGGCAGCAAGTTCTTTTAACTGATAGCTGTCTCTCCAGCCTCCACTTTCTGGGCTGGGAAGACAACTTAGTTAGCGAAATGCTTTCCTTCCAATCGGGAGGACCTGGGTTGGCTCTTCAGAGCCAACGTGAAAGGTTGGTCATTGCAAATGCTTGTAATCCCAGAGCTGGGGGGGGGGAGAGTGGGAGGATCACTGGGACTTGTTAGCCTAATTGGTGGACTCCAGGCCAACATGCGCACACACACACACACACACACACACACACACACACACACACACACACACACACGCACAACTGCCCACCCGCCCACTCACATGCATGCACACACAACCCCCTTGACCCAACACCTTAATGCACTCTCCACAGAACATGCTACTGACATTATCTATTCTGAGGCTTCCTGGGAACAAATTCATCAGTGTTTAGCATTGGTGTTTAGCCTTTCGCCTCCGTGCTGTCGCCATTCTCCTTCCCTGGTGGGAGCCGGCTTCGCTTCCTGCTCACTTCTGGGTGGCCATACGATCCTCGTGCCCCTGGGTTATTACAGGGAAGGCGGAAACAGACCTAATTTTATTGATTGATAGACCTGCCAGGAGTGGATGCTCTGTCCCCACAGGGGAATTTCTTTATCCTGGAGCATGTCCTCAAATTCTTCAGTTCAGTTCTCCCCTTTCTCTCAACAGCTCTATCCCAGAATAAACAGAGACAGTTGTTACTGGAGTTACGACGAGGGTGCTCTTGGTGTTTTATGGGGGCCTGTATCTTCTTCTGGAGGGCTTTGAGTATGTCATCTGCATTTAGACCCCCTTAAAATGAGCCCCAGTGGATCTGACAACTCCCAACATTCTTGGCACTTGGAGCCCTGGGAATGTTCTGCAGCTGCCAGTATCCATGCATTGTGTATGCACAAGCAGCCACAGAAATCACAGGCCTGCTGAGAGGACACGGGGAAGGGAGCCCGAGCTCTGATTTTAAACATATGGGCCCATCTTTTACATTGTTGTACAATTTTCACTGCTAAAATTCCTTCCTTGATGGAGACATAGGCAACATCTACCCTTCCTTCTAAGGTTCCTAATGACGAATGGAGCTATAATTCCACCAGAGTTTACACTGGGGAGTCAATGACTTCATTAGGCTGACCTGCAGCGCTGCGTGAGGGGTTGTGAGCAGGATCATGGGGGGCCTTAATGCAGCCACACTGGGAGGTCTGCATCCAGCATGGAGGATGACTCTCCCATGGTCCCATAGACAGAGCCCCCTCTCCTCTAGCATTCACCCCACCTAAGCTCCCCTCCCATAGCCCTCCCCCACCTGTCTACTCTAGCTCCTCCTCCCCCTCCTCCTCAAAAGCCCAAGGCCACATGCAATTAGGGCAGAATTGCACACAGCTAGTGTGTGGAACAGGGTGACTGGTTACAGGTGGGGGGTCCTGTGACCTTCCCTGCCTTCTGCCTTAGCCACTGTTCTAGTGCTCTGAGGAGACACCAGAAACAAGGCGACTCTTACAAAAGAGAGAATTTCAGTGGGGACTGGCTTCCAGTTTCAGAGGTTTAGTCCATTATCATCATGGCAGGGAACGTGGTGGCAAGCATGGTGGGCTTGGTGCTGGAGAAATATCTGGAAGTTACATCCTGGTCTGAAGGCAGAGAGAATGTGAGTGAGTGAGTGAGAGAGAGAGAGAGAGCGAGAGAGAGAGAGAGAGAGAGAGAGAGAGAGAGAGAGAGAGAGAGCAAGCTTGACTTGGGCTTTTGAAACCTCAAAATCCACCCCGAGTAGCACACTTCCTCCAGCAAGACCACACCTCCTAATTCTAATCCTTTCAAATAGCGCCACTCCGTGGTGACTAAGCATTCAAATATAGGAGCCTATGAGGGCCATTCTTATTCAAACCACCAAACCCTCCTTCTATGAAGGAGTGTCAGCAGCCAACAAGCCCGAGGTGAGGAGAGGCCACTTCCAATATGCTGAAGCCGGTGGCTGTTTGACTGGAGGGACAGTCCTGTACAAGTATAAATGATGAAAAGCATTGACATTGTCATGTTAGACAGTTGGGGATTAGTACAAAGCCCCTTCTCAAATCACTATTCCAAGGACCCAAACGAGGCCTAGAGCAGCATCCTCCTGCTGCGGAGCCGCCATCCCTTTCACACAAATGCCCAGAGGAAGGGCCTTTAGGGAGCTTTTCAGCACACACATGGAGAAAGAGTGGGACATAAGTCCCCTGGGCCAGGACAGGTACTGTTTTGGTGCCCGCTGCCTCCTCAGCCTCTGTACCAAGCCCGCTGTGACCTCCACACCTGCCGAATGAGAGATGATGACAGGGACACCATGCGCTTTCCCTCGGGTCTCTGTCCCCCTGTGACTTCCCTTTCACCCACAGGGACCAGGGATGATTTTGGAGGTTGAGATAAGATGTACAGTTATAGGAAGGGCTTCGGGGATGTCGCCCCCACTGGGCACTTTCCATAGGGCTCGCTGGGACAGTTTCCCATTTGTTCTGAATCTCACTTTGTTTTTGGCACCTTCCCCTGGAATTGGTATTTGAATCTCCGTGGAGGGTCATTGAGAGTCTGGGCAGATACAGCACCCTGGAGTCCTTGCATGGGGCAGATGAGGTGCCCCAGAGCCCTAGCATGGGGCAGATGCGGTGCCCCGGAGCCCTTGCATGGGGCAGATGTGGTGCCCCGGAGCCCTTGCATGGGGCAGATGCGGTGCCCCAGAGCCCTTGCATAGGGCAGATGCAGTGCTCGAGTCCTTGCAGCCCACTCTACCCCTGGGTCGGTCATCAGATGCGTAAAGAATTTTTACAGAAAACTGAGAGTCTGCCCACCTTCGATGGTGGAATGAGAGCAGCACAGGGCAGCTGAATAGCGACTGCGTTTCTTGGCCTTTTCTACTCCCACCATGCCACTTTTCTCTCTTGGGTTTGGATGAATACATAGCAGCTATGTTTTTCAGTATTCATTCACTCATTCATCCATTCACGTTGTTTAAGTGCCTCTGGTGCACTGATTCTGTGCGCAGGCTCACTAGAGGCTCCTCAGCACACACATCTGACCAAGTCGTTGCCCAGATTGATTCTGTAACTGCTGGATGAAACAAATAACTAAAAATATAAGGCAAACACATAATTACAAACTATGATAAACAGCAAGGGAAAAGAGGGAAGGCTTCCAGAGGACAGAAAGGGGACCAAATTTAGGTACACGTCAGTGGTATGAAGAACGACAATCTGAACTAAGCTGCATTAGTCCTAAGGAGGAGACCCAACCCCCAGATCTCAGGGACTCAGCATAATTCCATTATACTTTTTGTTCACATCACTGGGCTGAGGGTCCAGGAAGGTCTTCAGGCCAGTTGTCCTCCATGTGTGAACCTGGGTTCTAGGAAGCTTTGATGTGCTGGCACCTCCACGTTAGCTTGCCCGTGACAGGGAGAGTCAGAAGCTTGGAGGTGACACATGTCCCTTCCACTGACATGTCCCTGGCTGTAGCAAATCCTACATCACACATACTTCCTAGGAGATGGGAGCCTTGCAGGAGAGAGAACCAGAGATCTTCGTGAGTGCTGGTGACGACAGCCACCTGGGCCCACCTGGGCTAAGCGTGCCTCAAAGGGCATCTGAGGTGGGAAAAAACAAACTAGGAAATGGGGGGTGACTACCAAGGAGAGAAGAGTGAGAGCAGAGAGGTGGTCACAGGTGTGCTATGAATTCAAATCCAAGCACAACTGACGGCTTTATTAAGATTTGACTTTGAGAGAGAGGGTCTCAGTACGCAGCCCAGGCTGGCCTCCAAGCCTCAATCTTCCTGCCTCACCTCTCCCTCCCCCAAGTGCTGAGGTTACACCTGGTCGACAGCTGACTACTTTACAGCAGGGTGTTAGGGTAAGTAATTTACGGTTTACAGTGGTTCTTTGGCTTATTGCATGGAAAGATGGAGAGGGAGGTATCGAAACCATCCAGACTAGCAAGGATAGCAGTTGCCGCTATCTAGGGTAGCAGAGGTGGAGAACAGCGGAGGGGTTGAGTGGTGGTAGAGTTGGCAGGGTGGAGTGATTGACGGGGTGGAGTGATTGACAGGGTGGAGTGACTGACATGGTGGAGTGATTGACAGGATGGAGTGACTGACAGGGTGGAGTGATTAGCGGATGGAGTGACTGACATGGTGGAGTGATTGACAGGGTGGAGTGATTGACAGGGTGGAGTGACTGACAGGGTGGAGTGATTGACAGGATGGAGTGACTGACAGGGTGGAGTGATTGACAGGATGGAGTGACTGACAGGGTGGAGTGATTGACAGGATGGAGTGACTGACAGGGTGGAGTGATTGACAGGGTGGAGTGATTGACAGGGTGGAGTGACTGACAGGGTGGAGTGATTGACAGGATGGAGTGACTGACAGGGTGGAGTGCCAGACTGGGACACAGAGAGAAGGGTCTAGGACAGCAGGGTCTCAGCACTGAGAAAATCAGGGGCTAGAGATGCTAAACATGGAGGTAGGGGCTGGGGGAGGGGCACGGTGTGTGTGTGTGTGTGTGTGTGTGTGTGTGTGTGTGTAGAGCTTGGATTCAGTCTGCTACAGTAGTGAGAGATACCTCAAAACACCCCTCTGGGGATGTCAGTGCCAGGAGACAGGACTCAAGTCCCAACGTTACTGTCATATGGGCAAAGACTGCGCTATTACAGTAACATAGGGAGAGCCTAAAGTGACAATGATGGTTCTCTTTCCCCAGGCAAGTGCCTTGCTGTCTATTTCAAAACGTAGCATTTTCATAGGAAATAAGAGGCATAGAAAGACCAGCAGATGAAGAGATGTCTGTCGCTGAAAAGACAGGGCATTGCTCACAGTTCCAGAAGGCGGACATGCCATGGCATGGGACTGGGCATATGGGGCAGCACCCATGTCTGTCAGGAGGTAGGAGCATAGCAGGAGTGGAAACTCATTATTATGGCGTCTACAGGAAAGAATAAAGAGGCGAGGCAGGCTCAGGTTGGGCTAATCCGAGTATTTTCAGCAGCCTCAGCTGCAGAAGTCACCCCTAGTTTTCAAATCTTGGGGACTGAGGTAGCAATGGCAGGTGAATCGTGGCTTTTGGATAAGAAATCCACAGAGGAGGTTGGACTTTGGACCTGAGATGGGCTGGCCTGCATTTTCTAAACAGTTGGTTTTATTTATTTATTTTCCAAAACAGTTGCTTTTTCT
This sequence comes from Ondatra zibethicus, assembly GCA_004026605.1. NCBI lineage: Eukaryota > Metazoa > Chordata > Mammalia > Rodentia > Cricetidae > Ondatra > Ondatra zibethicus. The sequence goes on along the minus strand of PVIU01001912.1, from coordinate 76,055 downwards.
CTCTGGGACAGGGCGATACCTGGAGGAGCTGTCCCTGCATGGTTATCAAAATCCAAAATGCCAAAGATGTATAAAATTTCACAACCCCCCCCAAAACAGTTACCCTCAATGATTAGAAACAGAACACACAAGGACAATGAAAGAAGCCTTGGTTTGAATTTGCTCTTCTGAGAAGTGTTTTTTTTTTTTTTCTTTCCTAACAGAGATGGGTTGCCTGGGAGATAGAGCTACCAGGTCAGATTTTCGGTTGTCTTTAAAGCGACACGGACTGCATAAAGCAGCATTTTCACGCACTGGGCCAGCTGCAGAGAACACCTGGGGGATGGAGATTCCAGGAGGTGGCACCTGAGCGCCCCTGCTCACGCTTACCTTCTCCTGAGGCCTGGCGGCATCTGAGCAGGTCACACAGACACAAGACAAGTGTTACGTCTTAACACTCCACAGTGTTGAGGAGTTCTCCACCCTTGACCCTGATTTTGAGGCAGCTGTGAATCTCAGTGGGTGTGTAGGCTTCACTGGGGTGTGGGTATCAGGACCTGGGACTTGAGGCAGAGCAACTGGCACAAATACACACACATTCCATCTCTGTGGGTGTCCGTGGACTCTGATGACTCCCAGGTGGTAAGCAAGCTCAGCCCCGCCTCCGGGCATGATGGAAGAACCCTGATCTTACATTCAAATATAAGTAGCGTGTCTGAGGACACATCCGTCAGTCTACGGAACAGGGGACCTCCTTGTTCCTGGGTGAGCCCAGAGCTATTATACAGGGGAGCCCAACTTCTGCTCCACTTGCATCTTAAAATGTTGGTTATTTGCACACGTGATGACATTTGTCTAAAGAAAGAATCAAAATGTGGACAGAACATTCCACTTTTCAGCCTTGGTTTATATTTCTGGCAATTAAAGATGATTTGTTTGGGAGGAAGAAGGAAAGGAAGATGAAGAGGAGGAGGAGGAGGAGGAAGAAGAAGCAGAAGACTCCTTTTTGCAGGACAGTCACTGGAAAGGGAGAATTTAAAGCTACTGACAATGTGTGGGCGACTTTCCTGGGTGGAGACTGACATTTGCTCTGGTGGCTGTCTTTCTGTGGAATTCATTTTGAAGCCAGCTGACTAGGCTAGTCTCTCTCTCTCTCTCTCTCTCTCTCTCTCTCTCTCTCTCTCTCACACACACACACACACACACACACACACACACACACACACACATACACATGTGCACGTGTGCATTCCTGTAAGCAGGTATTGAAGGGAGCAGAAATAAGGCATGCTAAATGCAAAGCAGTGAGCAGAGAGTTCTGCCCTGCAGGCTTCTCTGACTGAAGTCTCCCTTGCCTAACCATGGAACTGCCCTTGGTCAACAGGGCCTGCTGGCAGCTGCTCTTCCTTGTAGAGCAGCCCGGGCATCTCCTTAAGTCTTCAGAGCATGGCACCATCACCGCTGTGTTCAGTTTTAGCCTCGGCACCGGTGCTTAGCCACGGGATGCTTACATTTCTGAGAACCACGTGGTTAGAAGATGACAAGCCCCGCGAGAGCTGATTTACTCTCTCTCCAGAACTCTCCGCTTCAGGCCTGCCAGTGAGAAAGGGATGGCACTGAGGAGGGGGCCAGCTGTGGCTGCCCTTACTGGTTGGGGGAAACTCCCTGCACCAGCGCCTGCTAGGGGACACAGGCAGAGTGGACAATGAAAGCGGATGAGTCTTGCTGTTCTCCTCTCACCCCAGCCAGGCTTTGGGTCATGTTCCTCTGCAGTCAGAATTCCCCTCTGCCGTTGCCTCATTGCTCAGGTAAATAAGAAAGACGGGACTGTGGGTCTCTCAGTCCTTCTGTGAGTGCGCTGGAGCCAGAGCAGGTGATGCTGCAGCTCTGAAGGAAGCCTCACATTTTGCGTTTTTTCTTAAGCTCCCAGATGATGTTGATGCTAGTGGTTCAATGTCCTAGCCCCAAATCCCCAGCCTTGCCCGTGATCTTTACACGCTCCTCTTCCTGGTCCCTCCCCTTCCTCCTTGCTAAGTCCGTCTACTTTCATTGGCCTCTCTGTGCTTCACCTCATCAGGTGAGTTCTACCTCGAGGCCTTTGTACATCCTGTTTCTCGTCCTGTCTCAGACATTCTTCTATATAACAAGCATATTTAAAAGCCACTTGTTTATCTTTTAAAAGGAAATCCATTTGCGGAACACACGAAAAGCGACAGAACCGCTGTTGGCAACTTCACATGATAAAGCAGGCAATTGTAACATGGGTTTACAAGTGTAAGCATTCAGGTCTACAATGACAGTTACATGATATACACGGTTGTGAACAGATAAATTGTGTTCTTAAAGAGATCTGTCAAAAAATGAAATGCTTAAATGCATCCTACTGGGGCCGACAGTTCTGTGTACCCAACATTACAATTGGTCACCGGCAATATTGTAAAAGACAACCCAAGTGGTTCGATGTGATGCATCAAAACTGTAAAGGGCAACAAGCCATTGGAGGAGCCAAAACTTCTGAAAATTCTGCCCTTCATAAGTGTAGATACACAGAAAGGACATGTCTCCATTTATTGAGAAAGCCTTAACCTTTTCACACACGTGCACAAAGAACTTATACGCAAAGCCAGGGCCATGGTAATGAACTTTGACGAGTCAAATTTACAAAAAGGCATAAAATAAGAAATCTCTAAAAGTCTTCACACAATTTATGCCTTCAATATTAGAAGGAATGAAAGGTTAAATGAACAGCATAGTGGTTTCTAAGAAACTAGGCTGCCTATATAAAATTAACAACAACAACAACAAAAAGAAAACAAAAAAAGAAACCCAAAATCTCTAAGAAGAAAATTTGGCTTGGGAGAAGCTGAAACACTGGAGCAGAGTGTTAGGAGAGGTACCTCAGGATCAGGCCATGGGGAGGTGTACCTCAGGAGCGCAGGAGCAGGCCGTGGGGAGGTGTACCTCAGGATCAGGCCATGGGGAGGCGCACCTCAGGAGCGCCCCACAATACTTACCATATTTCTAGTATTTATTTCACCTGACAGCAAGTAGCTGTCCTGAGTGCAACCGAGTATGTGCTCATCTCTTCCCAAGTTTTTCCTCCCCCTTGTGGAGTCTTCTTATAAGATATGAATTGCAGTTTCCAGGATTTCAATATTTAGGATTTTAGACTTGTAGAGATTTAGACTTTGGAGACTCAGATCTTTCAGAATTACAATATTTGAGATTTTTTTTCATCCAACGTTCTTGTCTTACTGGATTGTGACTAGTCATCACTACCCGCTTCATTTCAGCTTCTTATCAGTCTGTGTTCACTGCCTTTGCAGTTGAAGGATGGGCCATGAGTTTATGTGACTCACTGTGTGTTGTAAGCAGAACACCCAGTGTCTGGCATGTGGTCTGTCTCATGTGACTGTGTGGACAGCAGGCACAGAGAATGACTTTGTTCTATGATTTGAGCTTGTCTCTATCCTGGATATGTTTCCTAGCTGTGCAGAACGGGTCTCAACTGCCAGTCAATGACCTAGGCCTCCCATCACCTCACCAGCAGCAAAGAGCTGTGCCTTATAAGGCAAAGGTGGAGAGCGTCACGGTGCTGCTGGGTGGTGGCTCTGCGGGACACACACTCGCTCTATGCCCCTCAAGCACACTGTCAAAACCAGCAAACTGGAGACGGATTTGTAAGGACCTGTCATTTCATGAGTCGGGAGAGCAAATCTTTAGGAAAGGGGCATTCCGTTAGACTCAGAAAGCATCCGCAGGCTAGGCAGAGACTGGCATTTTGAATAACGCCATCTGGGACACAAGAGTGGGGAGAGATGGGTGTGGAGCACACGAATGTTATAGGCTGTCACCTGGAGACGCGGAAATCTCTCAGAGCTGAACGATCCGGCCTAACACATATAGGATTGTGAAAGATCAAGAAAGAACCATAGCTTGGGAGAGTTTGATGATTTTTGTAAGTTCGTTACCCTCCTGATAATCCTTTCATGATTAAGGTAACTTCACCAAGGACCTCCCTGGGGCTTAAGTCAGGGTTGCATCAAAGCTCCACTTCTATAGCTTGGCCAAGTCCTCGCTGAGTTCGTTCACAGCCCTGGATGTTTCTGCTTCCTTTTCGCTGCCTATGTCAGCCACCTTCCTTTCACTGGGCACCCAGGAGGGATCATCTCCAATGTCCTCTTCGCTAGGTTTGGAGTCCCATAGAAGAGCCACCTATGGATGTCTCCTGGGCCCTTAGGTCACTTTCTAAAGTGATGAAATGTTGTGAACCCAGTACAGTTCCTATGGCTTGCTGTCCCAGAGGCGACACCCTCCCTTTCTCCACCTGGGACGTCTGTCTGTGTGCCCAGGGGCGTGTCCATGAAGGCAGGCACAGTTAGTTCTTGTAGCCAATGCATATGGCTGCAGGGGATAGTCATAGTCAGCTGGAGCCTGACCTAGTGACCCCTGCCTCCAGCCCCCAAGGGGATCTCCTGAGACCCACACGGGGGTGGGGGACTGCTTCCTCCTCTGAGGTTTCTCAGCAGGCAGGTGCCCTGAGCCCTTGGTGTCAACTGTGACATAGTGGTTCAGTGGCTCTGCATGAGCCCATGTTTCTGCTCTGTTCCCTGTGGTCTCAGGGCAGGAGATGAAGACTTGGGTGAGCAGGATGAAATAGGCTTCCTTTAGGCTTCCAAGCAGAATAGGTATAGCGCTGGCTGCCTTTGGCGATGTCACAAATTGTCCCTAAGTGCAGTGGCTTGGAACAACATGCTTTGAATATCTCCCACCAGAATCTGAGATAACTTCTGAGGTCCTTGTCCTGGGTCCTTCCTCGGGCCAAGCCTGACCTGACTTTAGGTTGTTTGCTCAAGGTGAGGCTAGAGCTGCCTGGCAGTGTCCACTCGGGTCAGATGGTTCAACGGAAGGGGTCTGTTTCTGAGCTCTTCAGGGACTCTTGACAGGATTGGTGTCCTCAGAAGCTGTTGGCCTGAGGGCCTCAGATGCTCATGGCTGGTGTCTGAAGACTGCCCTCCATGCTGAGCCACAGGGTCTGAGAGCACCATTTCTGGCCTTCCTCACAGTGAGCAGTGATAGAGTCAGCACAAGCTGACCAGACGGCTCTCTCACCTCAGCGATCCGCACTGGAGAAGCCAGGAGACACCTGAACACAATCCATAAGCCTGGGGTCTTGGGGATGGGCAGAGCAGACAGACACTGGTGTCTCTAAGTCAGAGCCTCTGCAGAGAAGACACTGGGAGATAACATCTTTAGAGAGATGTACTGAGCCTTGGGCTTGGGATCGCCACCCTTCAGGAAGCAGAATCTAATGAGAAACAGACAGTAGGAAAAGGAAGTGATGCAACTGAGCCATGGCAGTACAGGGTCCCATTTCATGCCCATCCTGAGAAGTTTCCCCACGATGAACCCTATCAGTTCTCAAAGCTCAGCGAGAGTCCTCCTGCTGCCCTCTAACCAATTTTCCCCTTAGGTAGCCATTGTATCCGGAGGGTGGGAAGCATAAATACAAAATCAGCCACATGGAGGGGAGAGAGGGCAGTTGCCCCCCCACATCCTTTCCTGGGTCTCTGTAGGTGGAGTGCTGAGCCAGCAGCCGGATATGCTGCTGGGAGCTCGCATTCAACATTGCTCAGCCATCCTCTGGAGATAAATCCCCAGCCAGGAAGCCAACTGAGAAAAAGGGCAATAAAGCAAACAGAAACAAAGACTAGCATAACCATAGCCAGACAGTGAACACAACTGTGTGTGGTCTGCCTCCTGCTTTCCGGGGCTTTCCCCAGGCTCGGAACCCTGGTTATTCTCGCCTTCATTCACCAAGTAAATGTGCACAAACGACCTTATTGCGTGCATTCAGACCATAAAAATGCAATGCTTTTATTTTCAGTGCTAGCGACTAGAGTTTCAGGCATGCTGGGCAAGTGCACGAGCAGCAGGCCGCACTCCTGGGCCTAGGCAGGAGATGTTTCCTGAGCACGGCCAGTGCTGCAAGTCCCAGAAACGGAAGCCAGCAGTGGCCTTGCTTTCTAAGAGTTGTGGGTCTGGAAGAGTAGAGACACATCACCATGTGACCATGCCACTCCTGGAGCCTGGAGCAGCAAAAGCGGACAGTCTCTCCTTAGATAACCTTTGGTCAGGTTCAGCTGAGTCCTCGCATAGACTTGGGACTATAGGTTTCAACCTTGACCGTGGCCCTGTCCTTGCCCCATCTGGGTCCCTGTTAGCACAATTCCTATTAAGTCAGTTTAAGAAGAGACTTCCACATTTGATAGGGCAATTGATCAACTTTTTATTTCCTACTTCCAATCTCTTATTACTGTGGGCCTATCTTCAGCAAAATTCTTGTTTAATGGTGCTTTAGTTTGGATCATGAATGCTCCCCAGAGCCTGTGTGTTAAAGGCTTGGACCGTAGGGTGGCATTATTGAGAGGATGGGGTCTAGGGGGAGTCTCTGAGTCATGGAAAGTGTGTCCTCAGCGGAAGCTGTGGGATGCTGCCCTCTTCCTTCCTGCTCCCGGCTACAACATAAGCGGTTTTACCCTGCTGTATGTTCCCACCATGTGTGTTCATGTGTGTTTCTGCACCTGGGTCTCAAAACAGTCATCTATTGAAACCTCTAGGACTTTGGGACAAAATAACCTTCCCGTTTATAGGTTGGCTCTCTCAGGTAGTTTAGCATAGCAATAGAAAGTAGACTAGCACATCTCGTTAGCGAGGAGCTTCCCGTCTCAGTGATATTCAATCCCCAGGCCTCTTTTTTTTACCATGATTATTAATCAGAAAGCCCCACTTGTGACGGATAACCTTGGTTTTCAACTCGACACCCTGGGGACGTGGGACCCTCAACTGAAAAATTGTCCCTATCAAGAGGGAGGGCCCAGCCCACTGTGGGCGGTGCCACCCCTAGGCAGGTGGGCCTGGGTTATGTCATAACATCTATTACGACAGTCCTTGGAACAAATCTCCCTTGCTGCCTGGACAGGTGTCAGGATGATTTTTACTGCAATGGCGATGAAAATAAAACATTCAATTTCACGGAAGAAAATAAACAGGCAATCCAACATCTGGGAGGCCAAGAAAGGTTGGTGTGAGCAGTTGGTGTGTTCTGTCCTGGTTAAGTCTCATGCTGCTATTTGGGTGTCAGCGTAGCAGCATCGGGAGGTGTGGCCAGCCACGACTGGATCCTCTCTTGTGAAAGTGGACTGTGTAAAGTAGCCTCCTCTGTGCCTTCATCTCTCCCACAGCGCCGTTCCTGCCCATCGGTCAAGAGCACTGCCTGCTCCTGCAGAGGACCTGGGTTCAGCTCTCAGCACCCACATGCAGTTCACAACCATCTGTAATTCCAGTCCCAGGGGATTTGATGCCCTTTTCTGGTCTCTGCAGACACTGCATGTATTGAGTGGTGCACATCTATTCATGTAGGCAAAACACATACTCATACAATAAAAATTAAAAGAATTAAGAGCAAAAAGCTAACTTAAAAGGCTAGCTTGTCTGCATCCATCTTAATGAACATTTCAAGATTCTTTCCTGAGAATGCATGGCACAGTCAGTCCCACACATGTTCTCTGAGCCTGGGTTTCCATCCTTCTGGCTCCAGCATGTATTTTTTTTTCTTAGATCTTTGGGGGCCCTGCCACCCAGCTACCAAATAAATACACAGAGACTTATTCTTATTTATGAATGCCCAGTCTTAGCTTGGCTTGTTTCTAGCCAGCTTTTCTAACTTAAATTAACCCGTTTCTCTTCTTATACATTTTGCCTCTGGGCTTTTTACCTTTCTTTATTCTATGTATCTTTCTTCCCATCTTACTCTGTGGCTGGCAGTGTGGCTGGGCCTTGGCGTCCTCCTTTCCTTTTTCTATCCTCTCTTTATGCTCTCTGACTGGCAGTGCCACCTATTTCTCTTTCCTGCCTAGCTATTGGCCATTCAGCTCTTTATTAGACCAATCAGGCGTTTTAGGCAGGCAAAGTGACACAGTTTCACAGAGTTAAACAGATGCAACAGAAAGGAGTGCAGTACATCTCTGCATCATTAAACAAACGTTCCACCGCAGAAATGAATGAAACTAGTACCCGACAACACCAGCGACAGGCAGGGAGGGCAGCCTTCACAGACGCTCAGGGGCTCATGTTTTCATCCTCTGCCATCTACACTGAGACAGAGGTGCGGGAGGATCATGGAGCAAGTGCTACTGGCATCTATTCACTATGTGCACAGGACCACGACTTTGGAGGGCTCTCGGGATACCCAGGAATGTGGTACCTGCGTCTGCAGAGTGGCTGAACACATGGGTGAAAAGTGAGAACCAACCTCTCCTTTGATGGCTTGGAAGAGCATTGCTGAGAGAGTTACATGGCTTCCTGCCCAGCAGCCTCTGGGGGCCATTGCTGGACGCCATAGTTAACTTAGACTGTCATTTTGATTGGACTGAGAGCCACCCAGGAGACTGGTAGAGTACACCCATGGGCAAGCCTTTGAGGGTGCATCTAGAGACAATTCAATGGCAAAGGTTCTTAACTAATGAACACTCTGATCCATTGATGGATTCAAAATTTCTAGACGCTTGGAAGGCATTGTGACTTCCTGCCTGACTAGAGGAAGTAGGTCACTGGAGGTATGGCCTTAGGGGCTGTATTTTACCTGGTCACTTTTGGTGACTCCCCTGTCCATCCTATCTGTTCTGCCACACTATGCCCTCCCTGCCATGATGGAGAAACGCCTCCGAAAATACAAGGCCAAGTCAGTCTTCCTTCCTGTAAGTTGTTTCCTCAAATATTTTGGTTACCGAGGTGCAAAAGTAATCAATCATGCGTCCATCATCAAACACAACTCACGCACCTAACTCGATGCCTCCTGCCTCTGTCCCTTTCCATACTTTGCTGGGCTTTGTTAGTGAGACATTGTTCTTCTCCCTCAACACTGTGAGTAGTTCTCTCTCCTTCCTTGGCCAGCCAGCTATGAAGCCCTAGGGGTACTTCCCTCAGCTGGTCCCTAGGAACTGCTCTTCCTCCTCTGTACCACAGCCAGGACCTCCTCCAGTTGCTGGGATCCATAAGGGCCGCCCATAAGACCCTCACGGATCTTCCAGTTTCCAGCACTTTCCTCTCCGTCCTATTTCACAATCTATTACCAAGCTAATCTTCTGTCTAAAATTGATGATTCCACCTGTCATCTAGTTTAGAGCCCTCGGACACATTTGCCACTGCGACACGGACTCATTTCCTGGTTTCTATAATCTTGGAATGACATAAGCCACGTGCCGGCTCCTTATGTTTTCTCGGAATGCTCAGAACATCTTTCCCGATGCAGCCCCCACCTTCCCAAGGAGGGCATCTCAACATAACTTGCCAAGCCGTGAGACCCAGTAGTAGATGGACTGGACCAGGGGTAAGCACTTGATTCATGGGCGGCTAGCACAGGCGGCTTGACTTAAAGAGCTGCCTGTGCGAACAGCCAGTGCTGGACGGAGGCCACTGAATCAATCTGAACCTCTCCTGGGAGCCTCATTCCTGAAGGGAGTAGCAGAGGTGAGTCAGTGAGGGGCTGAGCATGAGTCACCAGATCCAGAGCACTGGAGTGACAGCCATAAGGATAACGAGATGATGGCACTGCGAGACACTCTGTCCCGGATGATCTCATGCAGCACCGACCAAGCCTTTTATTTTCTGTGCTCTGATGTTTTGACATCTGGGGGCTTTGCGGACTCTGGAGCGGAAAGTCCGAGAATTAGTAATCAGTTGCCTTCTCCATTCCCGCCCCAGCAGGTCTTTCAGATGCAAACCAAGCAAAGCCCCCACCCCAACCACCTCATTCTCCAGGGTGCTGGCCTCCTTTCTTGATCACTTCTAGTCCAGATACCAAGCTAGATGCAGTGCCTAGAGCCCAGAGTTATGACGCATACATTTTAGCCTATGCTGAACCTGCTTATTTTGCTGCCCCCTCCTCCTGACTGAGCGCAACCCAGTACCTCCCCCCCAACGGCCACGCACCTTGCATAGCACACGCCATCCTCTTGGAACCGGAATGAACTATCATGTCAGTAGCGGCAGCTACTGTGTGGCAGCTGATGTGTTGGCTTTATCAGGCCTTGTGTCTTAAACACTGGGCTTCTGCAGTCGTGCCCATATCTGTGGAGTCTGGCTGTGTGATTGTGGTTGTCCACACTCTTCTTTTCTTTGAGGTAAGACTGGGGCTCTTCCTGTCTTGCCCTAGGTGAATATACTTAAAGGGGGTCCATCTGCCTTTAGGTGGCTTGTTATTCTCCTTCATAACAGATCTTGGCTGATTGGCTCACCCCCTTCTCTGCCCAACTCTCTGCTGAGCTCCCCCGTGGAGCTCCCCAAGCCTGGGAGTACTGGCTGTCTTGGTAAACAAGCCTTATGTTCTTGTCCCCTGTGTCTGATCAATGTGAGGCCACCTTTCAGACCAACTCCCGCCCTCCCCTGGGCTTAAACTATTCTCTTTATTCAAGATTTCACAGTCAGCGTTCCCGTGATGGCCTCTGTGACCTCGTGTGTCCTTCTCTTCAAACCATTGTCACCCGTGTGTGTGTGTGTGTGTGTTTGTGTGTGGGGCCATTTCCCATCTGTGTTCTGGAACTCTCTCTCCTCAAGGCTTTATGTGCTCTCGGTTCAGGGGACAGATGTTTGCTATTTTGCTCGATGAGAGGATGCATTAATGTCTAAGCAACTGACATCTTCCTTCTCATCCAGCTGGACTATAAAATCCCCAGGTAGATCAACAGTTACTACCTATTGACTCAGAGGCTGCCTGGAGGGGAAACCCCGTCTTATCTCCATTCTGGACATCAGGAAGGCCAGCACCCAGCTTTCTTTAGTGGAGACAGTGTCCTTCATTTCCTAATGGGGGGTTCACACTTGGGGAAAGATTTAAGTTTCTTCATTTTTCAGTCAGGCCTAGAAGGCAAGGCAAAGTACAGAAGAAGGAATGGGGTGGGGTGGGATGGGGTGGGGTCAGGGAAGCTGGAGGGGGTGGCCCACCAGTGGAATTTGAGGACTCTCTCTTAAGTGAAGGCTGGGGTGGGGGGGACTGGAGCAGAAGGCCAGACAAGCAAATGCGTCCCTCACAGTTCGGGTCTGGCAGTGACCTGTTTGTAAGAAAAACATTTGGCGTCTTCCTCGGGATCTGACCATGATGCAAACAATGAAGGATTTTGGGCCACATTCCTGATAGTCCCCCTGGGAACTTCTTGACAAGGGGGTGGAACTGAGGAGTTCCTGGAATCATCTACCACCCCAGACATCACATAGAGAGTTACAGCTACGAAAATAATTCAGATACTATAGCGCAAGCCCTAACCATCCCTCAAACCCAAAACAACTTACTTGTGTCCGATTCTATGGACTGTGTCCCTTTAAATGTACGTTCCATCCCTGGTTGTACTGCAATCAGCAGATGGCTCTACCTCACCCCCCTCCCTCCTCCTCTCTTAAAACAGACCCTTCTAATAGCTAGCATCCTGCAGTGACCAAAGCCATTAGAAGGATTAGACCATTACTATCCTGTCCAGCACACACATAATGCTCCAGGGATTGCCTTTCTTCCTCTTTGCTTGATGGTTTTTTTTTTTTTGATAAAATCAGGGCCCAACGGTGGGATGAAAAATCAAAAAATGAGGAGGGCAGAAGGTGACAGTCATTCTTTTTAAGGACACCTCCCAAGCAGCGTTCCCTATTTGAGATTCCTTTGTTAAGGTGACAGCGGATGTCAGCCTTGTGGATAAAGCAGGCACTGAAAGCACGCGGACAGGTTATAGACCTCTGTTCCTCGTTACCATAATGCTGAATGCTCATCCTTTCCCAAACACGACAGCCAGTCTGTTCTCTGCCTCCTCGCCCACTGTTGTTTGTGTTAGAAAAACCTGGGCGCAGCCCAGAGCCACGTTGCAGGGTCTCAGGACTGCTCTGAAACACTGCCACCAAGTGGCGAGATAAGGTACGACAGTTACGCAGCAAGGACGACGGGACTCGGGCTGCAAAAGCTCAAAGGGGAGGGTGGCAGAAAAATCAGGCACAAAGACAGTAGCCGGCTTGGAAAAGGCCAAACAGTGCAGGCGACAGGAAAAAGGGGCGGCGGGGGGCGAGGGAGCTGGAGCGTGAAGAGAGGAATTAGCAGTAACGAATTGGTAGGCGCGAGCAGTTTTTCCTGCGAGCTAGCGATGCGGGCAAGAGCTTCGAGTCAGCCTCCATGTGAATGGCTCAGTCAGACTTGCATCGGGATTCTTAAGGATCCTGGGGCTCTGTTGAGCTCAGAAGTCACAGGGCCTCAATGTCCTTGCTTTGTGCGCTGAGTCAGACCTGTAAGTCTTAGGCGAAACATTGTATGAATTTGTTCTTGAGAAATGCGATACAGACTGCAATCCTTAAATCATTTGTGTTTTAAGGGGAGACTCAGACACTTCCATCTTGCATCAGCACTCTGTTCCTACAGACTCCTTGGGAAAGTGTAGAAGAGACTCCTCCAGGAAGTGGTAACTCGGAACCTGCTGTCAAACCAGCTGAGGAGAGTCAGCTCCCAGCCATCCAGAAGCTTCTAGTACTTCAGTTCAGGGGGAGGTGGGGCAGTGGGGGTGTTGGGAGGGAACTGGCCTGGAAGTGAAGGGGTCCTCCAGCCACCCTTTCCCCGCAAGATTCACTTTTTCAAAGGAAATTTTCCATTAAAAGGCTCCAAAGGAATCGGAAATGCAAGGACCTGGGCAAATAGTCAGGAAAATTCCCGGTCCCCCCAACGTTATCTGATGATTCTTATCTTTTGTCACTCACTGGCATTTCTTGGAGAAAATCACGGGCGTGTTGGCTGTTTTAAACACTGGGAGATTCTCTTTCACAGCCAAGGTCTGGGATGCTGGCTTAGGCTCTGTTTGAAGAGATCCAGGTTTCATTTCCTCCTCCATTTAGGGTTTGATGGTCCTGCTTATCTAAAGTGCTCACATTGTGAACACAGTGGCTGGGCTCGGCATTTAAATTCTGTCCTGATGGAATTAGAACCCAAACAAGCTGCCCAGTGCCACTCTCTAACTGGGAACCACAAGCTCGCTACAAATACCTCAAGGAGTCCTTGCTTGTTGTTCAACATAAATCAGTAAAATGACAGGCAATTGACTTTGGAGAGAGCTCACCCACGGCTGAGTGGCTGGAGCTGCTGGAAGCAGATGAGCCATTTTCCTGTGAACATGCTTGTGATTAGCACCAGAGTAAACAATGGGTTGGGCTGTGTCTTCCAGACTCCTGCCTACCCTGGGTCTCTCATTAGGCAGAAATCAACAGGCCCCTCCTTGTGCCTTGTCAATGGGGAGAACTAAGTTTGTATTTCAACACCTGGTGGGTGTTTCCCCAAGGAAAACAAGAAGGAGACTTGGTTTGACCATGGAGAGGTAATACAGGAATGACAGCAGCCCCTTCAGTGTGGAAGCTTGTTGATGCCATTTTACAGCGTTTAGCGGGGCTTGGAGTTTACCTTAATGGAAAAAGGGTCATTTTTTGAGAGGTTGACACCTGACAGTGTCCATGATGTTACCAACTTAAACACCTAAAGACACCAGGAAGGTCACATGGCCTGATATGCAGATGGTACAGAACAGGCAGGCACTGTCTGAGGAGGCCTGAGGCCTACTGAGCCCTGGGTTGTCACGTCAACTGAGTTTCTTCAACAAAAGTTGGGTGTTTTCGTGGAGAACATTAAGTGTGCCAAAGCAAGTAAGTCTTCAGGCTGTAAGTATCCAGCTTATTTGTGACCTGGACTTTGAACTGAAATGTGCCCAATGCCACTTTATAAACCGGGAATCATCAAGCTACCTACAAAGGTCTCAAGGGGCCCCTCATTTAGATTCTGCTAAACTCATTCTGGCTACAGCAGGACTTTCAGCTATTTAAAAGGAGAGAGAGGCACCGACAGAGAGAGAGAGAGAGAGAGAGAGAGAGAGAGAGAGAGAGAAACAGAGACACACACAGAGATACACACAGACACACACACACAGAGATATACACACACAGAGACACACAGAGAGAGATACACACACATAGACACACAGAGAGATACACACACAGAGACACACACAGAAAGAGATACACATGCAGACAGAGACACACACAGAGATACACACAGAGACACACAGAGAGACACACACACAGATACACACACAGACACACATACAGAGAGAGATACACACAACAGAGAGAGACACACACACAGATACACACACACAGAGACACACACACAGACATACATAGAGAGATACACAGAGAAAGAGACCACACACACACACACACACACACGAGAGATTGCAGACTTCCTCAGTAGAGAAAACCCCACTACAGCAGGATAAGAGCTCCCCAACCCCCCAAACCTAGTTGTTTTCTTGCTTTGCTTTAAAAATCCCAACTGAAAACCTTTCATGCTACAGCTCAAGCCACTTAAGGAAGTTTAACCAATAGGAACAAATCAATTAAAATGTAAATAAAATGGCTCAGAGACACAAGGATGCCCTGAAGTCACACGGACATGCCACGCTCAGCTGACGTTTGCCAGGAGGAAGCCCTGGTGGCTGCCTTGGGGTCCCATGCCTCAGAGGTTGCTGTGTTAGTGGGAGAAGCTGGCGCACCTGCTTTGAACTTATTTTCTCTTTATAAAGTGGGGCGCCTTCACTCCCTGGATTCCTGCCCTGGAGAAGGCATGGCTTAGCTGACTGTAGGGAGAGCATACCATCCTGCCTGTGATGTGGGATGCCCCTCTGCATGCTGTGAATATGTTTTATTACCATTGGTTAATAAAGAAGCTGCTTTGGTCTATGGCAGGGCAGAATATAGCTAGGTGGGAAAACTAAACTGAATGCAGGGGGAAAGAAGGCGGAGTCAGGCAGACGCCATGCAACTGCCCAAGAAGCAAGACGTGAGGTAACAAACCACAAGCCTCATGGTAAAATATAAAATAATAGAAATGGGTTAGTTTAAGATGTAAGAGTTAGTTAATAAGAAGCCTGAGCTAATAGGCCAAAGTATGTAATTAATACTAAGCCTCAGAGTGTTTATTTTATAGGAGGCTTCGGGATCAGGTGTTTAGGGAAAACCCGGTCCAGGGAGACCAGCTGGACGGAGAATATTTGTAGCCACAGGCCTGTGGAGTAGGGATCTGTAACCACTTTCTTCTTGCGAGTCTCTGCACACCTTTCTTAACCATTTTAAATCAGGATGGCTCTGTTTCCAAGTTGGGATTGAAATTGGGTTTTCTCCATAGCGTGGTGGCAAGGATTAAAGGGAGCCTTCTAGTTTCAGTGCTTGGCTCCAGACCAGCTGATGGGGAGGGCAGGAAGGCTGGGTCATCGATGGTCATGGCCAGGAGGGAGGAGCACAGAACTATTCTGGGTGACCCTGTGGGTGACAAAGGCCTACCTGGTTTTTGCCTTTCTGTTTGAGCACTTGGGACCAGCCCTGCCTCTTGGGAGCAACAGTGAGTTAGGTACCACACTGTCTGGGGGGTAGGGGTGGGTGTCCAGGGGCCCTGACCGGCTGTGTTCCGTGGGCATGAGAACACAGGCCATATGTGTGAAGGGACCCTGCCTGTGTCAAAGACATGGGTCGGGGGGGGGGTGGGGGGCGTCAGACAGTGTAATTCCGTCTGGCCTGCTGGGAGGTTCTAGCTGGTTATGGCCAAACATGCTTCTGTTTCTTCTCCTCCCTGGCTGCCTTTGAACTTTGAATCCAGTAATACCCCCAAATGGCAGCAAAACCACACAGGGAATCAGTGCTTTTGGGGGACTGGGTCCACGTGGCCCGCCTTGATTTCCCAGCTCCCCGTACAGCTGCCCTGGACGCACAGTGGCTCTAAGTCCCAATGTGGAAGTAGAGTAGTGTGCAATATGTTGTTTTGGCAGAAAGCTAGGAGTTTTCGTCTGGGATGTCTGTCACCGTAGCCCATCCAATTAACTCGCTTGTCGTGAAATAAGAATAAATAGCTTCAAGGAAGCAGCCGAGGCTGAGCGTGTGCGGCCTTTATTTCTTGTCTATCTTCCAGGCTAGGCTGGTCGGCAGTTGCCGGGTCAGAGAAGGAAAAACACAAAGCTTAGTTCCGGCTTTGCCCTTGCAGGGAAGAAGGGGAGAGCGCCCATGCGTTTTTTGGAACTAGGGCATTCTGCCAAGCTTCCTTTTTAACAGGAAGCATGGAGACACCTTGGCAGAGTTCTCCTGACTGTGACTTGTGGTAGGGACGAGTCACGAACAAGGCCCGGAGGAGATGGTACCCTCCTTGACAGAGAAGGTGCCAAGTTGGCAGTGTTGGCTGGCACATTGGGTGGTGACATGGCCTCAAGGGTACCAACTATGCTGGGAACCTTGGCACCTGTGGAAGTCCCCGTGAGAGATGTCACCCCACTGTGCCATCAGAAATCTGTAATTGTGGGTTGCCAGGGCCAGCACCCACCAATTGCACAGGGTGTTCGCAGGGAACTCTGCTCCGGGCACTCCCTGGACTCGCATGCCTTTTTACTTTGCTGTTCTTCCTGGGGCTCTCGGAATCCTTGTCACAGTGAGATGAAACCCAGAGCCATTTTCCCAGGTAGCCTGCATCTCCAGTTCTGAAGGAACCTAAGGCAACAGGAGGGCCAGCTAGGGGAGTGTTTGCAGCTGTCCTTGAGCCAGGACACCTTTCATAGGTCCAGGGTGCTTCTCACACACCCTCCCCAGAATCTCAAAGACCTGGCCTCCCTTTTCCAGGATGCACCCTCGGACCTTGCAGCTTGCAGGGGTGTTTTTTCAACAGTGACGGTGGCGGGGGGAGCCCCGTCCAAGGCAAAGGCGTGGTTTGGACCTCTCCTCTCTGCAGCAGGGCACCTCAAATAACGGTGCCTGGGAGCAGAGAGGGGGCTTGCCTGCTGTCTGTTGTTCCCCGCTCAAGGCAGGCAGGAGTCAAAGGCGCTTTCTTCAAGGACTGCACATTAAGTTTGTCTTTGTGCTTCTAGCTGCTTCCATTTCAAAGGCTCTGCCAGTGAATCCAGGGAGTCATTCCTGGACCCTGCGGGCGTCTCCATGGTGACAGCTGAGCAGGCCTGAGGGAGAGCCGCACTAGCAGAGCGCTTTCCCACAAACAAGTTCCCTTGTCTGATTTTTTTTCCCCTCCTATTTTTTTCAGCAGTGACTAAGGCTGAAAATGGTTTAAAATATAGGATAAAATGGGAACTCCCTAAACTATCTTATAAAAAATCCCATTGTGTATAAATACATCTCTGTCATTACCCACCTCAGAGGAATATAACATAGCCTGAGAAACACGATCTCTCCTTTCCCTCTCTCTTCCTTACAACTGTCTGAAGAAGGGATGAAGTCTATTTCTCCTATTTTCTTCTGTGTACAGGCTCTGGTGAACTGCTACAACCTGTTCGCAGACGCTTGCAGCCCCCACTCCCACCCCAGAGGATGGAATACCTGCCCAACCAATCACCTCATCAGTAGCAGAGGCTGACCAGGAGTTTGTAAACATCCTGTTGTTGCTTGGCAGACCCACCAGAACTGGTGTGGTGTTACGTTACTCCTGGTGTTCACGTGCGTAGAGTCTGCCTGCAATGTGCTGGGAGAGTGGCTGTTAGTTGATGTCACTGTGCAAACACGGGAGAGGTACTTTACAAATGAGAGCCTTGTCACAAGGTCCATTTTGTATAACGAAGAGGCTCCTGTAGATGGTAGCAGCCGAGGGTGGCTGCTGTTGTGGTGTGGCCACTATTTGCAGTAAACTTACAAAGAAAAAGTATTATTTATAAGTAGAAGGAATGTATTCTAAGTAACCATAAAAGGTAATAGAGTGGCGACATGAAGGGTAATGTGATTTATCATCTTTTGAGGAACCAGAGTTCTCTAAAGAACCACACTTATATAGAAGATTCTGCAGGATGACTGACCAAGTAAAACTTAGGTGATTGTAGAAAGCTGATATGTTGCAGATGAAAAGTCAAAACTATCTGGGGCTCTTTGTTCCCCACCTCTGTATCTAGCACAGCATTCTTTTGATGTTGGTGGGCATTGGGGTTCCATGATTTCCTTCGAAGGGTTTTCATGTGCTTGTGCCTCAGAGGGCTGGATTGGGCGGAGACCTGTGGATGGTTGGTAGCCATGAATGGATAGCTAGCATTCATTGAGAAAGAATACACTCCCAAGGGAGGAGGTAGGCCAGTCCCGAGGGGAAGTCTGGAAGCTCAAGGGCAACCTCTGTACAAAGGGTGGGGACTTTGTCGCACACGCGCACCGTGGCTTTTGGCTCATTTGCATAGCGCGGGATTTCCCACAACCGTAGTTACCAGCTATGCGTCCTCGCACATTTAAAATTAGAATTTTAAATCTCCACTCGGGGGGTGTGTTTTAGTATCATAATGAGCTGCAGGTCGCCTTCACACAGGCTGGGGTGCCCCCTGAGCTCCAGCCAGTTCTGGTTGTTTGGGGCTGACACAACGTGTTGTGTTGGAGGAGGGAGGGTACCGTAAGCCTTCCACTTGTTGGACAGGTTTCTTTCCCGTGCAGCTTGGCAGCCTTTATGGCTCTCACTCTCTGACCTAGACTGCCCCATTATTTTGACTGCCAAGTAAAAGCATTTGTAACTTAGCAGACCACTAGCTTCCACAAACCCCACAGCTAATAAGAGTGCCGTCATTCAGAACCTATGGCAGAGTTTCCCTTGTTTGCTGTGACCCGCTCACCAGCGTGTTGGGTGGAATGCATTCGGTCTTTTGTTGTGTGACTGCTAAGTTGATGTAACTGCTTCCGTGGTGGAACGTGTTATTTGGGGCAGATGGAGTCTATGTCTATGGGCCGTGCTCACTCATACTTGGCTCAGAATAAACTATTACTCCCATTGGAGGGAGAGCTGTTTGGTATTGACGCACGGTGACCAAGAATCAAGTGGTGTGCACAAATGTATATGCTGAGCTTTTATTTGGCCAGTAGTCGGTACAGGTGTGTTTGCACTAGCATCAGCCCAAACGTGAGTGGCATGCTATGCTATCTGCTGTGACAACTCCTGAGTGACAGTTCTTCAATTCCAGTGTCCTTGACTGAAACGCTTGACTAATGAAAAAATATATACATATATATTTTAGTTTTATGGACATGAGTCTTTGCTGGCATGTGTGATTGCATACAGAACCCAGAAAATCCAGAAGAGGGCATTGAATCCCATGGAACTAGAGTTATAGACAGTTGTAAGCCACAGTGTAGATGCTGGAAATGGAACCTGGGACCTCAGCCAGTGCTCTTAAAAGCTGAGCTATCTCTCCAGCCTCACCTCTGGCTAATATTTTATGCTCCACGAGACACAGATATTACCGTTACCATTTTGGCCACAAGAATCTTAGCATGAATCTAAGGGATGTTTCAGACTGGAGCTAAATACCAAAATTGTCACCAATTTACTGTGAAATGATTAGCATGCGGATGTTTGTATGATCTGTTGAGAAGATAAATCTTGCATCTTTTATAATGGTGTGTTGCTTCAATACACCCACATCAGTGGGTGGAAATAAGCTCCCAGCAACATGAAAACTAGAATTCCTTTACTCCTATTAGTCCTTCAGGCTGATGCAGGACATTTAGCCTGGAGCTCTACTTCCATCTTTTTCAGAGCTCCCAGGGGTGCCTCTCAATGCTCTATTATACACAGCATACCTGTTTTCCATGGGCGGCTGTTGTAGGATTGTGTGGTGTGTGTGTGTGTGTGTGTGTGTGTGTGTGTGTGCATGCACACGTGTGAGTGCTAGAAAAATGCCTATGTTACTCATGAGAGGGCAGCCCCAAGGCAGGCTGCTTAGGCCTCCCTCCCTATACCAGATTTTCAGTTTTTCCTCACAGTGTCAAGTCTCTTCCATCAGACGCAGCATTGCCCGTCCTACAGGCTCCAGGAACCCCAGCAAGTACAGTCCATATCTTTGTACCTAGAAGATTCTCCTGGACAATGGAGCCTTTTCTAATGGGTCAAGCTCAGGCAAGCTTGCTCTCAAATCTTAGGACATGTTTTTCTGGGAGCCAAAAAATCTCTGAAAGATTTCTCACCCTTTCTCAGAAAACTGTGCACACTGGGGGCACTTCACAGAGAAACTGTGGGGTTATGGCCTACCAGGAAGAAGAATCTTGCCTCAGCAAGAATTTTCTCTCTAGAACTTTCTAGTCCCAGCTGTGGATTTCAGTCTAGCCCAACTCACAAACTGCTGGACACACCCAGCCATAGACTAGTCCCTTGTGGGTGTGGCTCAGGCCAAGCAGAGGCCCTCAGAACATGCAAGCTTATTTCCAATATTTCATATTTTTGTATATGCTGAACATACACAAGCAGGAAAAGCAAGATTGTTGGTTTAAGTCATCCCCCAAGATCTGCATATGGAGGCCTCATTCCAAACCCAGATAGCTCAGGATTCCATGTGAAGGGAGAAACACAGAGAAACCCTGGGTTGAAAAAAAAATCACATGTACAAGCTGGGATATGGTGATACACACTTGCAATCCCAGCACTCAGAGGCTGAGGAGGCAGGATAGTGGGATTGGTGCTAGCCTGGGCCACACACTAAATCCCATCTCACAAAGCAACAGAGAAGACCACACGCACCCTTATACATTTCTGCTTGTTGTTTTCTTGGTCACAGTCTAAGTTTTCTCCAGCTTCCTCTGCCCTGCGCATCCTTCAGCTCCTAGGCACTGTTTG
Source organism: Ondatra zibethicus (assembly GCA_004026605.1). Classification (NCBI taxonomy): domain Eukaryota; kingdom Metazoa; phylum Chordata; class Mammalia; order Rodentia; family Cricetidae; genus Ondatra; species Ondatra zibethicus. The sequence continues at coordinate 55,381 of PVIU01001912.1, read as the reverse complement.
TATTCATCACAGAAGGCAGCTGTAGCTAATTAATCCAAACATGGTGACTTGAAATAACAAAGATCCATTCTCCCACAGTTCTGGAGGGCAGATGTCTGAAATCAGTGTGTCAGGAGAGCTATGTTCCTCCTGAGATCTTTTCTAGTCTTGGCCATCTTCTGATAGATGCGGAGGTTCCTACATAACTCTAATCTCAGACTCAAACTTTACATAGTTCTTTTCTCCTCCTGAATGCCCCTCCTGTGTGTACCATTGAATTTAGGTTCTACGAAGCTACTCCAGCTTAATCTTCCTCATCTACTTCACTGGACTTGGAGTCACCTAGGAGACACACCTTGGGTCATATTGTGAGGATGTTTCCAGGGAGGATGAATTGAAGGGGGAAATCAAACCCTAAAATGTGGTTGGCATTGCTCCGTGGGCTGGGGTTAAGGGCTAGACAGAAAGAGGAAATGGGGAAAGTGAGTTGAGCATCAGCATTTATCTCTCTGCTGCCTGACTGCTGACATAACGTGCCCTGCTGCCTCGTGCTCCTGTTTCTCGCTGCCATGATGGGTCACTCTCAAACTGTGAGCCAAAACAAGCCCCTCATTGTTTAAGTTGTGTCTTTGTCACAGAGATGAGCAAAGGAACTAAGGCACCAGGGTGCTTCATCTAATGCGGTGTAGCTTGTGTAGATCTAAAAAGGGCCCCCTTCCCAAGTGAAGTTAAATTCACAAAGAATTCGGGTTCAGTGTGTGGAACGCTTTTCCGAGGGCCACTGTCCAACCCATCTTAGTGTTGTGTTCATAGCTAACAGGGCCTGGAACATAGTCACAGTTCATTTGTTCTGCTGGCTTGAACTTACACTTGGACCCAAGGGCTCTATCTGCATCATTCCAGGGCTCTATGTCTTTGTATGCCTTGATTATGAAAATAACAGCTAGACTAATTAAATAGTTTCTTAGCTCCCATTGGAGCTGTTGAAATATTTTATACCATTGTTTTAATCCACCATACTTCAAGTATGTCAGTGCTTCCTAAGCATGAACAAATATTTTTTTCCCAGTCTTTTTCTTTCTGTGAATTGAGTCTTCTCAGACCTGGAGGGTCTGAAAGTAAATTGATTTGATTGAGATAACTTTTCATGTATGAATTTCATTATACTTAGGATAAAAGGTATGCATTTATAGGTTATGTATGTCTATGTACATGCGTTGCTGTGGTGATATTTTATTTGTGCTATAACAAATAAAACTTTCTTGAAGATCAGAGTGTGTAGCTAGCCACTAGTTAACCATAGACACCAGGCAGTGGTGGCGCACACTTTTAATCCCAGCACTAGGAAGGTAGAGATGGGAAGGGATAAGGCTGGGCAGAGAGAGGAATATAAAGCAGGAGGAGACAGGAGCTCAGGGCATTCCAGCCTGAGGTTTTGTAGGGACAGGATTGCCCCTTTGGTCTGAGGATTCAGTAGAGGGAAGAACTAGTGGCTGGTGGCTCTGCTTCTCTGATCTTCAGGCAAGCTTTACTTGTCACAGCACAAACAAAACGTCTCCACATCCTACCCTATTTCTGACAGTGACTGTGGTGGTGTGAATGAGCATGGCCACTGTGTACTCATATATTTGCATGCTTAGTCCCCAGCTGATGAGCTGTTTGGGAAGGATTAGGAAGTGAGGTCTTGTTGAAGGAGGTGTGTCACTGGGGGTGGGGCATTGAGGTTTCAAAAGCCCACACCCGGCCTAGTCCTGCCTGCTGTGGAACAATGGTCTTGTACCCTGTAAAGATTTGTCACTTGTATTGGTTTAATAAAATGCTAATTAGCCCAGTAGCCAGGCCGGAAGTATAGGTGGGGTGACCAGAATATGAGAATTCTGGGAAGAGGAAAGGCTCAGTCTGCAGTTGTCACCCAGATAAAGAGGAAGCAAGATGAGAATGCCTCACTGATAAAAGGTACCACATCACATGGCTAACACAGACAAGAATTATGGGTTAATTTAAGATGTAAGAGTTAGCTAAAAATATGCCTAAGCTATTGGCCAAACATTGTTGTAATTGATGTAGTTTCTGTGTTATTATTCAGGTCTGGGCATCTGGGAAATGAACGAGCAAGCTCCACTTGTACCTGCCTATCTCAGGTTGTCCTGTCTCTGTTTCTCTATCTGCTGCCTATGGAACAAAATATAAAGCTCTCAGCTACTGCGCCAGCACTATGTCTGCCTGTGTGCTTCCTCCCATGAAACTGGAAACAAGCTCCTAATTAAATGCTTTCTTTTAGAAGAGTTACCTTGGTCTTGATGTCTCTTCACAGCAATAGAACAGTGACTAAGACCATGATTTCTATGTGTTAGCAACATACTTTTTATTTTTTAAAAAATATAGTCATGGGTCTGGAGAGACAACTCAGTGTCAAGTGTGTTTGCTGTTTTTGTGGAGGACTTCAGTTTGATTCCCAGCACCAACATGGCAGCTTACAACTGTCTGTAACTCTAGTTCCAGGGGATCAGTTTCCCTCTTTTGTTCTACACATGCCTCAGACACACACACACACACACACACACACACACACACACACACGCATGCATGCACGCACACATGCACTGCATATATATACTCTGCAGAGCATCCATACAAATAAAAATAAATGAATCTTCAAAAACAATAGCTAGATGTGACATTTCTAAAAAACGAAGGACAAATTTTAAGCTTTCATATTAAAATGTGCTAGGATAGTGGTTTTCAGCCTTCATAATGCTGCAACCCTTTAATACAGTTCCTCAGGTGGTGGTGACCCCAAACTATAAAATTATTTTCATTGCTACTTCATAACTGTAATTTGCTACTGCTATGAATTGTAATGTAATATCCAATATTCAGGATATCTAATATGTGACCCCTGGGAAGGGTCATTCAGCCCCAGAGGGATCGCGACCCACGGGTTGAGAACCTCTGTGCTATGACTTTATTACTAGCCTTTCAACTGGAGCAGTGTTATTTGACAGGGTTAAAAGCAGCACTGAGAACAAGCTTCACTCCATGGGCAGGAACTTTGAAAACCAGCCTGTCTCTCGTGTGTGTGACTTGCACGGTAGGTACCTTGATGTCGAACAGCTGGTTGTGTTTGACTTATGAAATGTTTGGAGACTGGAATTCCAAAACAGGAAGCATCTGAATTTTTTCTTCTTTAATCATAGTGACAATTATTTCAATTTGCTTCATTTCCACTGTTTTTATTCCAAATTCTTTTCAAAACCATGCTTCTGGGAGCAGAGCCGTATTAACAATTTTTAATCATCATTTATCCATTTTCCATTGAGCAAGCCACAGAACAACCAGAAAAGAGACAGAGAAAAAAGCAGATCCCCTGTCTGCTATGCCCAAAGTGTACCACACACAGCTGATCAAGGAACACTGGTCTGCAGGGCCATGCTTTAATGGAAGTGTGCGCTGTGGTCTTGAAGTTTAAGATGCATTAACATCAAGCCTTTCAGCTTCAGGCAGTAATAAAAGCCAGTAACAAAGGCATCAATTGACTAAGACAGACTTTGCTATGTGAAAAAGCCTTCACTCCACCCAAGGGAGCCAGGGTCTCTCTATGTCCAAGCAGAAAGCACGGTCAGAGCTGCCTTCTTGGTGTCAAGTTCCCTCTTCTGCACAACTGTAGGACCCCTAGACATCTGTCAGATCATGTGCAATCAGGCTAGTTCATCTGTAGAGAACCAAACAATTGGTCAACCACAGAGCTGGACACTTTCGCTATTTCAGAGCACTTTTTGTTTTATTTTGAAATCCATTGCCAACTCTGTTTCTAACTTCTTGGGGTTTAGTTGTTTGAAACTCAAAAGCAGTTTTACAACGGCAGAACACCGCCTCACCAGTAGATTCGTGTCTCTGTGTTAAGCGTCTTTCCTTGCTGGCCACCGACTGCAGGCAGAAGAGGACCGGTGATGGAAAGAGATGCTCTTTACGGCCTTGATAAAGAAACCAGCTGGATTTTTGCTGGTGGTTTGTTTGGTTATATACTGAGGTCCTTGCCAAATGGGATGAGGCAGGAAGAATTGAGTCTAGACTCCAAATTCAGCTGAGGTTGAGGTCATACACAGCTGCAGACAAAAAGAGACTTTGCCTCTGTCCCTTGGGCCCTGTGATGTAAACTTGAAAGCCATGATCTTTTTTTTTTTAACTGCACTTATTTATGGCAGAGGGCACCCACACATAATGATGCGTGTGTGAAGGTCAAAGGATAGCTTGAAGAATCACTTCTCTCCTTCTACCCTGTGGGTTCTGGGGATCAAATTCGGGTCATCAGGCTTGGTGGCAAGCTGAGTCATTCTATCCCAAATCGTGATCTCCCCAGGACCTTCGGTTCACTACCCTGCTTGAGCCCACTTTTCCACCTGCCAGATAGGAGAGGTGGCTGTTGAGGGTGGATTGTATGCAGGGATAGCGCAGCACTCCCTGGCACAGGTACACAGAATTCTTCTGCCCCTGGCACTACCAAGAACTTTCCAGGCTTCGTGTATGCTAGGAATGCTACAAGAAAGTTCTCCTTGCTAATCGTTCTGATAAATTCAGGCGCTTTTACATTTAGACTCATCCATCCATCATGTTGGCCCAACCCATTTCAATTTGAACTTTTTTCTGGACCCGAGGGCCTTTCTTACCACTAAGCTCTTTTTCTACTTAAAATATACTTACTTGTCCTTCCCGTCTCCACCTTCAGTCACTTCAGTGACTTAACAGCACCCCCCAACCGAAGTTCCTCCAGGGATGTAATTAGGTCCTTCCTAAGGCACTCACCTCTTTCTATCCCAGTACATTTGTATGTGTAGACTCATATTCACTAATGAAGAGGAGGATCAGATAGAAAGCTGGACTCCACAGTCCTCTTTATACATACAAACATCCGTTAGCCACTTTTCGTGTATCTTATTGTTAATCTGATGTCTTGTGGGCTCTCCTGAATCAGTTAGCAATTATTGAGAAAATGCCCGACAGAAATGCCCATGGGCCTGTCCTAGGAGCCAGTTCCTCTACTAAGGCTCCCTCTCCCCAAGTGTGTCGTGTTGACAACTGAAGCTACAGCACAGCCCTTTCCACTCTATGTGCTCGACATGAGTTCCTGTGCTATTTTTATGTCAACTGGACACAAGCTAGAGAGTTATCTGAAAGGAGGGGACCTCAATTGAAAAAATGTCTCCAGGGGGCTGGAGAGATGGCTCAGAGGTTAAGAGCATTGCCTGCTCTTCCAAAGGTCCTGAGTTCAAGTCCCAGCAACCACATGGTGGCTCACAACCATCTGTAATGGGATCTGGTGCCCTCTTCTGGCCTGCAGGCCTACACACAGACAGAATATTGTATACATAAGAAATAAATAAATATTTAAAAAAAAAGAAAAAATGTCTCCATAAGATCCAAATGTGGAGCATTTCTTAATTGGCGATTGATGGGGGAGGGAAGGGCCCAGCCCTGTTTTTTTGTTTTTGTTTTTTGTTTTGTTTGTTTGTTTGTTTGTTTTTTTGGAAAGCAGGTTGAGCAAGCCGTGAGGAGCAAGCCAGTAAGCAGCATCCCTCCATGGCCTCTGCGTCAGCTCCTACCTCCAAGGTCTTGCCCAGTTTGAGTTCCTGTCCTGGCTTCCTTCGGTGTCGAAGACTACAATATGGAAGTGTAAGGCAGATAAGCCCTTTCCTCCCAAGCTTGCATTTTGGTCATGGTGTTTCATTGCAGCAATAGGAATATTAAGAGAGCTCCTTCCCACCTCTGTGCCTGTGAACTGGGGACACTACTAGTGCCTGCTCCCTGGGTTCTTACCTGGACTGAGTCTCCACAAAGCAGAGTCTGTCATCACTGACTACTCAGCATCTTAGCTATTTCTCTTAGTCAGCTCACTTCCTTATTTCTTAAGGCATTATTCACAGTTTTAAATGCATTACAATCAAAGGGAAACCAAAGCTGTCTACACAGGTAATGTCCCGCTGCTCCTCAGACGTGCCAAATAGCAATTGTTGGAGAGTTGCAGCTTTGGTGCCTCTGGACACTTGATGGCACCAATGAAAGCTCCTCCCAAACAGGAGCTGGCTAGAGTGCCCCACCCTCTCAACCTGAGTCAGGAGTTCTGTGTCTCTACAGGTCTGTGTCCTCAAGATGAGACCGTGGTAATACCTGCCTTGGGAGCTGAGAGCTCATTCACACCATCTATCACGGCACTTAAATTGGTTGTTAAAAGAAGTCTGTTGGTTGTCCTGGAAACCATGCAGCTAGCTTTTCTAGGGATGTTCCACCCTACACCAAGAATGCAAATCCATGTCCTTTCCCCTCAAACCTGGTCAAGGGAAGCACTTTTCTGTCTGGGAACAACCAGGGCAGGAAAACCAATATTAAGGGCTGAGAGAGCAATCAGCTCCCATGCTGAGGCATGCCTGATCTCTGGTAACTGAAGTGGAGGCAGAGGAAAGCAGAAAGGATGGCTAGAAAGAGCCAGGAAGTTGCATCAGTCACCAAGGGTATGTTGTGAACTCTCTGAGCTCTTCTTGGGAGAAACAGAGACTGAAGGTTCCTCTGGATGAGGAGCAGAGCCAGTGGGATTCTAGGACCATGGTTATTGTCATTATACCCTGGTTCTCTGGAGTGGCTCGCCAGACTGTAGCTGCCTGAGGAACTGGTGCTTGCACAAAGTGGTGCAACTGTCTGTTGATCTGCATCTGACTTCTATATTTGCCCTGTTTCCAGCGTCCATGAGGTAGCTATTTCTACCCACTGCTCTGGACATTCCCTGCCTATATGCAATATGTGGCCGTCCTTGTGGTCGCTCGTGTCTTGTGTTCAGTGGCCTCTGTGGAATGGCAGCCAGAGGGGTTTGCCCTCCCCTGCAGCGAGTGAGTCGCGGAGAACTCCGTGGCTCCCCGTCCTCAGTTTATTTTGTGAAAACAAGCTTGGATCTTAACCTTCTCCTTTATTTCTACTTGTACTCAGGTTACCAACGTAGAAATAATGTTCCGTGACCTTTAAGCGGGGCGCCAGCTGCCTCTCCGCCCTTTCCCTTGTGATTTAGAACCACACAGCTGGTTCGGTAATGCTTTCTGGAATTTTGAACTCCTTCCCGGCAAGTGGTGACTAATGGTAAGGCATTGCACCAGAGGTTACTGGGCAGAGCGAGTGCCCATTGGGAGCATTTTCTCCACACCCACATCTGTCCCTGTGGCAGATTTAGTTTAAAAAAAAGTTCCCGTTTTGCCCTGAATTTTCAGTTCTACACCAATCAGGAATGAAATAAAGATTTCAGAAATGCTTGGTTCTACTCCATCCAGGCCCTATGATGCCGAGAAGGGCGTGGCTGTGGGTTGGGCTTGGCACACACTCACTCTTGGCAGAAGTTGTCCGGCATCACCATGTTTTTGTTCAGACAAAAGCAGTTTTTAGTGGCAGCCTCAGGGGCCATGGTGGGGACAAGGAGTTGGTAAGAGAACTTTCCCAAGGATTCCCTAAACTTTAAAAAGAAAAAGTTTAAGTTTTTTTTTTTTTAATTCTGTGTATGTGCATTTTGTCTGCCCTGTGCACCACTGTGCGCCTGTTGTCTGAAGACACCAGAAGAGGGTGCTGGGTCCCCTGGGATGAAAGTCACAGATGGTTGTGAGCCACCATTTGGGTTTTGGGAATTAAACCCAGACCATCTGGAAGAGCAGCCAGTGCTTTTAACCGCTGAGCCATCTCTCCAAGCCCCAAATACTCAAAGTTCCTTCAGTCCTTTACCCATGTCCCGTGACCATTCCACCCTCCACCCAGCAGCTTGTTCCATCATGGCCAAGGCCAGAGTGCTTCAGTTTCTCCTCCCCAGCTCTGGAACGGAAACTGGATAGGGTGAGGTATAGGGAACTGGGTTGGGAACTGGATGTTTGAACAAGTTTAGGATGCAACTGGGCAGCTTCTGCCAAGAGTGAGTTTGTGCCAAGCCCAACTGTGGGCAACTGAGGGGCAGACCGGAAACACACAGAAGATGGTACTTTCTTTCCGTACATGGTAGATGACGCCTTTGGATCCCTTCTGGCTTTTAGAAAAAGTATAGTTGACATTATTTTACTCACAAGATTGTGGTTGAGGGCTCTTGGGCGGAACGGGCTTTGTGCAGCTTACACCTGTGTCTGGGTTTGAGGCTTGTTCATCTCAGCAGGGCAAGCTGGGAAGACGTGGGAGTCAGACTGAACCAAGGAGGGAGGTGCGGGAAGACTTGGGTGTATCCGACGGGTAATGGTGAAAGTGGAGGTGGGGGTGTGGATGGCTTTGGTTTATATTTCCATCGTGTTCGCTGTTGACTTCACACCTTTCCTGGATCTGGAGTCCCTGTGGCCTGGCTGACGGTGGGTGAATCAATGATTTTACTACATCCCGCAGTTGTCCCCACTGTTTGTACTTGAAAGTGGGGCAGGCAACACAGGAACTCCCCGAGTTTAATGTCCATTCATAATTGTCTTTTGTTGCTGGAACCGTCTTTTTGGATAAAAAGGACATTACGTCATAACTGAGAAATCCCATCCCCACAGGATGAAAGCATCGTTTCTCAGTTCGTTATCTTTAGGGGGGAAGGATGCTTGCATAGGCCCCTTAGACAATTCTGTCCCACAGCAGGAAAGTTAACTTTCTTGTTCCTATCTCTTTCTCTGCACAGATGGGCCTGAAATTCTTGCTTTAGGCCATATGGAGTGGATATGCTGCGAGGAAATTATATCCGGCTTTCTGTTTCTGCTCAACTCCTTTCACTGGGTAAGCGGACCCTTTGAAGTAGCCCTTTCCTTACCTCGGATTCTGACATGAGTAACTGATTGCCTTTCAGTCTACGCAAGATAAGGAGCTGTGTCTCAAAACCGTGCAACTCTCTTAGGTAAACAAGAGCCAAACCACCCAGGGCACTTCTCCAAGAAGGGAGAGAGTTCCCCACATGTGTTAAGCATTTTATTCTTCCCCGAACACTTTGCCCTGTATTATTGTGTTTAAATTGGATAATGTCTACATGAAAGGGCCGTGTCAATTGTATCAGTAACAAAAAAGGTAAGATTTTGTAACAATTACGGATTTGATTTTTCTATACAGACATCTAAGGCTTGGCAAGAGAATGTTAGCTGCCTTAAATTGCCCACTGAAGGGAAATTGGGTTCCGACTGTGGTCTGTTTTCTAATTCTGTCTGTGTTTTCTATTCTGTAACAGACACCACCCACCTGGGGACATCAAAAGAAAAAAAATGCAGGGCCCTGGGCAGAAGGCTCAGAGGCTAAGAGCACTGGCCACTCTGGCAGACCATCAAGGCTTTGTTCCCAGCCCTCAGAACCATTTGTATTTCCATCTCCAGGGGATCTGACACCCTCTTCTGGTCTCCACGGACACTGCAGGTACATGGTGCACATACATATATGCAGGTAAACTCTTATACACATAAAATAAAAATCAGGAAACCTGAGTGGGGGTGTTGGACGGAGAATACAAAGGAGAATACAACAAGTCTACTCTTGAAGGTCCTGACTGGTGTCACTCGTGGTTCTTGACTGGCCACCAAAAATGTTTCAGGCAGCTGACCAAGAGGGCAGGTTATGTTTATAACCAGTGAGAAGGGAATGAGGTGAAGAAGTTGGATGTGAGGTAGAGACGATCTGACTGGTCACAGCTGTGTCTGTCTTATTTGAACTGTTTGACTGGCTGTTGGTGACAGGCCCAGGATCTGTAATTTATTGCAAGGTGGGTTCCACATCACCTTAGGCTGCAGTTCAGTATTTGTGCAGAAACCTTTTTACCAAACTTAAAAATACAACCCTGTACTGGCTAGTTTTATGTCAGCTAGACACAGGATAAAGTCATCAGAGAGGAGGGAGCCTCCATTGAGAAAACACCTCCGTAAGAGCAGGCTGTAGGTAAGCCTAGAGAGCATTTTCTTAATTAGTGGTTCATGAAGGACAGCCCAGTCCATTGTGAATGGTGCCATCTCTGGGTAGGTGGTCCTGGGTTCTATAAGAAAGCAGGCTGAACAAGCCATGAGGAGCAAGCCAGTAAGCAGCACCCCTCCATGGCCTCTGCATCAGCTCCTGCCTCCAGGTTCCTGCCCTGTTTGAGAGCCTGTCCTGATTTCCTTTGATGATGAGCAGCAATATGGAAGTGTGAGCCAAATAAACCCTTTCCTCCCCAACTTGCTTTTGGTCATGGTGTTTCATCACAGCAACAGTAAGCCTAAGACACACTCCCCAGGCAGTTTTAATCCCAACAGGTTCAACGGGTATATCCACAGTGGAGAAAGGAACCCTTCAGATGCTTCCCTGAGGTGGTCCTGAAGTGGCGCCCTGAGGAGCCTTCCTTGTATTGCTTTGCCTTTCACTCTTCCCTCAAAGTCACCCAACCTTTTTCTCTTGCTTAATTGCTGTTTCTCAAGGCTTCGGAAGATGTTGCCCAGGGTACGGCAAGAGCCTTATTGTATCCCATATATATGAGTTTACTTTTTAAAAAATGTCTGACTTAGCTCCCAATCCATTTCTATTTTTGGAGAAGACCTTAGTGAATCTTTCTGGCGGGATGCTGCATTCAGTTCCAAGTGAGTCTCAAGACATGAGCATCTCTGCTGCAGCAGCTGTCGGAGTCACTTCCCTCCCATGGAGCGTGGAGCGCACTCGGAAGCAGCAGAATCCAGTAAGCCAGCATTCAAGGCAATCCTTTGGAGGTGATTAACTCAGCAAGGAGTGATTGGAGAATCAGTTCTCCGAACCCGAAGAGGTCAGGGTGACTCGGGCTGATATGTGATTGAATAACATTTGTGGATGGAAAAAGGGGACGCGGCATCTAGAGAATTTGGCTAGCACAGAGATTAGGTGGCCACTCAGCTTCTGTGATGGCCTGACACTCAGAGGTGAGTTACAAATTCCTGAGGGAGGTTTTAAGTTTGTGCACCGAGTTTGGTTGCAGTTCACATACAGGGCTGTGCTGAGGCTTTGAAAACCCTATTCAGTTTAACTCAACACTGTTAAGACTATAGAACCGGGCATATTGATTGTGAATCTGCTTTTTGGAATATTACTGTGTGTCCATAAGATTAAATTGTGTGTATACAAAAGAATAATTAGTGTACGACTTTTACGTTCTTACGTGAGGTTCTTAGACTCATCACAGAAAAACAGAGCTTACTAGGGCTGGCATAAAAATGGGAGCGGGGTGTGTGTGAATGTGTGCGTGTTGGTATATGTATGTGTGTCAGAATATACACACCTGTGTGCAAGGCCAGAGGAGGCTGTCAAGTGTCCTTCTCTATCTATGTTGTTTCCTTGAGATTAGGGTGTGCCCTTGAAGCCTGGCATGGGCAGTGGCCTGCCCATGCAATCCGCCCACTGGTGTGTGTGGGTGTTCTCTGCTGTGTGGCTTTTCACATGGGTGCTGAGGATTTGAATTCAGGTCCCTGTGTTTGTGCAGCAAGAACTCTTGCCCACCAAGTCATCTCTCCACCCTTTAAAAACAGAGAAACTCAGTTTGGAAAGAAGAAAGCGTTGTGGAGCTAGGCAATGGTGACCATCGCCCACAGCACGAATGTATCTCATAGTGCCGAACCACATACTTGAAAGTGTGTAGTTAGTATGTTTGTTATGTGTATTCTTATTACAATTTAAGCATCTTGAGTGTGTGTTGGTTTCTAGGAGGGCAGACAGGCCTGGAGGAGAGTTTAGAGGACCGTCCCCAGGGAGGACACCCCCTGGGTGAGGCTCCATTTACATAGAGGCTAACTTGTCCTATGGAAGAGGACACCACTCCCCACTCTGCAGTATGTGAGGACTGGCAGATGGCATCAGGAGGATAGAAGAGGACATGTGTGACTTCTTCCAAAGGAGTTAGGTGGAACATCTCTCCCAAGCCATTTGATGGCATAGAAAGCAAAGCATGCCCACCAGGGACTACAAGGGCAACTCCTTAAGTCATGGCATTCTTCCAGAGGGTAAGCAGAGATGCCCTGTGGCCATCGTTCACTATTGCTATGATTTGAATAGTATCCCTTAACAGCACATGCAGTAAAGTCTTAGTCTAACAGGGTGGTACTGATGGGAGGTCTTGCCTGATGAGATGCCCTTGGGCCATTGCGTATGTGCCTTTGAAAAGAACTGTGGGACACCCATCTCTTCCTTTATCCCTTTGACTTCTTTGCCATCAGGTAAGCAGCTGGCTTCCCTGGCATTGCCCATCCTTACTGCCTGGTCATCTCATCAGAGACCCAAAGTACCATGTCTTCCGGATTTTGGACACAAGCCTCCAAAACCATGATGGAAAACTGACTAACATCCCAGAGGCAATAGGACAGACACTTGTCCTCATCTCTTCTTTACTAGTGGTTTTAAGATGTTGTTTTCAAAGCCACCAAAATTAGTTCCAAGCTCTTCCTCTCCCACAGTCATATGCCTCATAATGACATTCCAGTCAGCAACAGGCTGTACAGGCAGTGGAACTCTAATAGAGTATAATGGAGCTGAAAAGTTCCCAATGCTCTGGGATGTTGTAACCATGGTAACATCAAGATGCTGTGCAGTTCTGATGTGCTTGCATTGATGCTGGTGCAAACAAGCCTGTCCTGCAGTCCACTGTACAGAAACAGTACATACATGTGTGTGGTGTACAATGCCCGACAGTGATGGTAAATGAGTGTTGCTGGGTTATGTTTTTATCATGTTATGTTTTTATTGTTATTTGTACATGCTCAGCCGTGAGACGCACCCTGCAATGCTGGCAGCCGCCTCATGCATCTGATTATATAAACTCTAGCTGCATCCTTTTCTCTTATACTTGTGCAGACTGCTGAGCGAGCCGGTGGATGTAGCCGCCTTCCTCTGCTCTCCCCAGGCAGAACTCCCCCAAAGCGCCTTGTCTCCTGTTCAAAGACTTGTGCACCCCCATTCCACTCACTGGAGGGTCAGACATTGGGGCTGTCTCTGTCTAGGGCAGCAGACCTCCGCTACACAACTGAAGCTGTCTGCTCCCTCCCAGCTCATTCTTTCTATCTTTTCGGGGTGTTCAGTTTTCAGTCCCCCCTTAGCATTTTGAATACCACTGCATATATTTTCTGTCATGTCTGGAAACTCAGGATTTTGTGTTTTTGCTGTCACGTCGAAGAAAAAGAGGAGTTTGAACGAAATCCGGGGAGCTGACAATGCAAAAGAGATTAAGCACTGGCCTGTGGTTGAAGAATGGTCACCACAGAGGCCAGCTTTCTCGTCCTTTCTCAATGGCTGTGAGGAGATGCAGAGAGCACGGTGGCTCTGGGGACTGCGGTGCCGCTCACGGGGGTCTGTATCACGACCCAGGGTCAACAGCCCAAAACAGTGCCGCCATCTCAGTAGGCTGTCCCTTCAACAGGGACAGGTTACATTTGTCTTCCATCTAGAAACCTGGGGCACTTTGAGGCCCTACCTTGAGATTCATATTTTTATTCTAAGAGCTGATTTACAGAGATCTAAGTAACCGGAAGGCCACAGACCAGAGTTCAACGTTCTTGTTCTTTGAGCTCCCTTCAAAGGACTGTAGCTTGGGAGCTAACCAAGCTGGAACCCAGTGTGCTCTTTGTGACAGCTAGCGGGTGCTATCTAATAACAGGAAGTTGGAGTTAGTGTTTTACGGTGGTGACATTTATCTTTTATGTGCAGTTAGGTGTGAAGGTTAAGCTCAGTGCATCTGGCTGCTCTCTGCAGAGTATATTCCTTTAGGAGGGGAGTCTTGCAGGGATGTGTTATGGCTAGATGGGGGGACTTCACTTTGTGCCTAGATATCAGGAATATCTGGCCAGCCGTGTCCTGAGTCGTAAGCATTGTAGCACTCAGTCCCCACTGGAGGTCTGGGAAATAGCCATCTTCCTGGAAATGTGGAGGGAACACTCCCCAACTCTCCTAGGTCAGGATGCCAGTCTAGTCCTGAAGCTACCAGGGGTGAGAGGGCTGGGGCCGTCGAGCTCACTGCTCCAGGAGTTCTAGCCCCAGAGAGTGCAGATGTGTCCAGATGGCCCAGGGGCCTTCCCACCGGGCTTGCTGCTGCTTGTTCTCACAGTTAGACCTCTTTATCAGTTAGTAAAGTTGAATTTGTAAGCTATAGCTTGCAAAAAGTTTTATTAAGTGTGTCATTTGACTCTAACATCTTCTTTGTAATTTGCTGCAAGCACATAGTCCTACAGGCTTGAAAGATGTGTGTTCTGCCCATTGTTTGAATTGCCCCACTTGACAAAGGCTTTTCGGTTGCTTTTACTTTCATGTATATATATATACACACACACACACACACACATATATATGTATATATATCTCCACACACATACATATATTTACATTCTTGTGACGTTTATTAACAAGATTATCAACACAGACAAAATATTCATTTTTGTGTGAGCTACTGAATGTATAGATTCATATTTGCTCAGGGTATGAGGCAGGATACTGAAGTTGGGGCCACAACCTGGTTATACTGGAGAAGGGGTCCAGCAGGGTCTTCGGGACTTCTGGTGCTGAGCACCCGTTTCTGCTCTCAGAGCTGTGGATTCAGAAGTATCAGAAGCCTGCAGAGGTTTGCGGATCAGAGTTATCTGTTGTCTCTTTCGGGACTCTTTGGTCCCTGACAGCACTGTTGCCATGGTGAAGCCACAGCTCTAAAAGAACGCGATGCCCTATACCTGGGCAGAATTCACTCACTTCCATGGTGGCGAGAAGCCAAGCTTATTACAAACAAATTTCTGTTGTTGGTGTTTTGACCGTTGCAGTCTCTCTGGAGCCTTTCATCTAGCTGGCATGAAGTCGACAGGCTCTAATGAAAAACAAAACAAAACAAAACAAAAACCCAGAAATGGAACAGGATTCTCTCCTGAAAACCACAATCAAGGAGACCTAAGAGACCCCACAGGAGCCCTGTGAAGAGTTCAAAGGGTAAGAGATTCTGGTGACCACCACAAAGTCCTGCAGAATGAGAAAGCGGGTCTGCCAAACACCGCCCACTGTTCCACCTGGGAGGCCAGTGCTTCCACAGACTCTGCAGGCAGTGCTAGAAGCATAGTTGTGCCCAGACTATGAAGAAGGGCCGAATGGGCTACATCCCAACAGGGTACCCTCAACCTTGAGCTTCCCTGAGATCTGACACCCACCCAACCCCTGTAAAAATGCCATCAAGCTTTGCAAGAAACACTGATCAAGTCTTCCAGAGATCCCTCAGGAACATTGTCATCCAAGAGGACAACGGTACTTGCTGAGGTAGTGTGAAATATGACTGGGTAAACCCAGTCCCACCAAGCCTTCCCATGCAGGCCTGTTACCCTCAGCTTATCTTGCGGCATTCCTGAGTTTACTTGAACAGGAGCTCTGTCGTCTTTATTGGGGGCTTTGACATGGATAGCCTCAGAGAATGTGGAGGAAGAGCCCCAAACTGAAAGTCCTGAGGAGGAGTTCAGTGTGTGGTGAACCCTCAAAAGGAGGCTGCTGCCCACATACTGTAGCCTATCCGAAGAAGACACAGACTGGGCTGTACAGGCCAGCCCTGGTAGAAAGTTTGCCATGGACGAATACACTAACTCAGCAGACCAGCACGGGATGTAGAGGAAGAGTCAGCAGCCAGTTCAGTGGTTCTGCTGACCAAAAGGAAGATGAAGGTCTGAGGACTTCAGCGTCTGGAAGCAGCCGCTACCCACTCTGGGTTCTGTCAGAGTCATGATGAGGTACTTTGACCAGGGTTCAGGAAACCAGGTCGCCTGCTGTGACCAACAAAAGAGGAGTAGCATCTACCCTCCTGCTGCCTGCACTCCTACAGTGAAGATGGCCGCCCTCCTACCCTCAGGACGGCTGTTGTACTCAAATATTGTTTCCACATGACCAACCATGCTAGTCCCTTTCTGCTCCTGCGATAAACCCTGACAAAGGCACCTAAGGGGAGGAGAGGGCTTGTTTGGACTGCCCCTCCAGATCATAGTCCATCGCTGAAAGGAGGAACTTGAAGCAGAAACCACAGAGGAACACTTTCCTGGCTCACAGAAAGCCTCATGCTCGGCTTCCTTTCCTAGACAGTGCAGGCTCACCTGCTAGGGATGGTGCCGCCCACAGTGGGCTGGACTCTCCTACAACAATTAACAATCAAGAAAGTGCCCCCATGGTCACACCTATGGACAAATCTGATCAATGCAACCGCTCAGTTGAGACCTTTTTCTCAGGTGACCTTTGGCCTTACTAGTCAAAGCTAACTAGGGCACTAACTCATCTAGCTGCTGGGCCAACTATACAAATATTTCCTAATGTAAAAGTCCCTCATTGGACCTATAGTCTTCTGTTAGGTGTGTCCAAAATTAAAAATAGACACACAGTAACATAGCATACATACTGTATTGGTAATACTTTGGTGCCAACAGCTTACAAATCATGTTATTTTACCTCATTTTTAGAGTAACTCCACAGAGACAGTCATATTAGCTGTTATTTCTCTCATTTTAACTGGAAGGAAACACAGGAGGTGTTGTTCTAGGGTAAAAATCTGGGTAGGCAGAAGCAGACTATGCCAAGTCACACAGAGCCAGGAAGAATATGTCTGCTTCAAGGGTGTATTTCTGGCACGTGTTATGTTCTGTCAGCTGGATGGAACACATGTTTATTGCATGAACAAATCACAAAGCAGAGCAACAATAGCAAAAGCAAGAAAGGATTTGTTTTGAATTATTGCTGTGAGAATTATTGACAGACAATATAGTCTGTCTCCTCTAAAATTCAGGCTTTTAGAGGTTTAAGCCCCAGTATGAGATATTAAAGGTGGGAGCATGTGGAAGCTTTAAGAGATGACAGGTCCTGCCCCCCTGAGTGGTGGACTCAGTTCATAGATGCTATGGCTTGAACCAGAGTGCCATCGCCCCCAACAACTCCTGTGCTGAGGGATCAGTCCTCAGATGTGACATTACAGAGGGGACTGGGTCATGGGGGGGACTAGCTGAAAGTTCATCTAGGAAGTGGGGTCTAGTTAGAGGGAGCAGGTCATGGAGGTGTCTTTGAAGGACCTGTCACCGCTTCCTGTCTGCCATGAGATGAGCCACGTTACCTCACACATGCTCCCTGCCATGCCATTCTGACCCATTGTGCATGGACCCAGAGGTGTGGAAACTAAGTAACTATACACGAAAACCTCTAAAACCCTGAACTGAAATTAAGTTTTCCTCCTTTAAATAGTTTCTTTCCAGTATTTGCTGCTACAATGGAAAGCACTGGTGGTTAATGGGGCATACTGAGGTATGGCCACAAAAGCCATGTGGTACCACAGAACACCCTGAGACCCTGCCAACAAGAAGGCTGTCACCCGATAAGGCCCCTCTCTTGTGATATAACCAGGAACTGAAACAAACATCCTCTCTTTAATGCTCATCCATCCTGTGGTAGTGTGTCACTACAACAGGAAATGGACCATGACCATTATTCATTCATTTTCCCCCCAGCAAATATTTACCAAATGTCTGCTTTGGGCTAGGCATGAGTCCAAGTGCTGAAAACCCATTGCTCTTTATTCCAGGATGGTAAAAGAGAGAGAATCTTCAATGTCCTTGTGCTTCTTTTAAAGTTAAAAGATTATTTACATTTAAAAAACCTGTAAGGACTTGCTAGGGAGGATCCATGGGGTTCAAAGGTCCTTTCTGTCTCATGTGTCCAAGGCTTCTGTCTGGTTTACCTTCGGGGTAGAAAAACCTATGCTTGTTTTATGTTGTGTGTGCTTAGCGCAGACTACATATGGAAGTCAACGTCTCCCGCAGTATGTTAAGATGGCCAACCTTTTATATCTCTGGGGAACCGTTAAGAGCTGAATTTTATGCAGCTCTCGGTATCTGTTATAGTATATCAAGAGTCCATACTTCTCAGATGAAGGCAGTATGCAGATTTGATATGTCCAACTGTCGAGTCACAAGAAAGTGGCAGGGAGACGTCGGGTGAGAAGAAACTGCACACCAAGCCTTCAGGAAGGACTCTGAATGACTTCCTTACACACGGGATGCAGCAGTGAGAAAGGACATGGCCAAGAAACTAAGCTTATATCCAATAGGGGCTGGGAAGAGTTAAACTCATGGGGTCGATAGATGGAAATGGTTTTAAGATTAAAAAGAAACAAGACAACAACCTACTGATGTTTCGTCCTTTTAAGTTCTGAGCCGGGTAAGAAGCATGGGCAGGAGGGGGGTGTATGTTGGGTAATTTTTGGAGATTAAGTTTGGGAGTGCCATCCCCGAGAATGGAAAATCAAGAACTTTAGAGTGAGGCCAAGCAGGGTTTTAACCCTGACCTCTGACAATTTAGGCAACTTGCTTCATCTCCTCATCTGAAAGCCAATCTATTGACCCAAATAAGGCCAAGCTCGTAGGAAGTGGAAAATATTATCTGTTTTTTTTCTTTTTACGTAAGTAGGACAGACTTGGGCTCATTAAAGAGGTGCTGTCACCCTTCCTGCTGTGGCTAAAATGTATGAAAACGTGTCCCTTAGAGTGCCAGCGGCACAGAGAGGAAGGGGAAGAAGATGAACACTTGCTCGAGGCATTCCAGAGAACCAAAATGTCCTCCCTAGTGACCACAGGTACACTAGAAGGGTGGGGATGGAGCCTGCCTCTTGGTATCCACGGAGATGTGCCAGCTTTTCCTCTGAGCAAGCAGGGGAGGCTTAGCTCACATCCTTCATCACTGTTGCCTAATGGCTTAGCTGCTGTCCTGCCCGCCCTTGAGCAAACTGTGGAAGAGTTGGTGGCTGTGGGTTACTCAGCAAGTTCTTGGCCCATGTTCAGACATTTTCAAAACAATTTCTTCACTCTTCACTCATGAACTTGGGATGCTTGCCCCTGGGTGGTTTCTGTCATCCTGGAACGCGAGTCTTGTCACATCAATGGACTAAGCCACTCACGTTCAGGACCAAAGCAGAGGCAGAATGGTAGGAATCTATCAGCTCTCAGGAACACCCCACCCCCACCCGGCAAAGCCTCATGGGTCTAAGCAGGGCTGAGAGCATGTAGGTGGAGGCTAGCTCCTGGGATGTTTGTCTGTCCTTTTCCTTTTATTTTTTTTTTAAAATATTTTTTTTCATTTTATTGTTTGTAACCATGTATGTGCACTACATGTATGCAGAGCCGGCAGAGGGCATCGGATCCCTCTGGAACTAGATTATAGAGGGTCGTGAGCAGCTGGGTTGGTGCCTAGAAGCAGACGGAGATCCTCTGTAAGATGCAAGTGTTCTTCAGTGATGAACTTCTCAGTCCCATTTGCACATTTTTTGATTAAAGAAACTAACCGGATAAAAATTCACAGATATTGTGCAGTAAAAGCAGAGTTGTGTAAAAGTAACAAATTTGGCAATCTATTTTCTGAGAATCAAAACAGCCTAGGCAATGTAAGGGTTTGTGCTAAAATATCTGGTTTTATTAGCAACTTTTAAAAAAAGTTATAAACACTTTGCTTTATTTTTTTAATGGTATAAAAACAATCAATTTTGTGATAGACCAATGTTATAAAGTGTCCCTAAAAGCATTTGTTCGCTCTGTATGAGTCCGAGTGTTTTCTTCTGTTTGTAGATGCAGCATGTGTGTGCATTGCATGCAGAAGCCAGCAGAGGGTGCTGGATCCCCTGGAGCTGGAGTTAAAGATGGTTGTGAGCCATCATGTGGATGCTGATAATTGAATCTGGATCCTCTGCAAGAGCATCCAGTGCACTAACTGCTGAGCCATCTTTCCAGCTTCTATAGAATATTTTAAATTTTCAGGTTTTAGATAAGGTCATGGAAGGGCAAAGGACTGACAGAATTTGTTTTATATATCCATTACCAACTTGGATCATTCTCAGCTTATAGAGTCACTGAGTCTAGAGAATAAAACAGATTAGATTTAAGGGGGAGGGAATAATTGACATCTATTTCATTTTAAAGTATAACCCTGAAATTGTAAATGGGTTGGAAGAAAAAGAAAGTTTATTATTATAACTTGGTGGATGGAGAAGGACCTTGCAATTGACATTGCCAGGGCAGCGGCCATAATGAAAAATATTTCCGGAGCCTCCCACATAAGATGGTGAGGCAGAAGTGGCATCTGTGTGACCCAGTGAAGGAGAGCATCAGGATAAGGAAGAATCAACTCTGACCCAAAGATGGAAAGAGAGGAAGACCTTTGGAAATCCATAAAACAAGCAGAAGGCTGCTTGAGAGTATCAGGCACCACACAGGTAAATAGGAAGCTAAATATAGCTTCACTTGCACTGATCCCTGGTGGGTGAAGGAGAAGAGAATCCACATCCGAAAGTTGTTTGTTTCCCCCTCTCTGAGTGGCGGTGGGGAATGAGCCTTCAAACAACCGGCTGCTTAATGAGAATATCTTCAAGGAAGCCAGAAGAGAGATCTAAGCTAACAGATGCTCAGAACAGTCTGAATGGGGATGGTGCCCCAGTCTTGGGCATTCGCACCCTTGCTCCTCAGCTGTCGATGCGGTTTGGAGATGTTTAGGAGGTGTGACTTTGCTGGGGGAAGTAGAGAGCTGTGATAATCACAGGTTCTAGACTCAAGAGGCACAGCAGGCCACACAGGGCAATGCCTATAAGGACCACATGTGTCCAGTGGGCAGAAGGCAGGAGTAAGGGGAAGGAAGGTTGAGGTCGGTGCTTTTATTGGGGTTTCTAGAGGAAGGTAAGACAAGGCAAGATGAATAAGTTAGGATTGGTTGCTTCAGGGAGCTGTTTGGATGGGAAATGACCCCCAGGGGTTCACATGTTTTGGTCCTCAGCTGGTGGCATGGTTAGGGAAGGTCGTGGAACCTCTGGGAGGTGGAGCTCATTGGAGGAAGTGGGTCCCTGGGGACCTGCTGTGAGGCTCCATAGCCCTGGCTCACTTTATGTTCACTACGTGATTCCTGCCTGGTGATGCAATGTGACCAGCTGGCCTCCCATCCTGCCACCTGATGCCATCTATGCCATCCCCATATGACGGACTGATCCCCTTGAACTGTGAACCAGAACCAGTCCTCCTTTAACCTCCCAGGACTAGGCTTCTGATATGTGAATGCAGCCTCACAGAGGCAGACCTCCGGCTGGCACTCAGGGGAGGTGTCACCACCTTTCTGCTTTGTGCGGCCCAGGGG
This sequence comes from Ondatra zibethicus, assembly GCA_004026605.1. Taxonomy (NCBI): domain Eukaryota; kingdom Metazoa; phylum Chordata; class Mammalia; order Rodentia; family Cricetidae; genus Ondatra; species Ondatra zibethicus. Next base: position 34,291 of record PVIU01001912.1, on the reverse strand, counting down.
ACCAACCACCCTTGATGGCCCAAAGCAGCCTGTCCTATCCCATGCAAGTGTTCTGTAGATTCAAACCATATCCCAGTGCCACCCTTGGTTCTCATGAGCCAAACCAGTCTTCCCAGGAGCTGTTTACACTGCCTCTGGCCTGCTTTCAGGATCCCACAGCTGCAACAGTTTCCTGACCCACATTGGCCTCAGCACCCCAGAACACTGAGTGTCCCGCCCAGTGCTTAAGAAGATGCCATCAAAGAGCCGACGAGTAAAGCTCACCAGGATCATCCCCATGGCCTGGGTAGGCATGTGTGTGGACCCCAGAGGAGTGTTGATTTAGGCAGACAGAAACAGTGAGCTCAGCCTACCTCACAGCCAGAGCCCAATGAGGTAAGCCTGGACAGGAGGAAGGAGAATTTTCCGTTCTGGTTCAGTCATGACTAAAGCTGTCAGGAGTCAGTGCAGTAAATATGAATGTGAACTTCTTTGCATAAAACATCTTTGCAAATCTGGGCTTTCACTGCTCCATATGTTCCTGCTTCGGCTTTCACTCGGCTTTGACAGTTGTAACCACAGGAAAAAAACGATCTGAAGCATGCTCGGTGTATTTTGTTCGCTTATTTAACAAACATTCAATAGTACTTATTCATGCCTGGCACTGTTTTTAGAATGTTATGCATAACCATGACACAGCGCTGTTTATCATTTATTTATTCATTCATTCAGTGAAAATAAATTGGATATCTTTATGAAGCCACAATGTGCCTGGAATAAAAAGGCATAGGATGGAGCTGTTCTTTTCCTACTGAGAGATACAGAGACACACATGAATGGCAGCAGTTCTAGAAAATGGTGAGATAAAGGCAGGCACCACAGAGGTCATTTGCCCCTAGGAGGAAGAGGGGTCATCTGACTTAACGTCACGTATAACGTCTGTCGCATTAAAATGTGAGCAGAGATCTGTAAAGTGAGATGAGAGCCACACGGCAGGAGCAGCCTTTGTGCACCAAGGTGGAAATGCCAGCCCCACCTTCCAAGGAGTTGCAAGCCACATTTTCCAATTCTTAAGCATGTATGTGGGAATCAGGAATCTGTTGGGTTTCGCTGTCATGAAGCTTCTGAGACTGAACAGCTTAAGCACAGATTTAGGAGCTAGAGACATGGATTGGCAATTAAGAGCATGTACTGCTCTTGCAGGGGACCAGATTTCAGTTCCCAGCACCCATATCTGCTGGCTCACAACCACTTGTAACTCCAGTTGCAGGGGAATTATCACCCTCTTCTGGTCTCTGTCCATACTGCATCCATGTGCACAAATCCACACTCCATCTTCCCACCACATACAAATAATTAAATACTGAAAAACAAGGGCCAAAGAGATGGCTCAGCAGTTAAGAGCATTGGTTGCTCTTGCAGAGGGACTAAGCTCAGTTTCCAGCACCCACATATGGTTCACAACTGCCTGTAACTTCAGTTCCAGGGGTCTGATGCCCTCTTCTGACTTCCATGGGCATTTGGCATGCATGTGGTACACATACACACAGGCAGGTGAAATATAAACATAAAATAAATACATCTTAAAAAACAGTTAAAAAATAAAGCTTTAAAAACCTAAATAAAAACCTTAAGAACCAACAAGTTTAATTTCTTGCATGTGTTAGTCTAGAAGGCAAGATCAAGGGACAAGTTCTGTTTCTGGTATCTTCCTGGCTTGGAATGACCCTAAAGGGTCCAACTATGGTATTTCTTTTTATTGCCTGCCCCAAACTCCCTGAGTCTCTTACGGGGGTACCAGTTGTCACAGTTGCTTGCCTGTTGCGGTGATAAAATACTCTTCTGAGAGCAACTTAAGGGAGAGAGGGCTTGTTTAGTTTTAATTCCAGTCTGTCACCAGCTGCTTCAAGCTCCAGCTGCTCTGGCTTCTCTTCCCTGATGGATGGAACTGTGAAGCCACATCCAGGGAAACACTGAAGAGCAAGGGGCTGAGAAGAAGGCGAGAGGTAGCCAATGGACTGGAGGACTTTGGTGGGGTGGCAGTGGAGGAGGGCCAGGGTGGGGAGGGATGAAAGGCAGCCTTGGATGCCTTCAGCATTCTGGAGAGAGGGATGGACATGCCCCATAGGATGATGGACATATCTCATAGGATGATGGATGCAGGAACGAGCACATTCGGTTCCCTGGAGACACTGGTAGGAAGCCTAGTGGAGAGGCTGGATGGAGTTGGGTAGACTGTCTGAGAGCCTGGCAAGAGTCTGGGCTGTACCTAGATATAGAGGGATCATCAGCTTTAAGGGTCCCTAGAGCCAAAGGTTTGAACAACATCATCCATGAAAGAGGAAGCTGCTAAGGACAGAACCCTGAGACTCAGGACAAACAAATGGCCTGAGATGAGAGAAAACAACCAGGGATAGACGAGAGGTGGCACTGTCTTGTGCTGACTTTGGGACAGTGTGTGGGCTGTCAGCCCATTGAACTCACAGAAGTCCCCTGAGGGGGGCATCACACACACACTTGGGTGATGCTTGCTATGGGCTAGACCCTGTTTAGGATGCTTTGCCTACAAACCCCGCAGTTTACCTGTGAAGCAGCTGGAACACACAGGGTTGATCCCAGTGTGCTCAGTGTCCAGGGAACTCCTTGAACCTGAACCCTTGACTGTATTCCTGCACTGCCACTCCCTAGTCTCCAATTTAGAGGTGAGACCATCTAAAGACCTAAGGGTTTAAGAAACTGATTCTAGTTGACACAGCTAATGAGTTCCCAAGCCAGACATTAAATTCTAACCAAGTACGTGGACTTCTTCAGGAGTTAACAGGGGAGGAAAGGGCAAGGATAAGGCTGGTCTGGAGACATCGGAGCAGGAAATGTCTGCCGGCTTTGGCAATATGGAGGCCACTGATGTTTTATTAGGTCAGTTTCAATGGTGCCCTGGGGTGAGATGACAGAGAAGGGATTTACACAACTCTTTGGGTGAGTTTGACTTAGGGAAAAATAGCTGGGGCTGGAGAGATGGCTCAGTGGTTAAGAGCACTGACTGCTCTTCTGGAGGACCCGGGTTCAATTCCCAGCACCCACATGACAGCTCACAACTGTCTGAAGATCCAGTTGCAGGGGATCTGACACCTTCACACCAATGCACATAAAATAAAGTTAAATAAACCATAAAAATATTTTTAAAAAATAGCTAATATGGGAGGTGAGATGAAAGAATAAAGACCATTTGATGTAAGAGAGAGGAAGACAACAGATATTTGTATTCTCTTCATGTGTGTGTGTTCCTGTGGATATGTGCACACATACAGGAGTGTTTTAAGCACGGATGTGCACCTGTGTACATATGTGTAGGTCCATGGTCAGTGCTGGGTGACTTTCTAGATCACTCTCTACCTGATTTTTATGAGACAGTGAACCCGGAGCTCATCAATTCAGCCGGGTTGGCTAGCCAGTGAGCTCCACGCATCTGCTCGTCTTCCACCACTTCAGATCACAGACATGTGCCCCTGTGTTGGGCCCAGCTTCTATGTGGGTGCTGGGGATCTGAACCCAGAGCCTCCCTCTTGTGTGTCAGGCACTTTGCTAAGCATCTCATCAGTCCCAGATACTTGCTCTCTGACAGGAAAGTCTGGGAGTGAACACAGCGCAGCGGTGGTGTGAACTGGTCTGTGAGAGTTTGCGTTAAGCTCTCTGTATTGCTCAAGGTTGTCTCAGAACCGATAAGATGAATCTCTAGAACAAAGGGGATGCATTAGGTTGGCCTTTACGATATGGCTGGAGTCGTGCAAAAATGGCTGACCACCTGGGAGTTGCCACCAAGCAGTGAATCTCAGCAGCTGCAATCTGGTGCCAGAAACCTAGAGGATCCCCAGAGAGCTTCTGGCCTTCAGTCTATGTTGGAAATCTGAAGAGCATGGTTCTTTAGGGAAGGAATCAGCAGCTGCTGCAGCTCAGAGTAGATGAATTCACCAGCAAGAGCGTAAGCCAAGCAAGGAGAGAAGGCAAAACCTTCTTTCTTCCACATCTTTTCATCTAGGTGGCCATCAGAGGCACTGCCTGTGTTTGTGGCGGGTGTTCCCCCATTGATTAAGACAGTCAAACAATCCCCAGCAGGCACACCCACAGGCCAGTCTGATGGAGACAATCCATCGAGACTCACTCTAGGTGACTCTGCCTTGTGTGAAGTTGACCATCAAAGGTGACCATTGCAGTCATTGAACGGGACCATTTAAAGCTTTGCAACTAAAAGGCTGCCTCTGTGTTTTGATGATGTAACTAGCACCCCAGTAGGGGCACTGGAGGATGGCAAGATCTTCAGGCTGTCTCCTCTTAACTATAAGCCTAACCATGCGCTCTCTCCCTCTCTCTCTTCCCTATAAGCAGGGTTTTCAGTGTAACATCAATGCTCTTTTGTGAACTTAATTGTAGTGTAAACAATTCAAATGCATATATTTAGCTGTGGGGTGTGCTTTCCCAGTATCAAAGACTCAAACCATAAGAATTTACTGTTGATGAGAGAAAGGGAAAAGAAAGGTAGAGTTCCCTTGGAACACAATGACATACTGTCACAGGTCTTGTCAACTTGACACAAATCCAGACATAGCTGGGAAGAGGGTACCTCAGCCGAGGAACTGCCTCCATCATACTGACTTGTGGGTACATCTGTGAGGGCGTTTTCTTGGTTCTTAATTGATGTAGGAGGGCCCAGCCCACTGCAGATGGTACCGTTTCTAGGCCCGTAGGCCGGGGCTGTATAAGAAAGCCTGGAATTAAGCTAGCAAGCAGTGTTCCTCCGTGGCCTCTGCTTTAGTTCCTGTCTCCAGTCTTGTCTTCCCTTGATAATGGACTGGACTGTAATTTGTAAGCCAAATAAACCCTTTCCTCACCCAAATTGGTTCCGGTCAATATTTCTTCATAGCAACAGAAAGCAGACCAGGACAGACAGGTATCCAGAGCCTTGCATAGTCTTGTGTCTCTTATCCCAATAATTCCATTTCTGAGGGGTGGAGTGCCGAAAAGAATTACAGTGTGATGACATATCATTGTAGTAAGGGGAAAAACAAAGTGAGTTTCGTGTTCCAGGAAGGAAAAGTCTAGACAAACAAGAGTTCATTCCCTTGATGGAAAATGGCGTAGTGGTTTGAAGTACAGTTTACAAAGTCAAAGCCATTTGAAACACGGCATGCATTTACTGTTAAAGGAGAAAAGAAGAATAAAAATTCTACCACACTGGGGGCTGAAGAGATAGCTCAGTGGTTATGAGCACTGACTGCTCTTGCAGAGGACCCAGGTTCAGTTCCCAGCACCCACAGGGCACCTGTAACTCCACTTTCAGGGAATCTGGGCTGTGTTCTGATGCGTTCTTCTGGATTCTACAGGTATTGTACTCTTACACGCAGGCAAACATTCATACACAAAAAAATCACTTAAAATCCTCAAGAAAATAAAGAATAAATGAAATATTGCAGAAAAGTTTTTGTTTGATTCAATTAAACCCAGGCACTATGGAGACAAATTGAATATAGTCTCTGAATTCTACTTGCCTTTCAGGTTCTATGGTCAGGTCTCCTCAGTGTTGCCAGGCGTCTCCTGCCAGCTCTGGCACATTTACTGAGAGCAGAGACTCTTCCCTCAGTCAGTGTTAACTATTGGGAGACTTGCCTGCTCCTCCGTTAGACTGCAAGTTGAACGACAACAAGGGTTGTGGTTCTCTACCCCTCTTCATTTAATTAAGTTGAAAGGGACAACAGTTCTTTCATCCCTTAGGAAACTTGTGAGCACACAGCTAGAGAACCCAAATATCTATAAACTGATGATCAGATTCTCAGTCCGCGAAGGAGGCCAGCTGGGGGGGGGGGCTTCCGGCTTGAATCCAAGCATATAACCATCCAAGGCTCCCGGGGCAGCAGAAGCAAGAGAATCAAGAACTACAGTGCACAAGGGGATGCAGAAAGCCTCGTGGGAAAGTGGCGGGCGGCTCATGGAATGATGCTGGGTGGGTGGAACCCGCGCCAGGAAGGGCCAAGAGAAGGAAACGCCAGATCATCTAGGTGGAGAGGGAGGAAGCTGAAGATTTAGACGACGCATGGGATGGGGAAAGCTAGATGCCTATGGAACGCCCAGCCTGAGCTCTGATAGCCCCCTGGGCCCCACCCAGGTGGAGAGGTGGGTCAGGGACCCTGGGAGCAGTGGTACCTGAGGAATGGATGGGCGCTGAGCCAGGCCTGGGCATCTGCCGTGGAGAAGATGCTGCACAAGGTAGGCAGTGTGCACCAGGCAGGGAGGGCCCCATGTGGGGGCTGAGTGTCTGACCCCAGTGGGATGACTAAGATCGTCTTGGCTGTGAGCAGGCGAGGTGGGAGAGCGCCAAGTTATGAAACGCTGATTGCTCTGCTGGAGAGGAGCATCTGGGGTCCTGCCTGGGGGCCGGAGGGGCGTGCCCGGCGCTTGATAAAAGGGGCTGCGCAGCGCGCAGCGCGGGGAGTGCCTTCTCCGTGCCCTGCTTGCAGCACTCCTCGAGGGTGGGCAGCCTTAAGGGTGACAGGAGGGCTCCAGAGCGACTGCTGTGTGTAGTAGTTAATCCTCCTACTTGGCGATCCTCAGGGTAGAAAGGGGACCGAGCCACAGCCTGGGTATGGCCACCGCAGCATGCGAGCCTGTGGCTAGACCCAGCCTGACCTCCATTTCTTCCGGGGAGCTCCGCAGCCTGTGGACATGCGACTGCGAACTGGCCCTGCTGCCCCTGTCGCAGTTGCTCCGCCTACAGCCTGGTGCCTTCCAGCTGCGTGGCGAGCAGCTCGTGGTGCCCGGGCCTGGGGAGCCCACGGATGCGCGAGGGGGCTTCAACGTCTTCGGGGACGGCCTAGTGAGCTTCGACGGGCAGCTCTACCGCCTCAGCAGTTACATCAAGAGGTGGGTGGCCACGCCTGCAGCTCTGTCCCTGCAAATCTTCTATCTGGCTGCTGTCCTTTTTCTAGGAGACCTGGCCACCCTACCTGCCGTCCACAGCCGAACCTTTTTGGTTTTTTTCCTGAAGCAGCTAAGAAGGGTGCTTTTCTTGTAACAGCTAAGAAGGGTGTCTTGCTGACAGTGTAGCGAGTACAGGGTGGGAGCACACTCAGCCCCACCCAACACTCCAGCTGTGGCTGCTTTTTCCATTTTGCCCATTAAATGGGTCAGATGAGCTCAGCGCTCCAGCAGGGGAGGTCTAGGATGCAGATCCTCACAACTAGCTGTAGTTGTGAGCGCTAATAACTTTACTCGGCAGAACCGTGCAAAAAGGTTATATTCTTGGGGGTAATTGCTCTCTTGGTGTTTCTTACACCAAGCAACCCTAGTGGAGAAGAAAAGCTCCCAGAAGCCCAGTGCAGAGCCGTTATTGACTCTTCAGTAACTAGCTTGGGCAGAAATAAGCACAGAGTGTATCTGCCGGGTTTGCGGCAGAGCACTGAGAGATCCCAGCCTTCACCCAATGGTTCTCAGGAACTGTTGTGGCCAAAGGGACAAACACCCCGTGATAGACTTGAAGGTGGCAAGGATGTAGAAATCTCTTTTGATCTCAGTGGCAGGAGGGAGGGCCATCCATGCTGGATTCCACTTGGCCGGGTCGCCCTGGAAGACGAAGGTACCCAACCCTTATATATGTTTAGTAGGGTGCTGAGTGTCGCAGAACCAACTGGGTCTGAGCGATGTAGCCTGCCAGATGTGAAGATATAATGCCTTTGCCACTGGGAAAGGGTGATGTGTACTCTGTGGAGAGGGTGTAGCTGAAGAGCCAAGCAAATGAGACATTGACCCATGCATTCTTCCCACAGCAGGAAGGACCCTCAGGATGGTATGCGTTTTGAATGTTTGAGAAAAACGTTCCCTACCAAGACTTTCTCCTTGGTAGGGAAATAAAAATGCCAATTTGTAAGAGGAAGAGAGGAGCGCTCAATTAGAAAGCAGGTTTAGGCTGGGGAGATGGCTCCGCTCCTGAAGTGAGGGGACTTGAGTTCCGATTCCCAGCCCTCACGTGAAAATGCCCGTGTGCCTGGAACCCCAGTGCTAGGGGTGTGAAGACAGGACCTTTACTGGGGCTTGCTGGCCTCCACCCTGACCGTAAAGTGACAAGTTCTGGGTTGAAACTTGTGAGAACCTGTTTGAAACTAATAAGATGGACACGTATGCATTGGTGCACCTTCATGCGCTCATACACGTAAACACACACACACACATACACACGCATGCACACACATATACACAATTACAATGTTCCCAATGACCTGAAGCCAAGGCAAGGTACTTGGCATCAATCAGCTTCCCCAATCTTAGTATATAATACTGGAAACTTTAGAATAGATTTGAGGCTTGTCATTAACTTTTTTGTTGTTGTTGTTTCTTTGAACAGCTTTATAAAAGCAAAGGAAAAAACAGTCATGGCTCCTGGGCAAGTTAAAGTGTAGTCACAATGACTGGGTGACACAGCAGGATGCAAGTGCATTGCATACACCCGGGCTTCTCCTCACATACACAATTGTGCTAGGGCTTTCATACCTCAGAGATACAAAGTTCACTGAGATGTTTCTCCATTGAAGAGTGGAATTAGCAGCATGTTTTCTTGTAGGGGGCATGCCATGATGGGAGCTTTTCTAACTGTGTGGGCAGTCTGAAGAGGGCTGGGAAGGAGCCAGTCTGACTAGAGAGTGTTTTCTAGATGGAGGACTGGGCTCAGGACAGCAGCTGGGAGGTGGGAGCATCCTGAACTTAGCCTTATCAGGATTCTTTTGCTCCGATTGGTAAGATGGATCCAGTCAGCATTGACCCTGAAGATAGCATTACCTGGGGCACAGGTCTCACCTGGATGTTTCCAGATTCTTGGAATTTAATTAAAAGAAATGATTGCAAAGTAACAGGGAAGCTTTATTTTTCCAAGAGAATTCTCTCTCTCTCTCTCTCTCTCTCTCTCTCTCTCTCTCACTCTCACTCTCTCTCTCTCTACTATTTTAAAATGATGTGTAGGTGTATCTGAGTGTGCGTGTATGAGTGTGGATGCAGGTGAAGGCCAGGGACAGCAGATCCCCTGGGGCTGGAGTACAGGCTTGTGATGAGCCATCTCTCCAGCCCCAGGATAACTTTAATCAAAGCAAAGCAGTAGTACAGATTAGACAGGAATATACTATTAAGAGAGACAGTGGACCCCTTGAATGAAGACATTCAAGGCCCGTATTGCCTGAGGTTCTTTATATGGTGGAAAGGAAGGTGGAGTTGGTTTCTTTTTCTTTTCCCTTTTTAAGATTATTTTTATTGTGTGAACATTTTGCATGCTTGTATGTATGTTTGTCATGCGTGTGTCTGGTCCCTGTGGAGACCAGAAGAGAACAGAGGAGCTGGTTTCTGAGGGATGTAGTTTGGATGGGTCTGTTTTGATTGATGGGCTAGAATTATGTAAGCTGTTGCTCACTATACATGCCCATTTTCATGTTGCGTCTGATTTTAATCATCCACACTGATAATACACGGGCATAAGATGGCAATTAGAGGATTCTAGAGTTCATTAGAGAGCACAGTTTGCCTTATTGTGAATGTACTCAAAGCTAGTTCAGGTCGGATTGTCTGTCGTCCCCCCCCCACTGGCATGATGAGTATATAATTAAATAAAATTTAAGTTTGATGGTTGTTAAATGGGGGAGAAAGTTATTCCACTGTTCCCAGTGGGAGCTGTGGCTCGATGCAGGTGGGTAATCTAGGTTGCTAACAGGTTGCTAGGTGCATTGCTCTGGTGTGTGTGTGTGTGTGTGTGTGTGTGTGTGTGTGTGTGTGCAGTTTGTAGGTAAGGGTTGCAAGTGTCTAAGTGCAATATTAGAAGAGAGTGTGTGCATAGCCCAAACCAAGTGGATTCAAGATGTCTGTCTCCATAGCATATACTACTCTGTCAATATATACACCAAGGCTATGTCTTCTCTCTGTATATATATATATATATATATATATATATATATATACATATATATATATATATACATATAAATATAACCTATTTATCTATATATGCATATATAACCTATCTATCTATTTATCCAAACTAGCTTTCAATTTGGTGTTATTGCTACTGTGGCATAGGGTCCACCAATTTTGAGTGTTCTTGGCATAACACTCCAGTTGGATTTTCTCAAAGCTGGGCAGTTGGTGTAGGCTAGGAGCCTGGTTTCAATGTGTCTGGCATCTGCAGAGTCTGTCTGTCCACAATAGGAACTTGACATTTGTCGTAACAAGCTGAGGCCTAGCGGTGATGGACTTCAGCGAGTTTTCATCTTTTTCTGCAGCACGCATTCCTGCCTTAGGCGTGGGATGGCATCTAACCAAGAACAGCTGCCAAGGCGGTTAGACTGAGAAAGGCAGGGGCAGGATCTTCAGCGCTTTGCACCACTGACCTTTGAGAACCGTACACAGACCTTCCCAGAAATGAAGATGCAGTACCAGTGTTCCCGGCCAACTCAGATGCTCTAAGATGCGTGGCTAAGAATCCTTGCTCTACTAATTACTTAGGTTTTTATCCCCCACGATGAGCATTTTGTGTGTGGAATAGTCCGTAGCGTAATCAAGATGCAAGGCCTCAAAAGTGTGTTCTCTTTCTTTCCTGGGCTCCTTTCCCAAGAAACTTCAAAGTGCTAGGAGCTATTGCCCTTGGCACCCAAATGAGCCCCTCACTGAAGGCATCTCTCCTCCTTCCTCGGGTTCTTTTTTCTGATACTTAACATTTTTCTCAACACAACATTAAGTAAATTATAGAAGGCAAGCCTTTCCTTGATTGTTTAGTGATGGCCATAAAAATCCTCTGAAAACCTGCTTTAAAATATTTGTTTTAATTTGTGGAGTTAATGAGCAAATCTCTACCATCAACATCATCATCATCATTCAAGATTTCTATCCATGTCATATCTAAAGCCTGCTCAGGACACTTCCCTTATGTAATGGTTACCAAGAGGCTTGAAAGACAAACCCACATTGATCATTGTGCGTGCACACACACACTGATACATACATATACACACATATACACACAGAGAGAGAGAGAGAGACACAGACAGACAGACAGACAGACAAACAGACACACATACCATCTTCCCCCTAGGATGCAGCCTATTACTGACATGCATTGGCAATGTCTGGCAAACATGACCTCTGCACTGTGCACTGCTCTCCTGGCATGAAAGAGACTTCTGGGTAATCTAAATAAATAAAAGAAGAAGTATGGTTGCTAATGTTGACTTGAGTCCCCAGAAGGGTGCAAAGTATTTCACCGGTGTCATCTTGTGAAATCGCACACCGTGGACACTATTATTGTTTGTTTGTTTTTTTATGAAGGGAAAATGAAGATTAGTAATGAGCCCATGGAAGACGCTGGCATCGGCTGAAACGTGATTTCTAAGCAGGACTGTCGGACTATGCCTGTGTGCTCAGGAGACTGCCACAAACAAGAAGCAGTTCTGCCCTCTAATGGAGTGGCAGCTTCTCACACTTCTGGAGGCCCCCAGATAAATAACTGGATTTCCATCAGTTGTTCACACTGAGTATAAATCAGTCTGATAAAGGAACTAAGGGTGGCATTTTTAAGGAAGAAGATAAAGAATCTGGCCCTACCCATAGCCGACCAACTGGGAGATAAGCAACCCTCTTCTGTCAGGGCGCCCTGTGGGGTAGATACGCTTGGGAATTGTGGGTAAAGAAGATAGGTCTGCCTGTCCAAGCCTCACTTCCATCCCCCAAGTGAGAAGTGACAGCCTTCTGCCAGCTCTGGCAGGGCCACAGTTCCCTGTGTCAGCTTGGAGGTCTCTACTGGGCCAGCTTGGGCCCTGGCCTGTGACCTCCTGCTCTCCCTCCTGTCTCAGACGTAGAAACTGACTTATGCAGCATCCTTCTCCAGGACACAGCATGACACCCATCCGTCTGCACACTGAGCAGTGAGTAGGGTGAGAGCCAGCCTCAAGGAAGTGTATGTGCGCCTCAAGCAAGCCCTGCATTGTGTCTGAGGAGGGACATTGGGACATTTTCTTACTTTTTGTAAGTAAGTTTCCTCAGCTGTTAAATGAGAATAACAATCACTTTATAAAATGGGCTTAGTGGAGACAGAGCTTTCATTTCCAGCACCCACATCAGATGCTCTCCACTGCCTCCAAGTCCTGCTCCAGGGTATCCGATGCTCCCTTCTGGCTTCTGTGGGCACTGCATCCACATTCACAAACCCATCCACAGAAACATGTACATACACAATGGAAAATAAAACCTCTTACAAATAATCACCTTAGTATTAGAATCAGAACTGATAAAGTCCTGAAGAAACAAATACTGGCACATGTTGAGCCCTTGTCAGCCTTTAGTTTCTGTATCATTTCTGAGCCTCATACGGAAGCCCAAAAGCCTCATGTGAACCGTATTTGATCTGGTCACCCTCTCATGGGACGCTTGCCTGTTTTGATGGTGATGAAAATGAGTTTCAGGAAAAGTTAAACAGCCTCAGAGATCACAGCTCAGGCAACTCCAAGGCTTCAGTTACACTGAACCCTTTTCAGGCTTGGTTCCCCCAGAGCCTTGCTCTGGTTTTAAGCTACGTTGTCTGCTTCTTAGTAGCAGCACACCCGGTCATTGTTAAATGGCTGCCTGCCTTCTGCCACCACCGACTGCGCCTCCTGTCAGCCACAGCAGCCCTCTTGCTCCTTGCCTAGGTGTGTTTGGCAGGCTCTCACCCGTACCTACCTTGGCTTTCTCTGTGTGTGAATGGTGGACCAACTTTTTAAGTTTGAGTGGTGGGACACCCTTCTCTATTGGTGTTTCTCAAATTGTCAGCAACTTAACATGCAAGTTTCCTGGGTTTCTTGGTGAAAACACAGATTCTGGTTGGATGAAATCGGGCAGGGACTTGAGTTCTGCACTTGGATGACTTCTCAGGCATGCTGATGCAGTTGGTCCAGGGACCACACCCTGAGCAAGAAGGACTTCTACCGCTATCATTGCACACTGAAATAATGTGTTTTACCCGGCTCTCAAGTGTGCCACGTGATTCTTGGTGGCAAAGGTATCTTCATGCTCATTTTTGTGTTAGCAGACCCACCTCACAGTGGGTCACAGAGAGCTATGACTGAGGGTCAGGGTTAGATGTGGCTCGGGGTCGCCGTGAGCTTTGGTTTTGGAATGGAGTTCACACATCACCGAGCCTGGACTTGAATTACATCTTATTTTGAAACATGGCTTTCTCTGACATTGTCCTGCCCTCAGATCTTTACCCTGAGGTCAGGCTTAGAAAGTTACAGTCTAAAAGTAATTTGGGGACAGTGTAAAATGAAGAAATGATCATTAAAAGGACGTGTTATTTAAAGTAACCTTAAAGCTGTTTATGTTTTACTACCCCCTATGCTAACTTTAGCAAACATAATATTCAGGGCACGGAGGTGATATTTGCATTACTAATTCAGAAGTGTTCGTGATTAAACACAGAATAACTGGTCTCTAGTGCCAGCTAGTAAGACATCCTGAATTAAAAGCAATAATTAAATGTCAGGCAGATACAGAAACACCTGTGGAATGGAACGGCGAGACCCTCTGATCTTTTTGTTTTGTAATGACTTTTATGTTCAAATTTTATAATCGTAAATTTCGAATAAGCACCCACATTTACTTATTTCATTGGAATTTTGACACGTTAGACAAAGGGACCATGGTTGGGAACCGGGAATGGAGGGATTAATGAGGGAGAGCGGCAGCCTTTCATTTAGGTTACTTAAGTGGTTAGCGTAGGTCAAAAATACTAAACGGAAAGCTTCAGAAGTCAATAAATCGTGCTTTTTAAATCGTGCACCGTTGTGAACTGCATGATGCAATCTTTTGTGTCATTCCTTCCCACCCCAGCACATGGCTTATCCCTTTGCCCTGGGTGCCCAGGCGGTATATGCTCCCATCTGCCGACAGTTAGACTTCTAGCTTTTCAGCTCCACTGTCTGGGTATCGCAGATTGCAGCACTGTGGTGCAGACGCGGTGCCGCCCAATGGTCCCACGACTTCCGGGTGGGTAAGAAGGGATTCCTGTGGTTCTTCTTTTGTGGCCAGGTTAGACATAGAGAATGTATCCCCTTCCTATATATTATGCTGTCAAAATTCTCTGATATGCAACGTTTGCACACACTCGGGACGAATGGCCCTTTAAATGGCCTCTGAATCCTCAAAGGCAGGCAAGTTCCGCTGCACCTGCTTCTACCGTCCAGTTGTTTCCTTTGGCTCAAGCTCCACACGCAGTGCGTGACCAAGTCTAGTTAACGCATACACTCAGTGTGGGACTTCCTACATCCTCTCCTCTGCATCCAGTCATGACTCTGAGCCCTTCGGCGCGCGGCAAGACACTTGTCACTGAATTCTAAGCGCCCCTTGTTCTTCCAGCTAATGATGGCTTCTGACTTGATGCTTCTTCTTCTTGTACTATGTGTGGGTTTGCTGAAGACAACTTGGCGATAGCAAAATTCAGTGATGTCTCCGGCCAGACGTCAGTTGATCTTATAGGGAGAAGGAAATGCCACACTGTGTTCTCAGAAAAGTATGAGGAACTGCTCCTCTGGGGGCTCCATTGTGCACGCACCAGGTGCTCCTCTAGAGAGCAGCCATCAGACTGCAGACAAGGGAAAGGGAATTGCCATGGGAAAGGTGGTGAGAGTGCTAAATGGGTGGGTGGGTCACTGGTGCCACACGCCACGCAGAGAGAGAGAGAGAGAGAGAGAGAGAGAGAGAGAGAGAGAGAGAGAGAGACTGGGCCTGACATCGGCTTTTGAAACCTGCGGCCAGTGACACACCTCTTCCAACAAGACCACACAATTCCTAATTCTTCTCTAACGGTTCTACTAAGTGGAGAGCGAGCATTCAAGGATATGATTCTATGGGTGGCCACTCTCATTCAGATTACTACACCCTTGAAGGAAGCCTGTTTGTATTTGGATCTTTTTATTAACCATATAGAGGCATATAAAGGCTGTTTGGGAAAATCGGAGGGTAGCAGAGGAAAGCTAACTCACAAGATGAGAGTCAGGAGTGACTCAGAGAGAACTTTCTGGAGTAGAATAACAACATAAAACCAAGGAAGCTACATTTAATGAGGATATGGGCAGAAATCCATTAACAATTTGGTTTTGTAATTACACGAACCGAGAATGGAAGAAATGTGACTTAGTAATAGTTTGTAGGAAAGATGATTAATGGTGTGACCCATGCAGGAGGTTGTGCTTCTCTTGGGATTACAGGGGGACATGGGGAGGAGAGGGAAAATTCCAGACCTTTTAGGCAGGATGAATCCACTGAAGAAGGGTCAGCGAATTCTACCTCTTCTGTTCTGCTCTTTTTGTTTGTTTTTACAGTTAAGGGAACTTTTTTTTTTTTTTTTTTACTGTAGTTGAGAGAGAGGGAGACTAGCCAGAGGCACTCATATAACAGTCATGTGGAAGAGTCCAGAGCAGAGAGAGAAAACAGTAGACTGAACATGGTCGGCAGACAAGACCAGGCCATGAGAGACAGCAGAGAAAGACACGCGTGCGCGTGCGTGCACACACACACACACCACATGAGGTGGGGAGACACAGAGAGGAAGAGGAGTATAGAGAGAGGGAGAGCAAGGGAGAGTGAGAGAGATGGACAGACAGAGAGATAGGGGTGGGGCTGTTCATTATTGATCTGGGGAGACTCAGGGCTCTGATAGCTTCAGAGGAACTCTTTGCTCACGTGATGTAGGGCTTTGGTCTCATCTGGTAAAGGCTTCTCTCAAAGCAACACATTGATACCAATCCATCCCAAGGACCATAGAACCCTCAGTCACTCAGCAACGACCCGAAGGTGATTTCCTTATGTGTATAAGATGTGGTGACCTTTATTAGGACACGTTTTAAGAAACATTCCTCAAAGGCTATGGCTGAGGTAGGCTTATGTCCAGTCAGTACGTCACCTTCCTCATGTGGGAGCAGGCGCTACATCTACAATTATTTCTCCTCTTCCCACAGATATGTGGAACTGACCACCTACTCTGATTATAAAGACTACAGGGAAACGATATTGAGCAAGCCCATGCTGTTCTTTACTAACGTGCAGACCAGGAAGGACACCTCCAAAGGTAGGTATATAAATAGTCCTTCATTTGGTTCTGCCTTGCTTGGTGGCGGGCTAAGGTAGGAGAGAGGCCCAAAGAAGGGAGAGTAGACGTCAGCCATGCCAAGGGCAACAGCGAGCAACCTGCTCTGTGCAGCCATTTGGAGCACTGTACACAACGCTGGCTCAACCAACCTCTAATGATGGACACCCCCTCCACACACTTCTCACTTCCTGTTCAGGAAGGAAGTGACCTGACGTGGAGCCTTCAGAGGTTTGACTTCCTTTCTAGACAGGAAATGATCTGACATTCTGGTCCTTCTGGGGCTGGAGGAATGGTTGGAGTGGTGAAACTCTCATGTATCAAATATTATGTCTGAGGCACGCTTTCTTGTCTCTAGCTGGACTAACAGCCTGCAGGACCTATGGTCCAAATGGGGATGCTTCGAACATGAAAATAGGAACAGCTGATTATTTATCTTTGAAAAAGATTTAAGATTCTTATTTTTCAATGTGTTTTGTGTAGATGGGTGTTTTGTCTCCACATAGATCTAGGTTCCACTTACATGCCTGGTACCCTTGGAGGCCAGAGAGGGGACTGGATCTCCTGGAACTGGGGTTACAGATGGTTGTGAGCTGCTGTGTGGGTTCAGAGAATAGAATGTAGGATCTCTGGAAAAACAACCAGTGCTCTTAACTTCTGAGTCATCTCTCCAGTCCTCAAATTTCATTTTAAATTAAGTGTATGTCCAGTGTGGTACATGTACCTGTGTGTGTACAGTATCTTTGGGGACCAGGGGAGGGCATTGGATTTCCTGGAGCTGGAGTTACAGGCGGTTGTCACCCAACTGATGCTGGTGCTGGGAACCGAATCCAGGTCCTCTATAAGAGAAGTTCATGCTTTTAGCTCTGGACTCATCCCTCTGTCCCCACAGTTAATGATTTTCCTAGGATAAGGGTATAAAGTTCACTGTGGCAGGATGCAGAGTCAGCATCCCTGTGGGGTAAATATTCTGTCCTTGTTTTAAAGATGAGGGAAACTAAGATTTTTTTTTTTATCTTGAAAGTAGTTGTAGGTACTTTAGGTTTTGTGTTTCTGGGTGTTAGACTTGCATGTTTAAACACATCTCTTTATGGTTCTCAGGTTAACTGGTAACAACTGTGTAACTCGAATCCCAAAATGAATGCTTCTCCATTTTTCTTCTCACCTCCTGCTCAGAGTGATTTTGCCAGAGAGTCACCAGCAGAACACTCTGTGATAAGAGGAAAATTCTAGAACTTGATTCTAAGTAGTATTCTTTTGTTTGTGTGTTTGATTTGTTTTTCAAGACCAGGGTTTCTTGCCGGGCGGTGGTGGCACATGCCTTTAATCCCAGCACTCAGGAGGCAGAGGCAAGCGGATCTCTGTGAGTTCAAGGACAGCCTGGTCTACAAGAGCGAGTTCCAGGACAGTCTCTAAAGCTACAGAGAAATCCTGTTTAAAAAAAAAAACAAAACCAAAACAAACAAGCAAACAAAGACATGGTTTCACTGTGTAGCCCTAACTGTCCTGGAACTCACTCGGTAGACCAGGCTGGCCTCAAACTCAGAGATCCACCTGCCTCTACTTCCTGAGTGCTAGGGTTAAAGATGTGTACCACTACCACCTGACCTAAGAAGTATTCCTAAAGTGAGTTCAAGGTAATAATCAGTGACTGGCTCATTTCAGACAGACTCCCTCAAGCCCCCCCCCCCGTCTCGGTTACTGGAGCACTCTGTGTTCATCATCCTGACTCAAAGTTAGAATGTTTTGTTTGCTGGAGAGGTCAGAGCACAGCCAGCGGTGACCAGCCACATGCGACCACCACATCCTAGTACCTCATGTGATCTGGCTTGGTGATGTCCAGGAAGCTGGCCAGGTCTCTAAGATTGTAACTCACAGATATACAAGTGCACCCCCTGACTTGTTCCCCCGGGAGGAATCTAAAGAAAGAATGAGAACTCTTAGTTCAGCATTTTAATCAAAGTTCCGAGAGTGGCACAAGAGGGAATCTGCGAGAGGTTCAGAGAGCGTGCGTAATTGCCTGATAACGTCTACAGGTAAAGACATCGGACCACAGCAGCTGGCCAGCTGTGAGCAAAGCTAGGGCATGAAAAAGTTCTATAATATCAAAACCAAAAGATGGCTAAGTTTGCACGAGGATGTCTGTAACTAAGGCAACATGTGAGCTCTACTGCTATTCTGGACGACAATTTATGCAAATTAGGAGCTCCCAGTCCTCCACACAATCACTGCCATCTTCTAGAAGTCTGTCGTGGTAACCACGCAGACCAACAGATCTGTGAATATGCAGTGTGCCTCCTGCCTAGCTGCGGCATGGGCTAGACCTGGGCGTTTAATGAGCCTTTGAAAGATCCTGGTCGATCTGCATGAAATTTAGTTCCGGGTGCCAAGTAGCTGCTCGCTTTATCTCTCTTCTCAAATGGCAGATAAGGTGGTTTCTATCTAAAGTTCCTTTTAAAAATTCAGAAGGAGGGAACACTTGGGTCAGAAAACTAAAAATGAGTAAGATTAGTATAAAATGCATTCAGGGCTGGAGAGGTGGCTCAGCAGTTAGGAGAACTGGCTGCTCTTCCACGGGACCAGGGTTCTAGTCCCAGCACCCAGGTGGAGCTACCACCAGCTGCAACTCCAGTTCTAAGCATATGAAACCCTCTCCTGGCCTCTGAGAGCACCAGGCCTGCAAGTGGCACACAGATATGTATGCAGGCAAAACACCCATATATGTAAATCAAAATAAATAAATCTTCAAAAAATGCATTCCGTAAAGAAGTAAATGCTTGCCTTTGGCCCACAGGGTTTGCCTCTGAGATATCTCAAAGGTAATAGATAGTCTCAAAATCACATAACAGCTGGTCCACGCCTGTAAGCAGGGACTGGCATGCATGCTTTGCCTTGCTTGATCAAATAATTTGGGCTTGGTTCTTGGGGCTGGGAAAGAGATTATTGGTTAATAAAATTCCAGTTTTTTAAAACGAGGAAACAATCTTCCCTTTGTTATATTGTGTGTGATGGGAAAGACTCAGGGGGCAGACTCCACCTCCAATGCCTTGGTGGTTGGGACTCCAGCCTAGAGCAATGGAGATACTGTAAGCAGTGCTTCTCAAACTTCCTAATGCTGATGCAACCCTTTAATACAATTCCACACATTGTTGTGAGCCTCCAATCATAAAATTATGGTTGCTACTTCATAATTGTAGTTTTGCTACTGTTATGAATCATGATGTAATATCTATTTGATATGCAGAATATCTGATATCCTACCCCTATGGGGGTCATGACCCACCGATTGAGAACTACTGGTTTACAGGCTTAGGGAGCCTAAATTTCATCCTGGAGACCACAATGTAGAGGCGAGAACCGACTGGAGCAAGCTGTCCCCTGCCTTCTGTGTGCATACCTTTGAGTACACACACACACACACACACACACACACACACACACACACACAATTGATAAACAAATGTAAAAAAAATGCAGAAAGAACCTTTTCCACACTGGAGACACACTGTGGAGGAGAAGTTCTCATGGAAGGGGCTTTCAATTTCCAAGGTAGCTGAGGCCCAAGCCTGCTTTTACAGAAGCCCAGAGCATCCTTCACATCAACAAGGTTCTGGGGAACATTGCTAGAAGTCTTGCTGGGCACCCGAGAAAGCTGTCAGGAAAAAGAATAGATGCATAAAATCTTCCGAAGCGCCTTTGGGCATGCTTCTGCTAACCGGATGAAGCACGTTCGTGTCACACAGACGCTTTTTCTGACTTCTGCTTGCCTCTTCTAGAAAGGACCTATGCATTTCTTGTGAACACAAGGCACCCCAAGATCAGGAGACAGATAGAACAAGGGATGGACATGGCCATTTCCTCAGTGATTGGAGAAAGCTACCGACTTCAGGTGAGCCAGGCTTTCAGCAGGAGGGCTGCTTCTCCTCAAAGCAACCAGCGGCTCTTCCTGGTGGACCGCCTTCTCAGAGCACAAGGCTGCGGACATTCGGGCTGTGGTTGGCGCTATAATGGCCATGTGGTTTTGTATGCATGTCATTTAACTCTTCTCTCTCTCTCTCTCTCTCTCTCTCTCTCTCTCTCTCTCTCTCTCTCTCAGTTTGATTTCCAGGAAGTCGTGCAGAATTTTTTTCCTCCAGGAACTGAAGTGCTGAATGGACAGAACTTGAGCTTTGCCTACGAATTCAAGGCAGATGCCCTGTTTGATTTCCTTTACTGGTTTGGGCTCAGCAATTCCACTGTAAAAGTGTGCGGGAAGGTTCTGAACTTGATGAGCATGAACCCTGAAAAGAAAGAAACAATTAAGTTATTTCTGGAAAAAATGAGCGAACCTCTAATCCGAAGGAGTAGTTTCTCTGACCGGAAGTTCAGTGTCACATCTAGAGGTATGTGGTACACTCCTAGGGTGTGGGAAAGGTGGCTAGTTCAAAGGGTGGAGCCTGGAGTGAGAGCCAAGTGGCCGCTAACTGAGCCGCCAGAGGTCTGCCTCCACCCAAAGAGAACAATGATACCCGGGAACACGGCTTTAATCCCAGCACTCCGGGAGCTCAGTGCCAGCCTGGACTAAATAGCAAGGTCCAGATCAGCAGGAGCTACATAGCAAGTTCAAAAACAAAAACAAAAGACACCTGATACCTGCAACTTGGGGAGGAAGGAATAAGAGGTGTTTGTTAGCCTAAACGAGAATCAGGGCACAGTGGTGTGTACCTGTCTATCAGCTGGATATGACGACGAGGCAGGAGGATGACTTGAGCTCAGGAGTTTGAGGCTAGCCTAGGCAACATGGAGGGGAAGGGATCCTGTTTCAGATAAAAAGAAAAGAGGAGAAATGGACAAAGAAAAGAAAAGGGAAGAAAGATGTAGTAGGTTTTCTGACATATCAATTATTTGATGCAGCAAGTGCAGAATGCTAATTTAAATGAAAAATTGTTGATTTAAGTATCTGTGCTCACTTCAGCACAGGGTTCTACTGTTTTGGAAAGAGTGCTACCTCCCCCACTTCATCTGTGTGCACTCCTGATAACAGAGCTATCAGCCAGCTTGCAGGTCTCCGTGGCCGTGGTCTCTGTCTTAACGGTGTGTTCCGAAGGGTTCTCAGATACTACAAGAATAAATCCTGGGAAGGTTTCGTTTAACAACCTAACATGACATATGGCGGGCTCTTGGTTTTGAGATGAGCGTGGCTCAGGCAGATGGCTCCTTCCTCTGTGAGCAGCTCTCTGAGAGATAGCTAGTTTGGGCCCCAGAGCGCTTCCAGAATCTGGGCTCTCTCCAGTGGGTCTTTGCAGCCACCTGCGGCCCAGGGCCCCACAGTACTCTGCAGCGCAGATGTCAACGGTCTAGATTAATTGTATTTAATGACAATTCTTTCTTCCTCTGTGTACAGCGGAAGTCCTTACTCAGGGGCTTCTTATCCCGGAAATTGTCTGTCTCTCTCCCACTTTCTTCTCTCCCCCTCCCTCACGCCCTCTGCCTCCATCGGTGTCTCACTCTTTCCCTCTTTCTCTTGTCTTTCTTTCCCTCGATCTCTATTTCTCTCCTCCATTTCAGGTTCTGTCTGTTTCACACACCCCTCCCCCCGCCGTCCCCATCCCCACCCCATCTTGTCTTAGCTTTATCTCTCTGCCTGTGCTTTCTCCTTCACGGTACAATCTAAAGCTTTGTAGGTGGTCTCCCCTTGCTTTGACTGTGCCACATTTGCCTGGGTCTCAGTCTCACCCACTGGCCCCAGCATCCTGGGTAGCATTCCTGCGTCACTGGGACTCACCCTCTGTACCTGCGTAGGGTTTCCACTAGGGCACATAGCGTATGAAAGTGTCACACTTCCTAGAAAGTTTCTCCCGAGCCAGGCCTAGGGCCTCCTCAGCTCGAGAGCAATGGAGAGGATGGTCCTGGGAGTTGGCCTGCACTGCCAATGGCACAGCTATGGCCCACCTGTCGCGCTGGCAGGCTGCTGAGCCTGGCACCCGGCTCTCAGACTGACTGGCAGCCCACCAAGGTTGGCAGTGTGTTCTGCTGGTATCAGAAGCTGACCTCTAGCTGGGAATGTAACTCAGTAGTACAGGGGCTAGTTTTCATCTTCAACCAGAATCTTACCCCTGACCTCTGACCTCTGTCCTAAGCTTCTGTTTCCCAACACCTGCTATTTTTACCCCAAATCTCCAGCCCTCTGGAAAGCAAGTAACAGTCATAGCAATGGTGTCAATTAACAATTTTTTTTTCTTTTTGATGGAGTCTCACTATGTAGCCTTGGCTAGCCTGAAACTCGCTCTGTAGACCAGGCTAGTCGTGAACTCACAGAGATCTACCAGCTTCTGCCTCCTGAGTGCTGGGATTAAAGGCACATGCCATCACACCCACCCAGCAGAAATAGCACTGATGAGCAAAAATCAGCACATTTCTGTTTAGCTTTCTGAGTGTCCCTGCGGAAGCCGGGACTCATTACTGAAGTGGCTATTTTGGATGAGTTTTGATGGCACTTTCTCTTCCTGTCGTGATGTCATAATGAGCACCTTATTTACTGTGTTTTAGGTTCAATCGATGACGTTTTTAACTGCAACCTGTCACCCAGATCATCGGTTACAGAGCCACTTTTGGCAGGATTATCATTTCCAAGTGTTCTGGAATCTGAAGAGACATCCAGCCAGTTTATCTGATTGGTCTGAACATTCTAGCTGTCGCCCTTTGGCCGGAGGCCTGAAGCAGACAGTGGGTTGAAGGGGTAAGAGGAGAGAGGAAGTAGACACTTCCTTCCCTTTGCCAGCCCCTGGTCCTCCAAGGTTCTATAAAGGCCCTTTCCCCCATTTCCCTGGGCATGGTGCCCTGGCTGGCCCAGTGCACATGCCTTCCATCAGGGTTATGATTATGGGATGGAAGGGTTATGTCCCTATGGCATCCGGTGCCTTTGACGTTGAACATCTGAAGACTCTGAGGGATGCTCAGGGGACTGCCACCCTGGACTCTCTGGGAGGCACCTGACTGGGCCCTTAACCCTGGTGCTTCAATGGATCATGGGATGCCCTCTGCTTGGAACTCACGTTTAGGCTCACTGCCCAGCAGGCCTGGGTTAAGCTCTTCTCTTGCAAGTGTGTTAGGCAAAGTTGGTACCATATTTCACTTGGAGACAAGTATGGTTTTTATTCCTCCCATGGAGAACCTCAAGGACATTCAAGATCCTGGCTGCTGGTGGATCTGCAGGATGCCAGGATGAACCCTGCCTGGAATGTAAAGCTGGCTGATGCAGAAATCCACCAGTGACAAGACCATGTCCTCCTCCCTGCAGGCACACCATGCAGAGTTGGCATTTGAAATACGCTTTTAGCAATCTCAACGTGAAAAGGAAAGTAAGCTGTTACCAAAGTACATCGAACACCAGCGCACATACCGCCTCATAGCTAAAATGGGATTCACTGAGAGGAAAAATATTATCCAGTCTATGTATAAATGCTTATGTGAGTGGCCAGGCGTGGGACATGCCTGTAATCCCAGCACTTGGGAGCTGGAGGCGGTAGAATCAGGAGTTTGAGATCATCCTCGCTGCACAGGAAGCTCCAGGCCTATCTGGGCTACTTATACAGACGCTTCTGTCTCATAAAAACAAACACAAAGCTTTTCATTTGTGAATAACTGCAAATAGTCACAGGAAGACAAATGTATGGGCCCTGTGTATCATTTTTCTCTACCCTTTAATAACATTCCCATGTTCCATATTTTGATAACACTACTTACTGATGGCCTGACGTTTGCATCTGAAATGCTATCTAGTGCATATGCACAATTAAAACTTTCCTTGGCATTCAACCTGTAAGTGATTAAATTTGTGGCCAAAAGGGTATGGGGTGGGCCCCTAGAGGTCTGTAGGTGGTGCATTTTCTTTGTAGCGCACTAAATATCAGCACAGGTGTGGTTTTCAGAGTCACTTCCTCAAGGAGACACTTCAAGAGTGAGGCCGGGGAGTATTTGGAGAAGGAAGATGAAGTTTGTATGGAGACAAGAGGAGCGAAGTGCTTCATGGGAGGATAAATGCACTATTAGATTCAGGAAAAAGAAAAATAATAAAGAATTGGAACCAGCTCTCCACTCGTGGAAACAAACCACCGGTGCATGGCAAGAATTAAATTCTTTCCCGAGGAAATAAAACCTCCATTCATAAGACTGACAATTTGCTTTTGAAACTG